>SPJY01018096.1:2364796-2442645 GCA_005191435.1 Raddia distichophylla
CGAAGAGCTGATATCCGAAAACGGTTTTTCGACAAGATTTTGTAAGTGAGATTATCAGTACAAAATTTTGTATCATCTGAGCTTTTCGGTAATATGTTGTTAATATTTCAGCGTAATAACTTCGTATAGCATACATTATACGAAGTTATACGAATTAGCTAATTAAGCTCAACCTAATCGATCGAGGAATCAATCGTCGGACAAGCAATATTTCCAGCACCTTGGAATGCACATGCACGTACGTTGATATATATATCGGTGATCATCTCATGTGTCATGTCATGGCTCGATGATGGAGTAGGTGCCTGCTCCGGCGATGGCGCCCAGCGGCGTGGCCACGAGGTAGACCCAGATGTCCGTGTACACGCCCGTCGCCAGCGCCGCCGCCACCGTCCTCGCCGGGTTCATCGACGGCCCCGTCGTCGGCCCGGCGACGAGCGCGTTCATCATGATCGCCGCCGCGATGGCCATGGCGACCGTCTCCTTGCTCTGCATGCGCACATCGGAGCTCACTTTCCTTCATCCATGGCGATGGCAATGGCACAAGTTCAGAGTTCAGGCAGGCAGTCGATGTACTTGCCGAGCTCGGGTCGGTGGCGACGGCGGTGATGACGAACATGAGCACGAAGGCCATGACGAGCTCGACGGCGAAGGCCTCGCCGGCGCTGACGCCGGCGCCCGGCACCGTCGCCATGACCGCCGGCCGGGGCGGGCGGTACACGCCCTTGGCCAGGAAGGCGGCGGCGACGGAGCCCAGGGTCTGCGCCGCCGCGTAGGGGAGCAAGTGCGGGAGCGGGAGGTGGCCGAACACGGCCATGGCGAGGCTCACCGCCGGGTTGAGGTGCGACCCGGAGATGTGCACGATGGAGAGTACGACGGCGACGACGGCGAGGCCGGCCGAGGCTGCGATGCCGAGGAGGCCCTCGGCGCCGCCGCGCTGCGCGTCCATGAGGATGGTGGACAGCACCGTGAAGATCAGAATGAACGTGCCGAAGAACTCCGCAGCCACCTATGCAACCGGAGCAAAAAATTTCGACACAAAAAAATTACTATATAGCGATAGAGCTGATATCCGAAAACGGTTTTTCGATAAGATTTTGTAAGTGAGATTATTACAATTTTGCATCATCTGAGCTTTTTAGTAATATGTTGTTAATATTTCAGATATTTTTCTTAGAAATGAAATCTGCCAAATATTTGTATGGTTCATTTTTTTTTTATTGGACAACACCTACGCCAAACATTTTTTCCAATAAATGAAAATGTGGGAAAACAGTAGAGGATTTAGTGAAATTTTTTGCGCCTGCACGATTTCGCAAATTATACGAGCAAAAAATCTCTCGACGTGAAAAACAGAAAACAAAATAAAATTTATAATAAACAGAAAACAAAATAAATCTATAATAGATCTGACCTCGCACAAAAAATTCCACTATCGCAAAACATTTTTTTCAGTAAATGAAAATGTGGAAAAACAGTAGAAATTTAGTAGAATTTTCACTAATTGAGTGCTAACTATTGGATTAATCAAGACACACCCACGATCCAACGGCCGACCGCGCACGTACCCATGATCCAACGGCCGACCGCGGCGCCTGCGAAATAGCGCCGCCGAAAAATTACTATATTGTGATAGAGCTGATATCCGAAAACGGTTTTTCGACAAGATTTTGTAAGTGAGATTATCAGTACAAAATTTTGTATCATCTGAGCTTTTCGGTAATATGTTGTTAATATTTCAGACAGTTTTCTTAGAAATGAAATCCGCCAAATATTTGTATGGTTCATATTTTTTTTAGTGGACAACACCTACGCCTGAACAGACCACATAATTAATTAACAAACTACACGACTGTTTTAATATTGTGATGTTAGCTGCTAGCCTACTGGTAGACATGTTCAGACGTGTCATCATGCTCGACACAGCATGGGACCCTTTGGTGCTAGCTTGAGCATGATCACGACACATGAAGAGGGAGGGAGACGGTCGGAGTTAGGGAAGATAGTTTGATGTGAGGGAGACTGCCGATGCCATGGGGAGGCAACGCCAAGTGGGGAGCTAAAGGGCATAACCAATACGATGCTCATTTGCGGATAATCTTAATCACTCTACTTCTCTCCGTAGTTTTAAAAGTAGGTGCATCGCTTAACAATTTATTTCTTCTTCTGAACTTTTAACTTAAGCGCATGCGCAGCAGGCGCACTATCAGGCGGCCGGCAACGGCATCAGTGCGGGCGGGCAGGTGGGAAAAAAATTTGAACTACGCAGACTGCGACGAGCGGACGGTTGGCGCACGCGCGATGCAGAGCGCTGATGCAGGCCGCTTTGGCTCCCCTGCTGGGATGCTCTAACAATGTTAAAGGATGCTGCAAGATCAGGGCTTAAATCCAGAGGAAACGCTAATTTGAGTTTTCTGTTGTACTTATAACTACTGACTACTAACTAGTACCTTCTTGATGAGTGGCACCTCTGGACTGTGCTCTTGCTTGTGCTTCTGCTCGTCAGGCTGCAGCTCAGCCATGAGCTCCACCGGCGCCACCAGCTTGGAGCTCGGAGGCGATCGCTGCGAGAGGCCTCCAGCCGCCGCCACGGCGGGGCTCCGGTCACTCGGCGTCGAGCACACGCTGATCGCCACCTGCTGCCTCTGATCCTCGCTGCTCACCACCACATGCTCACCCATTTCTTGGCATGCATAAACCTCTCCCTCTCCCTGATCTCTCACCTGCCAATTAATGCCTTGTAGTTCATCCTCCCATTGCATAATCTCTTCTTGAAAAAAATATATAATCTTTGCCTGATTATATAATCTGCTCGATCGCTTTCAAGTTTTGAGAAAAACGATGAGGATTTATAGGATCTTGGTCGATCAAGGAGACAGGGACGGAGTCGCCAACCGGTTGGAGGGATCATGTATTCATGTTGCATCGGGGAATATGATGAGGAATATTTTGGAGGATTGATCAGCTCCTGATCAACAAGGAGGCTGATGATCGAATCGATGATTCTTCTGCTTGTCTCGTTGCCTCCGGCCATGGAATGTCTCGTCAGTTGTGACGCTGCCATGGGAATTATTGCGCATATTCCAAGGGATTTCCCGGGAGAATACTAAGTAATGCCATCAAGACAAAATTGCAGGGATTATGGTCACACACAAGATCCCTAACCAAGTAGAGCATTGCCGGCAGGATCTCTATTTTTCGTTCTCTATATTCCTTCTCTAAATCACTATTTGTTCCCTATATTTCCATCATCTTCAGCAGAGTCTCTATCCCCGAAAAATATAGAGATTCACTTGAGAGAGAGTCTCTAAATTTCGAGACTGGGAAAGAGACCCTGCTGGATGCGTGTTGTAACATCCCAACCCAATCGGGCATGGAATATTACTAACTCTATGAAAAATTACAAATTTTAACAGCATCTCCCCATAAATTACTCTAATCCACACACAACAATTAACAAATAGATGCACAAATATAATCATCCATCAATATCAAGTTCGTAATCGACAATAACACAAACCCACTTATGGGTCCATCCCCGACAATGGCCAACACCATCTACCAATTCACCATTACCTTTAACGACGACGACGAAGCCATTAAACAAGAAATAAACTAATTATCCAACGAACGAAATAATCATACGTCTCCACGCAAGTCAAGAATCATAAATGGTTCTCTAAATAGCCTAGGAAGTGAGATAACTAAATTTACTAAATCTAACAATCATATTAAGTTGTGAGAGTTCTTGTGCCAAATTGAACTGTGCTATGCCCTCCCATGCATGTCGTCTTTATCGATCACCTAAAAACAATAAAAAAAAAAGTAAGAATGAATCCACGACTCAGCAAGTATATATTAAACAAAGGAATTAACTCAACAATATCAAATGTCTTAATGCCAATCCTCATCCACCAAGCCACTGTCACTGTAACACTTTCTATTTATGAGTGAATGCAATGCAATGCTTTATGCGTCTGTATCTGTGAGCTCATACCGGTATAGCTAGAGTGACACCCGCGGTGCACACCCTTGCCCATCCTATCAAGGGCAGGGACCAAATACTCCACTCCCGTGTAGTGCCTATCGAAGTAGGGCTTTTCCCTCCCATGTCAGTTGCATGCCTACTCGAGGGTAGGTCATGTCATATGTATGCAATGCAAGAGATGCAACTATACAAATAAACAATTTCAACAACAGGTGTAACTTAGTGGAACTTCCATTGCATCAGTAACATTATCTTCACCAAGCAATATTCATCGATTGTTAAACCTTTAAATAACATATACTTGCCTTTCTAATCAAGGGAGTTAGCACGACGCATGGTCAACGACGAAGTCGCACCACCACCTACAGAAGGCGATGAAACTCAATACAATACTCGCATAAGCAAGGCAACAATTAAAGTATATCGCATCTATGCGCATTCCTTCCTTCTCTCCAAATAAATCATCCCTTTTATACCACTAAAACTCTCGAATTTCAGTAAATATAAATTCTGGACAGCAACATTAAAACAGCCATAACTCCTATATCTCTCGCCATAACTCCTACATTTTTGCGTTCTTATATCCAAAATGAAGATAAAGTCGGTATGCTCCACTTTTGTAATAAGACCGGGTGCTGATTTCCACCCTAAACATGCCAAAACTACTATAGAAGCTACTGCATAGATAATCAACCTGCCAACTATCATCCTCCCCCACTAGCCATCGCTAATACCACAATCTAACACCTAATGGGCAGTAATTCCACGGGAAAGTTCCTAATCACACCCTATGTAGCAATACACAAGGAAATACATGAGGAGAAACAAACCCTAACACCCTTCTTTACCTTCTTTCTTCTCTACCTTTTCTTCCCTTTCTCTTCCCGTCGGCCTCCCACAAGGACAGCAAGACAATGAACCGGCGGTGGCGCAGCCACTGGATGGCGACGGCGCTGCGGCGGCATGGCTGTGGCAGGGGCGTAGTCACGGCGGCGGCGCGGCCATGGGAACGACGGCTGCACGACGCGAGCCCATAGGGACGACGGTGGTGGGAGCAACAGAGAGAGAGGATGGGGGCAGTGACGGTTAGGTTTTTCCCAGGAGAAACTGTTGGCTCCCCCCCCCCCCCCCACCATGGATCGCTATATAGACTAAGGTTGTACGCAATAGTGTTTTAGGGAACCTACTAGAGATGCTCTTAGTACTGCATGTCCTTGAATTGTTAATAAATTGTGTTAATAGGGCCTTGGTTATTAATAGGGCCTAATCACCTATAAGACCACTTTTTCTCCGAGCTAGTAAGATTGATTATAGAGTAAAATTGCACTGCAAAATTATTGAATTTGTAGCTAAATTTTGCTTAGACATTTAAAAGTAAAGATTATTGTTCGTCTTAATTAAAATTATCTCCATTTGTACAGCATATAACCAAGTGTTGATGTGGATGCAATTAATTGAGAAAGGGAGTTTCTATATAGCCAAAGAATTGAAAGTCTTAGAAAATTTGTAAAAATTCAAATAATATTTATGTGAGTTTAATAAAGAGAGTATCATGGAGACATAATCTAAATTTGGATTTCGTGAAATGTTGTTTTAAAAAAAAAGCCTAAAAAAATCTATGCTTGAGCTGACACTTAAAGACCATAACCATGAAATTAAAAACAATTGGCGCTGAACCAAATCCCACACATGATTATATGGTTTAACCCAAGAGTAATGCAAACTCCCCAAAATATAAGACCATTCATCCAAATTCTGAGTATTTTCTAAAGAAGCAACCTGCTGTTCGAGAGCATGAAATTCACTGTAGGCAGCCACCGAGAGACGCAGATCAAAGATACCTTGAAAAATTGGCACAGCTTTGGCCTCTGATGCACTGTTATTTTGTCATCAGTGGCAAAAGTGAATTGTGTGAAGATATTGTATTCTACAATAAGTATCATTCCAGTTGTCCAATCAAAAGTAAGCTTAGTTAATTACCAATGCCAACTGAGCATATTCATTCAAAAAAAAAAAAACTGAGCATGAAGCTATGCCTTTGTAATGCTCCAAAAAGTTGACAATGTCTCCCCAGCAAAAAGAACTTTTAGAAACTGATGAAGACGGAAGCGAACCATTCGAATGGAGTTTTCTAGAACTTCGAAGCATTTTCTTTTATTTG
Source organism: Raddia distichophylla (assembly GCA_005191435.1). NCBI lineage: Eukaryota > Viridiplantae > Streptophyta > Magnoliopsida > Poales > Poaceae > Raddia > Raddia distichophylla. Next base: position 2,370,946 of record SPJY01018096.1, read on the forward strand.
TTAGCTATCTAGGAAATCTCTAATTAATTAATTTGGCTCTACATCAGTATTTGACGCAACGAGGCTTGAGATATCATGAACTTTGCTGCACACGAAAATAACTCTCGAGACACCGAAAGTAATTTTAACTTGAGCAGGCTAGGATTCACTGGAAATTTAAGGGGGCAATGAAATTTACTCTTGATTATATACGCCAATTTGGCGTCGATGGCATGGTGCCTCCTTCGAAATTTTGCTTGGTGCTCGATCGAGTCATGGTGACGAGCTATTTAATTTAGGGTTTTTTTGATAGATGGCTTTGCTAAGTGGCCTTACTCAACAAATGCCACTGCAAAATAACTTTCATGATTATCATTACAAAACCAACGTAATAGAAAGATTACCACTTTCCGAATCTTAAAACCATGGATTTAAATAGCGCGCTATAGCGTCGCTATAGCGCCGCTATAGCGTTTTGGAGACGCCGGCGCTACGCTATTGCCCATTTTAACGCTATTGACGCTAAGACCGCTATAGCGCGAAATAGCGCGCTAAACCGCGCCGCAAACAGTCCAATTTAGCGTCGCTATAGCGTTTGGGCCAAATTTGACATGCAATCACCATCTGCTTCATCTTCATCTGATAAGTCCATCTCGTTGGCTGAAGATGAAGATTGAGTCCATCTACTGCTTGGTTCCGTCTTGTACTGAGTTTATGTCTTGTGTTTATGTGCTGTTAGACTAATATGCAAAAGAGCTGCAGAACTAATTTATGTTGGCTACTTGGCTTGTTGAATTTAAATAGCTGTTGTGAATCCCAGCATTTTGCATGTTTTTGGAAAAAACGCTAAATGGCTTAGCGTCGCTATAGCATCGCTATAGCGTCGCTTAGCGTTTCTAGGAGGCCTTCGCTAAACACTTTAGCGCGCTATTTAAAACACTGCTTAAAACACATTTTTTAGTAGACTCGGTCTGTATTTTTCTGTAAGGACACTTTGCCCTCGTCCTCTACCTCCCTCACTCTTTCTCATCTCCTTCCTTTGTCCTATGCCATCGGCACGCCAGCACCGCTGTGTTCATCTCTCTCTGCGTGTCCGTGTCACCGCCTTCATGTCCATCCGCGCCAATTTGGTTGCTAGAGCTTTCTCGATGCCAACACCATAATGGAGGTTAGGGGGAGAGAAAGAAGAGAGAGGAGGGTGGAGTGCCAATTTTAGGTAAATAGAGGATAGAGACAAGGGCAAAATTGTTTGGTTTTGAAAATACAAGGCCAAAAGGTGTCATCTGTCAAACATAGTGGCATTTTTTTTTATCGGAAACGCTACTGTGCGGGCGTCTGGCGCGAGCGCGCGCGTTCGGACGCCCACAACAACGCGCGCACGTACAGGGAGGAGCCAATTGCAGCAGCATGCAAGGTGGGTCCCACACGCAATTTTTTTTTGAATAGCCATAAATTTTGGCTGGTTGCTCTAATCCACAAACCGTTTGCACCAACGTGTTCCTTGTATTTTTACGAACAAAATAAAATGTTTGTTGTCATATAAATCCACAAACTTACCTGGTGAAACTTAGGTTTCGTCTTGGCGCTCGATCGAGTCAAGGTGATGAGCTATTTAATTTAGGTTTTTTTTTTTTATAGATGGCATTGCTACGTGTGACCTAACTCAATAAATGCCACTGCAAAATAACTTCCATAATTATCATTACAAAACCAGCGTAATAGAAAGATTACCATTTCCGAATCTTAAACACATTTTTGAGTAGACCCAGTCTGTATTTTTCTATAAGGACACTTTGCCCTTGTCCTCTACCTCCCTTACTCTTTCTTATCTCCTTTCTTTGTCCTATGCCATCGGCACGCTAGGGTTGTTGTGTTCATCTCTCTCTACGTGTCCACGTCACCCCCTTCATGTCCATCCGCGTCAATTTGGTCGTTAGAGCTCGCTTGCTCGATGCCAGCACCGTAATGGAGGTTAGGGGGAGAGAGATAGAAAGAAGAGAGAGAGAGATAGAAAGAAGAGAGAGAGGAGGGTGGAGTGGCAATTTTAGGTAAATAGAGAATAGAGACAAGGACAAAATTGTAAATTGTTTGGTTTTGAAAATACAAGGCCAAAAGGTGTCATCTATCAAACATAGTGGCATTTTTTTTATTACACTAGTTTTATAATAGTAACTATGAAGTGACTATGCAGAGGCATTTATCGAGTAAGGCAATGGCTCGGGCCCACTTGCAGCGAAACAACGAAGGCATTGTTCATTTTTGGCCAAAAACAGCTGTACATTATAATTTGAAGAAGTATGAACCCTCCACAGGCAGTTTAAAAAGAGCAAAAAATAAATAATAAAAAATGATTTTAAAAGCTCTGAGAAAAAACATATTTTTTTAAAAAAAGATTGCTACAAATACTATAGCGATTGGCTTGGAAAAAATTACAATTTTTTAGCAGTAGCTTTTAATTTAAATTTAAACTGAGAAGAACAAAGTCCAAGTCTAGAACAAAAACGTAAAAGGATTTCGTTCTATGACTTCTCTAACAGCCCCTCAAAGGGTGATCAACTTTATTTCAAGCTGGAAATGGTGATCGCGGGCACATCTAAGAATTTTACAATCCCGCATAAATGGTCTCCGTGGAATTGTGCATTATTGTTTTGTAAATCCTGAAGTTTCAAATAAAAAAACACCGAAACTGAAGAGCCCCTAGTTGTTGAGAACTAGTTAAACAGAAGAGCCTGACTGAAGGCTCTTTCTTGCAATTTCTAACGCATCTTCGACAGACGCCACACTCTTGATCTTAGCTTTGTCAACAAGGGGCTGAGATCTGGCAAGTCGTGGAAGAAGTGAGAATTCCTGAAAGATTGCAAAAGGGTGTTATGAGTTCAGGTTGGCTCGAACAATTGAAATCCTGAATTGAAGTGCCAAGCTGGCAATATATTCACATGTCCATGAAATGCCAGTACAAAACGGTTTGTAACACAGTATCAAGTTCTAATAGAAATGGAACTGTTCAAAGTTTCCAAGGAACTCATTGACATATTGAAGGCAATGGCTGCTAGCATCTTATTACCTCTGAAGTTCCGCTCTCAAGAAAAACACCCTTCAGTCGACTATCTGCAGGGATACATGGGGAAAATGACATAAGAAGTTCAACTGAAAAGGATAAAAAAATATTCCAAACATTGGATTACCAGAGTCAATCCAGAAGGTAGCAATCTTTGGATCAAAGTTCCCTACTTCAACTGTTTCACCAACTGCTCAGTGCACAGGAGAGGATATAAATTCTGTGATTATTGATGTCTAGTGACAAGGATCAACATTATGAGGTAAAAACTGAATGCCAAAGTAACTGTACCATTATCTCCATAAAATTGCCACCAAACCTTCCTTGAGCTTCCTTCATACTCAAAAACTCTTGTCATCATATTGAGTATTTGATTTCATAAAATTTTAGCAGTAAATTGTAGAAATATATTTGGCTAAATGTCTTCATGATGCTCCTAGGAACAAGTTGACAAACAGTCTTTAGATACTGCTGGCCCAGTATACATTTTGTCACTCCAGGACACATACAAATCATGATGCAAAGATTCTTTACAGTATATTTACAGCTTGAACAGATAATAAAGCTGAGACAAGAAACTGGTGAATAACTTTGCTGCTACTACAAGATTTGATGGCTCATTGTATACTGCTTCACCAGGGTTTAGAGCTTCGATTGTTAAGTACAGGGTTCTAAAAATCGGAATTAGTCGGCGGTTACTCGCTGGTCATTGTGCTGCCGAGGCGAGATGGGTGGAATCGGCGAAGCTAGTTGGGCTGCCCGAGTATTCGGTCCTAGCCGGTCAAAGCCACGACTAATCGGCGATTAGAGACGATGCGAGTACTCGGTTGGGTGGTTTGAAGCCACGATCTATGTTGCCCGTGACCACCAGCCGAAACAGAAGTGGGGCTCGACGGCTCGAGGCAAGACCAGGAGAAGGAGAGCGGCGAAGCTAGGGTTTGGTGGCGGCGGCGCCGCCGACTGGCCAGCGTGCTCCGCCATCCTCCGCGCCTCCGCCGCCAGCCGACCTGCTCTGCCGACACCGATTTCTCCAGATCTCGAGCAAGACTAGTAACTAGAACTAACATTTGTCCCTCTCCGACTTCGTTTGTTCCACCAACTGTCGGCCACCATGCTCCCGTCGGCCGCCGTGCTCTCCCGTTGCTCCGGCCTCCGTTCTCCACCGCTCCTCCGCTGGTGCTGCCAACCGCCCGCGACTGCGTGCCACCGTTGTCGGCCAACGCCGCTCCCGCTCTCCAGTCCACCATGGGCGGCCGACCACCAGAGCTGTGCTCTCCAGCTCTCTCTGTGTGAGTGTGTGGTGTGTGCCGAGCCCGAGCAAGATGGACTGGAGACATGGAATTAAATAAATATCTATGTGCTACTGTGCTATGTCCGTGTGCCGACCGAGCCCAAGCAATTGAGCATTAAGCAATACTTATATGCACTGCAGTAAACAAATTACTAAATTAGACAATTAGACAATATTACAGTATTAGTATTTGACTATTTGTAGCTTGCTACGTCTTAATTTTGTACTATGTATGTAATATGTATGCAGTTCAGCAGTTGTACAATTGTACTTATAATATGTATGTAAGAATCATCAAGTCATATAAGAGAAATTACAACATCATGTTCTCAAGATATGGCCACTATACATGTAGACTTAACGAATATTTTTCCGAGTAGTTGCTACCGAGTAATTCCGAGTACTCCCGAGTAAACCGAGTACTCGCTAGTCCCTACCTCGCAAACCGCATAGCACATAGCGAGTTCTTGAACCTTGGTTAAGTATAAAACTACAGGATACCTCCATTCACTGTTACTCTGTCAGAGCATCTGAATCAACTTCTCAGGTGTAGAAGTAGTTTATATGCAAATATGCAAGCTTGTCTTTGTCCATGTACTTTCCAAATGAAATTAAATGGTTCTAGTTTTTAATTGATCCAGCCTAGTAAGCAACTCCAAAAAGACCAAAACAATGGTGATATTAATGAAGGTATCCTAATGATGTTAATGCTTTAGGGTGTGAGTAATGCAGCATATAAGCACTCCAAGGAAACAAAGAGCGTAACTGTATCAGCTTCAATAACAGAACCATCTTTGAGTACAGCAGAAGACACCCTTCCATCAGAGCCAGCTTCAAGTTTGTCAATGAGAGCCCCCTGGTTATCATAGATATATACACTCAATAGATTGAAAAACCAAGACAAAAATGAAAATGATAAAACACTGCCACCTTTATGAATTTTACACCGTTTTGCTGATACAGTTCCTCGTATTTTTTAGCAAGGGAAGGTGTAAATAATCTTGGCATTATGTGATCTTCTGGGAATATAATCTATATATGAAAAAAATTAAGCAAGTCAAACTGCAGAATTATCGCTTAGGCACTTACAATGTATAGAGAGAAGAAAACCAAGTTTCAGGTATATCAGAACTGAACAAGAAAGATTGTTCCCTTACAGTGGTGTCAAGATTCCAGCCGCAAGCTGCAGCAGCTACCTCCATGCCAATATAACCCCCACCGATAACAACAACTTTCTTTGCTCTTCCCTATCAAATTTTTAAAAAATAAATCCACCACTTACTAGTATAGGTTGAAGTGTGATAATACACAATGAACAACCGAACAACTGTAAACAAATGTTGCCATGTCTCATGAGAAAATCCAATACTGGTGCACAAGGAATATCTATCATTATTTATTACTGAACGTACCAATGAAGATACTAGGGAATTAGCGTCAGCAACATCACGTATATAGTGAACTCCAGGTAAGCTTCCTCCTATTTTTTCAGGTAATCTGAAAACAAGCATCAATATTACAACAAGCGACAAACAATGATGAGATTCATCACAGCCATGTGCAATGGACATGGCTTCTACATCATGGAAATTTGTCCTTCATACCAGGAATGCAATGTTTAGCAAGAACTGATAATAATGGTCAGGATACTACAATCAGGTCTCCAATATTTAACAGACCATTCACATTTGCATAATGCATTGTTATATACCTTGAAGCTTCACAGCCAGTAGAGATAATAAGAGACCCGTACTTCAGAATTTTCCCTGATGTAGTTTTCAAGGTCTGTGTTTTGCCATCAAAAGCTACAACTGGATCCTCATACAGTACCTTTCAAAGATGGGTAAATGAGTTCAGACAAATGCGATTTGGTAGTTCAAACATAATGCATAAAAAGTCAAAAACAAACAGACACATATCACTACCTCAATACCATTCTCCTTGTACCATTCAGCAGTTTGTCTTTGTCCACCAGATCCAACACAGGTATGAAAACCCTGTCACAGTAGAAAGTTCAGTCACTTGAATTTGCATGTGCAGTTTTACTCTTGACAACGAAGTATGAACTGTCCAGAGGACGATTCTACCATAGAGCTAAATGAATGCTTATTTACAGATAGCAGAAACAAATGATAATTGTGGCATACTGAAGAAGATGCCAGTAAAGTCCTGCCAAAGTATCATACAGATAACTCATCTTTTGTCCAATGTGTGAGAATGTATAATAGAAAAGGATTAAACAATTCTGTAATCCCAAGTCCACATACTATTGCAAATATCATGATTTAATGCTACTTCTCATCGTCAATTTGTCATGGGCACTTACAGGTAGGCGTGCAGGCTTCTTGTCTGGAGGAAACAGGTAGCCTTTTGTCAGGGCTGGTCGTTCATATGGTGGAAATGCCTGTATAACAGCAAGCACACACTATAATAAACCAACACGCAGCCTAACAAATCAAAGTATTAACACTTTGCAGTAAAATACATTGCATAAGAGCAATGAGCAGACAACAACACAATGATATAATGGACAAAATAAGCTTATAATCCATTTATGCAATTAACGTAGCAAAGTGACAAGTGCACTGAGACAGGTTGGCACTACCTCTTTGGAGACGATGCAAAGGCGGCCATCAGCCATGCCGTGCTCGACGAATGTCCTCGCGGCGTACCCCGCCGCATTCCCTCCACCCACGATCACATACCTGCAGCCGGTCCATGAGCATTTCATCAGCTCTATAACCAAAGTTGCAAGCTTTGCATACTACAAGAACTGGGCTCGTCTGACATTACAATTTCCCTTCTCCGAGAACCCAATCAAGAAACGAAACAGGCACCGAAACAGGCACAGATCAAGGAAGGCGAGGGCACCCACTCGCGGTTCTGGTTGCCGAACCCGGCGGCCGCGGCGACGGAGAAGCTCCGGCGGGGAGGAGCCAGCGGGGCGGCCGCCGGGAGGGCGCCGCCGCGCCGCCGCAGCGCCCGCGACGTCCGCAGGTAGAAGCACTGCGACCCCGCCGCGGCCGTGGAGGAGGCCATCTCCACCGCCCTTCGCCGGAGAGCTGCGGCCACCTCCAAGAAACCAAACGGGCGGCGGGTCAGAAGGGCCTAGGCGCGATTTGGAAGCTGTGGGGGTGTCAAGCCGTCAAGAACCTGAAGCCGCCATGGCTGCCTCCTCGGCGATGTCCTTATAGAAAGAACAGAGGGGAGAGAGGGGGTAGATTATGGAATAGTTTAAAGGCGAGGGGGCTGGATGCGATTTGGAGGGGCCGGAGCGGCGGAGAGGCACTGGCTGCTGCGGGTGCCCAAGGGACGGAGAAGGCTGTAGTTTGCGTTTTTTTACCTGATACGACCTCCCGAAATGTTGAATTACTGTGTATGCCACGACCAGGGCGATTGCTTGTATTTTAAAAAATTAGATATTGGATATTCTATTGCAAATATAGGCCTAGTTCTTTTTAGCGTTATGCAACGTTGCGTATTACTGTAGCAAATTTTGTTATTTTTATTTAGTCTATACGTTGTGATAATTTGTAATGATTTTTTCGTGGATTATAGTAGTCCTTCCAAAGATTTTAAAACTATTTTTAGTTATTTTGTATAATCTTTAGACTTCTTTTCGAGTGCTCTCAAATTTGCTACAATAATACACCAGCGCAACGATACGTTGAAAAGAACAAGGCCATAAGCGCACAACCTTCTTTTTAGTTAATTTAGCATGTGTCGTGTTTGTGCTGCTGACCTGCTGTACAATATTCATCTTGTTTTCAAATATACTTGGCATCATTAACTCTGTTTACGTTCTCTTCAGCTTATTATAAAAAGAAAAACACATTGGCTTTTACATTATATTCTTTTTATCTCGAAAATATAAAAAACAAGTAAAACGAAATATTTTGGAATTTCCCAAGTTATCCTGAAATCTCTCAAAGTTCAGATTATAAGCAAGTAAAATTGAATTGAAGAGAAATTTGACCAATAAATTTAACCGGTGCAATTGTAAAAATATTGTGAAGTATAGTGTTACAAGAGTTTTTTTTTATGCCAGAGATAAGATATCAATTTAATATGATTAAACTAAATACGTAAAAATCACCATGATCGACCAATCAAAGTGAAAAAGATAAGAAATAAGAAAATGGAGGTAGTTTATTGATTTAAACATAGCATGCATTCTTAACAGATAGATATACAGATTGCGTTGATTAAGACTAAGTTAGACTAGAAAATTTGCGACGATATGAATCCTTCGACTTAGGTTCTATTCCTTTGGTCTGATCTAAACGGCTGAACAACTAAAATGATAGAATTTTGATATCTTCTTGAGGTAGTCTCGAGATTCAGATCCATTTCGTTTGACTTGCAGACCACCTTCAAGACAACGGAAAAACGAACTCAAAAAAGCAAAAGCATATCTTTTAAAATGTAGATAAGTCATTAAGCTATGAGTAAATTACACTGTTGCCCCTTAAAGTTGAACGAGAATCTCACTTAGCCCCTTAAACTTTATTTTGTCCGCTGCGACCCCTTAAAGTTGTTTCTGGGTGTCACAGAGCCCCAGAAAGTTGAATTTTGTTGCACCACAACTCCCGGAAGTTGGCTTTGGGTGCTGAAAAAATTAGCCTTTGTGACACCCAGAAACAACTTTAAGGAGCCGCAGCGGACAAAATAAAATTTAAGGGGCTAAGTGAGATTTTCGTTCAACTTTAAGGGGCAACAGTGTAATTTACTCTTAAGCTATTAAGCTGTTAAGTCCAAATAGAACAGATGCTTAATGTAATATGTAAAATGTTGACAAAACCTACTGCACATTTAAATTTGAGTGACTCTTGAGTATTGAGAAAGGAAACTGTCTTGGTGTGTGCTTTTCAAAAGAAGACAAAGCAGCTGTGTGGCTTTGCACTAAATGTCATTTTCAATGGATCTAGAAGCCGAGCACTGGTAGTTACAAATAGACTACAGATGGCATGCTTGGTATCTCATCATTCTTGGATAGTTGGACTCTGCTTATCTGATGTGTACTTTCTCCAGAGAACCAGACCCCTCTCTTCTAGTACCTACCATGCTATCCATTTCTGTTGTTTGGATACTAAAGGTGAACAATTGGATCATGTACATGTGTGACACACTTGTTATCAAGAAGAATTCAGGTTTCTGATATTGAAAAATGGAGTACCATGAAAAGACTTTGTACAAGTTCTACCATCTCAGGCCCAATAGTGCACTGGAAAATTTGGCTTCAGCTATCCCTATCAGCATAGAACCTACAAAGGTATAGAAGCAGGGCAGCTAACAGTTCTTCACTTATTTCCAATCACAACACCAGAGGAATGAGCTCAAAGATGCAGATGTTGGCATACATTCATTTACTAGAGTCATCTCTTCCCAAAGAACTGGTCTATCTGAGATTGCCCACCTTTGCTTCCAAGCTTCTGTGCCTTTGGCCACAGTGCTTGAGTCTTGCTATCCTGCAGAAAACATGCAGAGATTGATTGGTCCAGGAGACCAGTTGATGCTAAAGCTAAAATTGCAGTCTGGTGGGGGAAGAACAAGAACATGAGTAGAACTTATTGAACTGACTTGAAATCGGCTTAGTTCTCTAAGAACTTTGACCTTGCCCCCACGTCCGTCTGGTCCAACAGCAATCAGATTGCTTTTGTTTACATTCGTGCTGAGAGATCCAGTAGCTGTCTTGTCCATGCACCATTTGCCAATGTTTTTTCTTGCTCCCTCCACACCAAATCCCGCAGGTGTTTGGAAATCATCTGATTGTAGACAATAAGTTCATAAAAATGTTGGGTACAGGAGATGCAAATAGAAATAACAGGTCATAGACATCCAAACAATTAGTAATAATCAAATGAATTTCTGACACAGTGACTTAAGCATTCTTGCAATATTGGCTCTTCATTACATTGAGAAAAACTGGCTTCATGTTTTATGCCTTGTTTATCCTAGCGTTGTAGAATGCAATGCTAGAGGCCTTGCATAGGTAGTGCTGCCATGATTTTTAAAAAGTACACCTGACTCTACATATAGATGCACATCAATATTATTTCATAGTTGATGCAACATAAAATCATGATTTGCTTGCAAGTACTCACCAGAAAGAGAATTTAAATTGTGAATCCGCTGAGGTCCAGTGCCAGAAGCCAACCTAGTTGCTTCTTTGGAGATGCCATCAATTGTCAGTGCTTCTTTATCCCATGCTGAAGTTGTAACTGTCATTCTTCTCAGAACAGGCAACTCTTGTAGGTTTTGCAGTTTGTTCTTCATAATATTCTTCTGAAACATTGATTTTCCTGTTGACATTGTGTGCTTGAGAAAGGAAGTTTCTTCTGCTACATATGAAGAAGTCCCGCATCGAATTGCCGTGGACTCTACGTTCTCACGTTCAGAATGACCGGACCAATTTTGTGAATGCAAAGTACCATTACAATTCTCAGACAGCTTGGCAGAAGATCCTGTCCTTTTGGCATCTAGGAAAACAGAATCATCAGCATCTAGGTCAATCACATCTGCAATCTTAATTTGCAGGCTGTCTTTTAAGTTAAGATCACTTGTGGTTTTAGGGGTCAACGGGTTCAAGTGAGGCTGTTCATTGCATGGGTCTTGTGCCACTTCATCAAACTTCTTCATTTTTTGGTTTCCATATCCAACACTTGGACTAGAGGATCCATTATTAGCTGTAGCATTTCCTGCATCTATCTGGTTCTGGTCTGCTTTAAATTTCTTTGAAGACCTCAAGTCCCTGATGAATTCATTTCCTTTTTCTTCCAGTTCCTTCTCAAGGTCATGTACCCTTGCCTGCGGTTATTTGCGCAGGTTAAGTTCAATTAAACTAAATGTGTACAATCAGGAGAAAACTTAGTGTACCTTTAACTTCTTTATGAGTTCTTTGGCCTTCTCAAGCTTCTGCTGAGTACGAGATTCTGATCTTCCTATTAGATTGCATTGGGCCATCAATTCTTTGTAGCTCCTAAAAGTACAAAAGCATTAGTAAAGTACTAAAGTGTTCCAAGAATGACATTCATGCTACAAAAAATTGAAAGAATACTCTTCAAGAGTAGCTTTTTTATGTAGCTTCATCAAGTTCAGTATTATTTTCAGCAGTGCCAACAACTAATGCATCCATCCACTTTAGATCACCAGGTTCAGAATTCAGCAAAAGTGCTGGTTCTGTCTATAAAATTCCTTTTAGAATGGCATATCACTTCCTCTGCTAACCCATTAGCTACTAGTAATCCAGTACTATCGCTAAACATTGGACAGCCCAATGTATTCAGGCTGTGCGGCAATACGTCAGGATTAATTCTCCAAGTTGACCATTAAAACTTTCAAACTACCATTATACAGCTGAAATACTCGCTACAATTTATGCTCAGTAGCTCATACCATTGAAAAATATCCAAGTATATTTTCAGATCTAGGTCAAAGATTACCGCTGTGACAAGCACTAAAGTGGATGTACAGCTCCCATGATTCAGTTGAATAATGCACTGTTTAGTGATATACATAATTGCATACCAAACATGAACGAAATATTTCAAGATAGGAAAATGAAAAGGAGAAAGTATACTTGTTCCTAAGAGCAAGTGATCGCTTCAGAACGTCAACCGCATTCTCCAGGTTTCCATGGTTGCCAAGTGACACCAACTTAAGGATTTCGTCCTCCTGAAGGTTCGTGTCTGTCGACCTAATGAACAAGAAATCAAAACAAAAACATTTCAGCCATAACACGCAAACAATTGCAACTTAATTTCCGGTCAAACAAACATACAGCTTCAGTGAAGCAAGCTCTTTCGCCAACGCAAGGCTCTTTTCCTGTAATCTCCCACACTCCGACGTCTTCATCGACAACTCCTACCATAAAAAAACAACGCAATTCGGTAATTGATGACTGATTGAAGGGGGCAGGGACATCTGATCTCACCAGCAGATCGATCAATTTACCTCTGCTTTCGCATTGAGAAGCAGCTGAACACACTCTTTCTCCTTCCTAACAATGTCACGCGTTGCCTCCGCAGTGGCCGCCTGCTCCCTCCACCGAACAACCTGAACCAAAGCCACCAAGAAACCATCAGCGATCAACACAAGAGGCCTCCCAATGTGAAGCGCAGCAGCAGCACTAGCCTCGGCGTTGAGCTTCTGGATGCCGTCGCGTTGCTCCTCGAGCACCCGGCGGAGGGACGCCGCCTTCTGCTCCAGCATGGCGACCTCGGCGGCGAGCGCCTCCGGGTCGGCGCCCTGGTCGGCTTCCGGCGAGAGCGAGCTCGCCTGGGTCGGGCACGCGCCGGTGGACTGGAAGAAGAGGCGCGTCGGGGGGTGGGCGGCGCCGCAGGGTTGCTTGCAGATGGGGCAGGTGAGCTTCTTCTTGCCGCCGGGGCAGTACTCCAGCCATTGCTCCAGGCTGCTCCGCGCCAAGATCCAAGAGGCCACATTCAGCGAACCATTGCAAGGAGAGGGGAGAAGAGAAGAGATGGATAGGGGATAGGGGCTCACCAGAGGGCGTGGAAGACATGGCCGCAGGAGGGGAGGCAGTGGAGGTGCTGGTCGGAGAGCGGGCGGAGGTCCTCGTAGCAGATGGTGCAGACTGGCCATGCGGCGGCGGCGGTCATGGCGGCGGCGGCGGCGGCATCCGGGGGAGAGAGTGGCTCGCTCCTTCCCTCTCAAATGATTGGTTTGGGAGGAGGGAAAGGAAGAGCTTTCGCGCTCTTTTCGCGGGAGAGAGTTCGTGAGTTTCAAAAAAATGCGGTGAACATTTCGCGGTGTCGGGAAGGGGGGCACGGACGCACCGTGCCGCACGGGCTCTTCTTTTCCCTTTTGCCTCCTCTATTTTTTATTGAATAAATTGAGCTGATGACATCAAAAAGGTCGCTCCTTTATTTTCTAACGCCGAAAAAACTTTGTTATCTTATTTAGCGCTAAACAGTGTCCCTGTTACTCATTTCTAACACTCCGCCATGGCAACATTAACGGTGTCCTCGTTAGTCTCACTGCACAGCGGATACCATCTCCCTCTCGGATTGGTATCCTCTGACATCCCATTGGCAATGCCGTTGTTCTACAGTATTACGAAATTCCTTTCATATCAACCATCGGATCCAAAATGAATGGCTGAGATTTAATGTTACAGGAAAACCGCTGCAGCATTAAATAGTACCTCGCTACAGTGAAAGCGCGCCACACTGTTTTTGAACATTACTCAGCTCGATCTTGTCTCTCTATTTTTCATCCAGCGGCTGGAAAATAATGTCAAAGTACTGTAGCACAGTGACATTGCTATGCAACGTTAGAGGATATGTATCCCTCCCTCTCCCCCTCCCTCTCCCCCTCTCTCCAGCTATGAGCCGCCGCCGCAAGCAAGCAAGCCGCTAGCCGAGCGACCGTCGCCTACGGGGAAAGAGAGGAGGAGAACCAGGAGAGAGGAAGAGGGAGAGAGAGAGAGAGAGAGAGAGAGAGGCAGAGGCGGCTGCCGGCTCTAGAGGGAGAGGGAGGAGAGTAGGAAGAAGAGAGGAAAGATGAGAGGAGAAAGAAGAGAGAGGCAGAGGCAACGGCGGCATGAAGAGAGAGGAGGAGAGTGGAGCTCAGGGAGAGGGAGAGAGAGGAGAGAGGAGGAGGAAGAAGGGAGACATTTGCAAGTGGCCCCACGTGTCAGCTAACTGAGTTAACGGCTCCATCTAACTCCTAGGGTGACGAAGTGCTAAAAACGGATAACGGAGGTGCACTTCGGTGCTAGATTGGACAGGAGGTCAATTCTGGTGTTGAGAGAAGGTCTACTTTCGATGTCACCATCTCAAATTTGGTTTTGCTATTTTGCAGACATCTCCAAATCTTCAAATTTATGCACCCTCGTTTTCCACCTTCGCCGCCATCTTCAGCCTTGTCGTGCCACCATCTTCTCCATCTCTGGATGGTGCTGCAGCTGCCGTGAGGTTCGGGTTGGGATTTGAGGATCCTGATAGGCTTAAGAGGGATGCTCGGGCGGTGGCAGGCCGGCGGTGGGGATCAATTGGTTGGGGGGAGGGTGCGATGTGTTAGAGCTATGGGAACAGCCGAAGGTGGCCGGGGTTGATGCCGACAGTAGGATTTAAGATGCGTAGGGCCAACCGGTAGCGTGAGGAAGGGAGGAGCAGAGAGGCGACAATGAGGCGGAGGTACGGAAAGCAGCGATGGAGAGGAAGAGGGAGAGAAGAAGGCTGCGGCGGATGGATCCCAATCGGATCGGAATGTGAGGGGTGCACCCGTGGGGGAGAGCAGGGAAGAGAAGTGATCTGAACGGTTGGATTTTGATCTAACGGATAAAAAATGACTGCACAAATACCTTTTTTTTCAATATGCCTATAGGCTAGTCGCTCCCATTAATTGTAATTTTTCATCAACACTAATTACTTCGTGCCTTTGTACAAGATGACCCTATTGCCAAAAACTAAAAATCGGACGCTTCAAAAAGGATTCTGATGTTAGTTTTAAAATAGGATTTCATTAAAATGCAAATCTTTAAGTACATCTGAAAAGAGAAAAATCGAACAGATTAAATCCTGCAAGATAATCTTATGGTAATTATTGCCCACGATCTAGATGCATAGTTTTTTTTTTTTGCGAGAATGGAAGCGTCTGCATGAAATTCTCACATTTTAAACGGAAATTCTTTAGGACGGTATCCCGTCGCCGACGGGATACCTCCTAGCCGTCGGATCGAGGGAGGGGGGGAGGAGGGGGCGCTGATCGGGACGAGGAAGAAGGAAGGAGGAGGAAGGAAGAAGAGGAAGGAGGAGGAGCTGACCTCGCGCGCCGCCGCCGTCGACCTCGCCGTCGCCGCCGTCGAGCTCGCCGCCGCCGGGTTAGGGAACATTTGGTTCCCTCCGGTTGTAGAGGGAGGTCGGGGAGGCGGCGGACCGGCGGTGGGGTGGGGCTCGTCGGGGGCGGCGGTGGCGCCGCCGGAGCCGGGGGAGGGGTCGAAGGCGGCTGGGCCGGCGGTGGAGGGGGGACCGCTCCTCACCCCCTCGGGTTAGGGTGGAATCGTAATAACTTCGTATAGCATACATTATACGAAGTTATACGAGCGCCGCCGGCAGGGGCGGAGGAAGGAGGCGGCGGCGGCGGGGGCGGGGAGCGAGTGAGGGGAGGCCGATGTGGAGTGGATGAGGGGGAGGCGCGGGGACACGTGGCGGATGGGGGAGGATCCCGTCGGGACGGGGGCGGGACGGGATCCCGTCCCCTAGTCGCCCCCCATTTTAAATAGTGACAAGTTCGCTCCTAGAACTCCATACCAAACACTTTCACATGTGAGAATAATTTTAACCGCGTGATTAATATTTCATACCTTTCATAAGGTTCTCAAAAAGAGAGAAAAGAAACAAACCTCCAACAAGAGGTTGCAATCCGTGTTTGCTTATTGTCAATTGCTGCTGTATATAGAGTTGGGAATTAGACCCAATTCAGAAGAGTACAAGAGGTTGCAGTCCGTGAAGCTCCACGTTGAGACCATTCTCACAAAGTACCTAGGAACCTTCACAGCGATAGTTCACATACATAACACAAGGTTAGCCTTTAGAAGGATGTACACAGATAAAAAAAATCCACACGCACAGAGGCACATCATATCAACATACAAAGAGAACATATCCACAAACTGTACAAAGATCCGCTCTCTGAAACACAACAGACGGGCCGGCTAAACTGGCCATCAGAAGTAGGCGTATTCGTCGCGAGGCGACAGCGTCAGAAGAATCACCTCTTCAGGCTTCTGACCATTGCTTGGTATCACCGCGACAGCATCAGAAGAATCGCCTCTTGAGGCTTCTGGTCGTTGCTTGGTACGAACTCATGAGGAGCCCGACACCTATGCCAACACCAACGCAGACTCCAAGGCCAATCCCAACACCCACTCTAACACCAGCATTGAACCATGTGAGTTGCCCGTCGTCGTCATCAGAGTACCAACCTTCCGGGTAATGCCTGCTTTCGATGTTCATTTCATTGTCATCTTCATAACCCGCAGCCTGCCAAAGCAGTTCATATTAGTTATAGAAATTTGAGCAAACAGTGGTTTAAGCAGTAGTACATATAGTACTACATACTACTCTATGACTGGAGTCATGGCAGCAAATGCTGGAAGATTATAATCTATTTACCAACTATCTTCTATTGTCCGTGTCACCTTAAATACACGTGAGAAGTCAAATTCAACTTATATCTGCAGGATGCTGAGTAGCTTATCTAATCGATCGAAAAGCTATGTACAATTCATAACCCCTTATTAACACTAGAGGAGACAACAGGGGACCAAGCGAAAATTAGCATTCACTTTCCAATGTCTTCATTCTTCAACCCCTAATTAACATTAGGATCTAAGAATCTGGTTACAAAGCCAGCATAGCCCATTGGCCCCTTACAGATATTGATATAGAAAAAAATGGCATAGCTAACTTTTTTTAAAAAAGTTAGTTAATCATGCACACCCAGCATTGACACCAGGAAATGCATAGATTAGTAGTGAATTGGCATGTATACATACTACATTATGTATAGCAACTCAAACCACTTTCAATATTCAACAACTGTAATACACTAATTGAATGAATGTCAAACTGATCACTAATACTAAAATGCAGGTAATACAGGTAATGCACTACCAATCTACCATAATGGTTGACCTATGTGTCATTCAGAAGCATCACATTTAAGCTCCCACTATTTCTTTGGTAAAATACCAATAGCAACTCAAACCACTTTCGATATTCAACAATTGTAATACACTAATTGAATGAATGTGAAACTGATCACTAATACTAAAATGCAGGTAATACAGGTAATGTACTACCAATCTACCATAATGGTTGACCTATGTGTCATTCAGAAGTATCACATTTAGAGCGTGTTTCTTTGCGCGCACAGCAGCGTTCAGCGTTCAGCGGTCAGCAGCCCGTGTGAGTTAGATTTGAATTATTTGGCGCACAGCGGGAACGCGCAGGAAGGCTCGAACGCGGTGAGCCGGCTGAAAGAAACACAGCCTTAAGCTCCCACTATTTCTTTGGTAAAATACCAAATCCATTTCCTTTGAAATCCTATCAATCAGCAACTAAAATCAAGCAACCAATGTTCCTGAAACTTTCATCAATGCTCACCGTCAATCGCCGGCGACCCAACCCGCCGGCAGTTTCCTCCGGGGTGGCGAGCCGCAGGGCACGCGTGAGGACGGCGGGCTCGCCGGCGCAGCATCCGGCGACATAGACCTCAAAGGCCGAGGCAGAGGCGGCCGCTCCAGCGGCAGGGACGCAGTCGATATCCCAGGCGGGAGAATCGGCCTTCGCATCGGGGCACCGCCGAAGCGAGCCGCGGAGGAGAGCCGCGCCGCGGTGGTCGGCGACCTCGAAGGTGACGGCGGGAGGGGAGAGGCGGGCGGCTTCGGTGGAGACGTAGGTGGCCTCGCCGGAGGCGGGGTCGTGGCGGTCGAGGCGGAGCGGGAGGGAGCGGGAGGCCTCGTCGCCGGTGGGGTGGAGGGCCAGCGCGAGGCGGGGCGGCGCTGCCCCGCCGTGCGGCGAGAGGCGCACGTAGAAGAGGCGCACCTCGAGGCACCGGCCGGCGCCCACCGGCGGCTGGTCCATGCGCGCGGGCGGCGCGAGGTGGCGCAAGCGCCGGAGAGAGAGAGAGAGGCAGGCGTGGGATTGCTTAGGGTTCCTGTTCCGCCATTGGAAAGCTTACGTGGGACGAATGCTTAATTAAGTTGGGATTAGTAGTTGCCAATACGGGATTAATAAGATTAATTAATTAATTAATTAATGGGCCTAGGTTGGGCCCTTGGGCCTGTGTTGGGCTTTTATAGGCCTAAACTGCGCGCTCTAATAACTAAGCACAGTGAGCAGGCTTCAGGAAGCAGTCCAATTCCAATCCACCACGATGAGCGGCGGCGGCCGGAAGCCGGCGATCCCCGGCGGCGAGGAGGCGGAGGTGGAGGCGCTCCTCAGGGCGGCGCAGGACGCCGTGCTGCTCAAGCTGCAGGCCAACTCGCACCTCGTCTCGTCGTCGTCCTCCGCCTCAAACCCTCCATCGCTGGACCCTGCTGCCCCCGAGCACGATCCCCTGGACGCCGATCTCGCCCGCCGCTTTGACGCGCTCAGGTCCCGCCCGCCGCCGCCGAGGCAGCCTGATGCTGCTGCCGCCGGCGCCGGCGCCGGCGGAGAGAAGGAGGTGGAGGCGCGGCTCGCGGCTCTGAAGGGCGCAGCGGGGCCGGAGAAGGAGGCGAGGGTGCGGCTGGAGGATCTGGGAGGGGAGACGGAGGAGGACGAGGTGGAGAAGGTGATGCGGTGGGCGATGGACGCCGCGCGGCTCGACGTCGCCACGGCCGGCGCCGGCGGCAAGCCGAAGCACGCAGAGGAGAAGGATGACAAGAGCAGCGTCAGTAGCGAAGACGACGACGACGACGAGGAGGAGGACGAGAGATTGGAGCTGGAGATGGAGAAGAAGAGGAAGGCGATGGCGACCAAGAACAAGTCCAAGAATAAGTGGTTCTTCTGGTGATCATACGCATCTAACTTTATGCCATGTTTCCTCGGGAAAAAAAAAACTTTATGCCATGAACAAACGAACGAATGAATCACAGCATCATTCAATCAAATATTTCTTTTGCTGAAGTGTAGCATTCTGAATCGATTAACATTCGTATCTTTCTAAATTGATAAACATTTTGCGGATCCTATGGAGCAATTGACACTACATCTTTTAGAATCTACAAACATCTGAGAATCTTATGGAGCCTTTGACAATATGTACCAAGAGAATTAGCTAACTAATCCACGAATGCAAACTTGTGCTATTTAGTAACAGCTTCAATGACAGGTGTTTCAGGCAAAACTCAAACGCAATGAGCACAAAGCAGCGGTGTGAGGTGGTGAGCACGCTAAAAACAATGTAAAATAGATAATGAGAAATTGGAATTGATGTCTACATGGATGATGGTGCTGAGAATTGGAATCGAATTATCGAAGTCAACATGGATGGTGCTATCAGTTAAATCTTGCATTACAGTTCACAGAACGAGTTCATAGGTAGCTAACAGCCGTTACAGATCCTTGGTGAAGAACTATGATATGCTACGTGCATTTTCAATCTGGATGGAGCACAAACTATCACAGGAACAATCCACATAAGCAGCCAAACGCCATCCAACCAGGGCGAAGTAACCTCACTTTCCACTGCAAAAAAGAGTACAATTAAAGATTTAGAATCTTATATATTGCTTGCAATTGAAAGATCAAAACAAGAATAAAATGGTATATGTGTCTTTCACTCACCTGTTCATCATCAAAGTTATGTTGTCGCCTTTCAACAGTATCCTACCTGCCAATCATTTCCAATTGAACATCTTAGAATAAACCGATGAAATAATGATATTCCTAGAGTTCTTAAAAAAGACAATGACAAACTTGGGTTGTAAATTACTAACCCAACGATTTCCTAGTGTTCTTTTTAACGTTAATTTCCTCGGCATCATCAAGAACCAGGTTCATGTACTCATCAAATCCCTGAGAACATATCCAAAGTAAAAATTAGGCCCATTCTCGATAGGAAATTAGGAACACACCTAACATCATATAACCAAAGAAAAAAGAAGGCACAAATATACAGAAAGCATACAAAGTTACAAACTATATCTAGCACTCTCAAGCAATGCCATCTGTATCATAAAACACCACTAATACAAAACAATTGGCTTATCATGTGGGCAATTAGGCTACAGTGGGCAGACATGGATGGAATGGCTGGAACAGTGACAACTGTCAATGAACGGTGCATGGAGCGGGTATGAGACTATTGCGAGTGCCTGTGCACTTGGTGAACACTGAACCGGGACACAATCTCTCTACTCAAATTAATATAGATGGATAGGTAAAATTCATTGTTAGAATTCTTCAGACACAAAAAAAATATTTCACAGAAAACATGTTAGGGACACCCCAAAAGGTAATAATATTGTTAGATTAATTCAGTGTGCACAACCTTGTATCAGTTTGTTTACTGCATGCTGTTTGAGTCTTATCTAAGCATGAGTCTGTTGCGTCGGTTTGTTTTCAGTTAGTGCATGTGTGGCTCACAGTTGGCTTGGTCCAAGCTGGGGCTGATTTGTAGGAGTTTGTGGAGTAGTGGTGCGAGTGGCTCACTAACCAGTAACCACGTTGTGTGGGATGGCACACGACAGAGGTGGCCTTAGTGGGCTGTTTTGTCTTTCATATATATACAATAGTCAGAAAAGCTACGGTTGGTTGGCAGCACCAAATTGGGTCTTCCTCTTGTGTTCGCGTGTGTTTTCAGCAGGTGCTTGGTCTCAGCGATCTAGCTGAGTATCAGCACTACACAGTGAGGGAGAGTTGAGTGCTAACCTGGGTTTTGATCCTGACAAATATCACATATCTTACAACAGAAACAAAACAATTCTTCTTTTTTTGTCCAACGTAAAAGTCTAAGAAGCATGTCATCGGCTCATCGCAAGGCATATGACAGCCTATGAATTTGAAAAGGGGATTTAGTTAAATGATATTGAAAATCACAAGGAAATATATCATAGAAACAATACTAATTAAACCATCGGATTGTTTATGAGCAATAATTTTAAAAAAACATATTCAGGGGAAAAATTTAAATGTTTTAGTTTTGTACAAAAAAAAAACAAAATTTCAATGTAATATGAAATGGAAACAATGGTCACATATATTAAATATAGAAAGGATACGAGCATCATATAAGTGACCAGATCAAAAACACAAAACCTATCATGACCAATGTAGTATTATTAGTAAGTAAATCATGCCACATAAAAAATGAATAATTAAACATAATACTAAAGCTTAATCATTATGAAGCAGGACTTGGTTCTTAAAAAGTACAAGATTTAGCATATAGATTATAATAAATGAGAAAATTTAGGAGCCTGAAACTGTAGCACAATAGAAGTAAGAGAGGCAGGAGGACACCTATATAGACGCCTAACAGTTTAGGGTCATCCAACTAACCCATTATCTTGAAAGTGTCAGCTGAGTGATATAGAAAATTGAACAGCCACTACTTGTTATTGTCATGCATCAGCAATCTTTTTTCCCGGTATGAAGGGAAATCAAAATCCACCCTAAAATCTTCCATACTCAAAAGTAGTGCCATGATCCTTAAGTGGATGCACTGTACAAAAGTAGTGCCAGATCTTCTGGAAATACTTTCATTATCTTCTGGAAATACTTTTGTTATTTAAATATACAACAGGCAATGTCCTGAGTGGACAAATACATGTTACTTAAGCTAGGACTTGGGTAAGTTTCAGTTGTACAGGCTTCACATAAAGACTACAGCAGTAGGTAAAACTTCGAACTAGAATGGACCACAATCTGAGAAGTGTGTACAAAGAAAATATTCATTGGAAACCCTGGTATCTCAGCTGAATGCTGGGAGACCAAAACCATAAGCAGCTTCTCAACAATTACAGAAGCAAGCCTACTCTATGGAATTAAGAAAAGCAGGAAATGTTGCAGTCCTTGCGGCAACTTTCTCTAACCTAGGTGTGGGCAGGAAGTAGCATTTTCAAGACACCCTGCCTCCCGAGTAGGAAGTGACCATTCTAAGAACATCAAGCTTCAAGTTCAGACACTTCAAGAGGGGGCATCATGACTTAGTAGTATCACCTACATTAATACCTTAAGACGTGAGCAGGTGCATTTCATAAGGCATAAACCATTGATGCATCTGCCACTGCCAGTTGGGTCATAACACAGACCAAGGGACGACCTTCTAACATACCATAAGGTTTATATGTCCCTCTTTTTAAGGTTTTTTATGGGTTTTAGGTTCCAAGCTACCACCTGGAAACGGGACGAAACACTAGACAAAAACTCCATAATTTGCGCAATTACAACGCTGCATGTGCATGCGAGAATGATAAAACTGAATTCTGCAGTTCTGAGCAGGAAACGGGAGGGGAAACTCACGATGATCCGACCCTCAATGCGGAGATCCTTCTGCTCAAATAGCCAGATCTGGATGCGCGCTTTCTGCACCAAGTTGGAACACGGCAGCAACCGAATCAGTTCAAACAAACCATCCATAACCCGCAATTAAACGGCAGAAATCAGAAAGACAATTTTTTCCCCGTCCACTTACGCTCTGGAGGAACCTGAAGATGAGATTCTGCCGTCGCGCACCGGGTGTCCGCGAACCATCGCAGCCGCGCAAGCAAAAGAACACCAAACGATTAGGGAAATTGCACAGCAAGAGGCAAGCAAGCAAGACCAGAGGAGGGGAGGGGAGGGAGGGGCGTACGATGGGCTGGGTCATGATACGCTGGACCTTGGTGGACGCCATGGCGGCGGCGGCTGCTGCTCTCCTCTGCGCTCCTCGTGGAAGATTCTGGAAGCTACTGGACGCGCGCGCGGGAGAGGCAAAACCCTAGACGGCGAGGAGGAGGATACGGGGGAGGGAGGAGGCGGAGGAGGAAGAGGTTTTTGTTTCGCGCTGCGCTCGACGGCGGCGGGCGTGCCTCAAGATTCGTGCCGGTCGGGGAACCGAACGATGGGCCGGGTGGAGGCGGTAGCTTGGGGTTGGGCCTCCTTGGTGGGCCTATGTAGGCTTTTCATGGCGGGCTGGATTCAATAACTGGGCCGTCCTTTCTGATGTTTATCATCGTAAAGCCTTTTCTGTTCGACTGGGGGAAAAATATATATATTCATGATTCTCGTAAACAAAATTTTACCTTTACTGTTCATGATTTTGAGATCTATAGATCATTATGGTATTTTTGGTTGGTTTTTTCCTTCTTCTTTTGCCCCATTCTTTCTTTTCCTATAAATTTCCTCCCCAATTTTGTATTGATTCACACCATAATGGCTTCCCTTATGGCATTTTTTTATTGGTTGAGTTTTTTCCTTTTATATATTTATTACTCCTATTAATTATTATCTTGTACATTTCCTTCCCCGTTTTATATTAATTTACGCCATGTAGCTTTCCTTATGGCTTTTGCTAAAGAAGAGGGTTTTTTTGGTATGTTCATACTACGAATCCACATGCTAATCGCTAAAACACTTGGGTAATATATCCTGGTAATTCCGGAAACCCAAAATCAGATCAGATTGACTTTGAGTTCAAATGAGATAGACAATCCCTTTTTTCATTAAGCTTGAGACAATTTTTCTCTTGGAACCAGCTGGCTTCTCAAAGGAATAGTGCAAATGGTTCACATTATTTGTCAGTACAAAATGGGTTTCAGCTTTCTTGAAGAGACTGAGAAGTG
Source organism: Raddia distichophylla (assembly GCA_005191435.1). Lineage (NCBI taxonomy): Eukaryota > Viridiplantae > Streptophyta > Magnoliopsida > Poales > Poaceae > Raddia > Raddia distichophylla. The sequence goes on from SPJY01018096.1 coordinate 2,394,550, forward strand.
AGAAATCTCTTGCTAAGAAGAAACAGAAGTGAAAAAATCAAACCCCGTTTGATGGAGCCTAATCTCTCTTATACTGAAACTAGAGCTGTCGGTAGTGCATAATCAGCCTCTCTTTCAGCATAACAAGCTGACTTATGGGCAAAGCTGCAGGCTGTAGCCCGACCATACCCTCACAACTGAAGAAAAGCTAATTAATTAGCACTGACAGTATTCACTCTTGCAGTAAACTTAACCATTCAGTGTGTGTCGGTGTGTAACTCTATATATAATACACATACACACCCACATGTATGCATACTGCCTCTGCTGTGAGTGATGTGAAGCTCCACTTGCCAAAAATTCTTGCTTGCATCTTGAGGAATCGGCTGGAAGCTGTTCCTCTGCAAGGCTCGCAACTGTTCACTGGCATCCATCAAACAGTGCTTAATTTTTGTGGCAGTTGATTAAATGATCATTGATATGGTTCCAGGAAGAGGACATGTATATACATACAACACAGTGCACAAAGAATGAAGCCCAGACCGAGGATGATATATGCATGATCAAGATTGTTCATTTGACTGATTGATTGCTGGCTGTCCCAGCTAGACAGCAGCAGCTCGATGTAGAGGTCCACATTAACCCAAGGGGATGCATGCTCAATTGCTCAACGAGGGGAGAGAGAGAGAGAGAGAGATATCAACAGGCAGGAATCGAAGAGGACTGCGTTACAAGAAAGGGCGACGTCTTAACCATCATGGACTGGCTTAGCTTAACCAACTCTTGAGAGAGATGAGAGAGAAAGAGTGCACTAAGCACAGTATAGTATAATGCACTCATCAGGGAGAGCACATATTAAAAGCTCTAGTAGCTGAATTAATTTAATTTGTGAATGGTTTGGTTTTTTTTAAGCCAGGGAGACAGTGGCTACTGGATAGCCGTGTAGGGCCTTTTGGTTTTTCTCTGCCCTCCCTGTTGATGTTGCTCCTTCCTCAAGCTATGTGCTAATCATTTCGCAATCTGCTTTGACAAAAAGGTCCCTGATTGCTACAGTGGCCCCTAATTCAAACAATCTGATGGGCCTAATTAACCATAATCCTCTTGATGTTTTTGCTAATTGTGCTTCTCAAGTTTATTAGTGTCAGAAATGTTTACAGGCAAAGGCAGAATATGCAGATCATCTGAACTTACATTTGAGCACATCTCACAGCAGCTGCATGCCTGCGTGGTTGCTAAAATTCAGTCATATCGAAAATGCCATTGAAATTATGGTGGAGACTTTAATTTCTACAGATCTTGATAGGTCTTCACAATTGTATGGTGATCCAATTTATTCAACGAGATGCACATCAAAATCAAGGAAAGAACAAAAAGAGTGTGCTCATGTGAGAATCATGAGAGTTCAGTAGACTTCAGGGAGTGCTACAATTCTAACAAAGATATTCGCACGGCTCGTCTAGCTTCTTTCTTAGTTCATTCACCCACGGATTGCTATCCATCTAAGCAAAAATAGAAGAAGGAGAAAGAGAGGCGAAAGCTTGAACTACTCACATCACAAATGGTGAGTTATTTGCCTCAATCAGTCACCCATCACTCTAGTCCTGTGCCGTAGAAAAACGTTATTAGCACAACAATAACTAACATAAGCAATAATAATTACACGCTAGCACATTTTGACAATGACCTATTAACCCACAATTCCATGAACACTAGAGAAGCACTGAACCACTAGCCACTAGGCAGGCCAAACTAGCTGCCATCCAAAGCTAGAGTCTCAGCTCAGTAAAAATGTTTGTATATTAGCTTACTAGATACTAATAAAGTGTAATTTTTTTTCCTGGCACATCTCTGAAGTTCATTTGGGGCCACTACACAACAAACTAAAATGCTTAATAATTGGAGTTAGCTTGTGAAAGAAGAACAATTATATTATATTCTTAATGCAAGATCACCCTAAAATAATTGAAAGATACCAGCTGGGAGCATGCTTGCCTGTCAGTTGGTTTTAGCTTGCTCTGAACATCCATGCTCCTGTTGAGCAGCATGCTGGTAGCCAGCTTATCTTTCACGTGTGCAAATGCAAACCACAGTTTCAAAAGGTTTTTGACCACATGATTCCACTGCCTCACTTTTGGCTCCTGCTGTTCAAGGGCCCTTCTCGTCGAGATTAATTTTGCCTTCAAGATTAGTTGCCTGCCTAGTAGATCTCGACACGGACAATAAAAATTGCTTTGTTTCTACTTCATACCCCTCAATGCTTCGATTTGTTAGAGAACAACCTAGTGAAACTAATTAAAACAGTTCTTGGCACCGATGCTTCACCCAACTGACCAGGGATGGAACTTTTGTCACATATTGGAGCAAATTTTTATCAAAGAAAGATGGTGCAAACCCATCCAAGAGTAACTAATTGCTCGAATAACGATCAAGAAAACAACTTTTTTTTGTTTCCCACTATTAACCAAACGACACTCTTGCTTCCCACGCACATCCAATTAACAATCAAAATTCAGGCCAACCAACTCAGATTAACAGAAAACTCCAAAACATTCCACTTACCTTCAGAAACACTTGTCCCTTCCATTTCTTGATCTTCACAGGAACACAGAGCCATAATTAAATCTGCTACCAAGGCAGTACCACAAACTTACATGGATTCAAAGACACACAAGCTGTACATTACATGGAGGCGGGCGCAAGGCTACCTCCTCCTTTGCAGTAGTACTTGTCGTTCAGTTAGCTACCTAATACCTATAGATGTTAGTAGTATGACGTATCTGCCTGCATAGTTTTCCTCCAGTGCAATTAATTGCTCGAGGACGCTCTCCCGATCCCCATCTCATGATCTCATTGGCTCTTGGCGATTAGTTACGGATATCTACATCAGTCTAGCTACGTCCTTGGTACCACCATCAGCTCGCATGCAGCACGAAGCTGCTGCGTGAATGAATTACATATCGTCGACTTGTGAATTTCAGTCAAGTTGCAGACAAGGAACGAACTTTTGTAATCATCAGGCGATTAAGACTTATTTAACTCTCAGTCAATTTCCTCACATGTCTAGATGTTCCTGTTATGCCCTAAAGAGGTGTCTCATCTACGGTCCAGAAAACCAGAAAATCGATTGAGTCGATCGCCCGTATACCGTAGTCCGTAGGCTTCTGAATTTCAGTCAAGTTGCAGACAAGGAACGAACCCCGGGAATTCAGAGAGAGATACATCTGGGGATGCATGAAGAATTCAGTGATCACTAATCAGTATGCAACGTACAGCGAATGCGATCGGCGTCCTGGCCGAGCTAACATGCACAGTGAGGGTGAAGGAGCCGGGATGAAGCGTGGCGCGTGCGCGATCGGGCGGGCAGGACAGGGGCAGGGCCGGCGACGGCGACGGCGGCGATGGCACCGCCGGCCGCCCGCATCTGCGTCAGAGACAGGCCGGCCAGTGGCGACGTCGATCTCGGACGTGCATGATTGAGGAGGGGAGGAATGGACGCCGGAAGGGGACCAAAGCTGCTTTTTTTGGCCCCTGCTGCAGATCATCTTTTGGATGCTGTTAAGATGAAGATTTTCCATGGCAATGCAGCGGGCTGCTGCTCTGCTGCATATGGATGAATTTCTTGTGCAGGTCGTCCAGTTTTTTTTAAAAATGGTTATTATTATCACCGATTATAATCGGCTCTCTAGAAAATTAGACCGGTTTCGAAATGTCTATTATTTTTCATTATAATTTACAATCTATAACATTCCAAATTTTACGATTTCAAATACAAAATTTCTTTCCCTGCCTTTTTTCTCTATCCTTTCCATTTTACTCTCGCTCGGCCAAAACTCTAACTCGGCCCAACCTCCCTTGATTGATCCTTTCTCGACCGAAACCCTAAACTCCAGGTCGAGTCAACCTTTCTCTTTCTCTCACCCAAAACCCTAACTCCGATTGACCTCCGTCGTAACCCTAGCCGGTCGAACTTTCGTCTCTCCCGGCCGAGACAAGTCCTTGGTCTGATCCCTTTCCTTTTTAACTAGGTCAGTCATAAACGAACCACTTCTCTCTCTTCTCTCTACCTTCTCCCTTTACCTCAGTCGACCAAAGACCTAAACTTGATTCATGTCTTACCCAATTTCATCTCACCCATAGCAGACTGATTCGGTGGAGCGCATGGACCAAACTCTTCTCTGACCCCTCCCTGCCGATCTTCTCTCCCTTACCTACCCTCAACAAAATTTGGAACCCCTGCCATAATTCTTTGGCAAAATTGGTTCTATACCATCGAAAGATGCCAAGTTTTGGTTTATACCACCGAAAGGTTGGGGTTCACTTTAATACCACCGAATGATCCCACTTCTCCCTTTTTTGCCATTCCGTTGCCCTCCATCCATCTCCCGTTAATATCCTGTTAATCTCCCAGTTAACGCCCACTGAAATTACAAAAAGAAAGAAGAGAAGAAGAAAAAAAACATCCGAGGAACGGGAGAAATTCTTCGCGGGCAAGATGCAACAGACCAATTTCGATCCATCGTTCACCCATGGCATTACAGCTTTCATCGCAGCCTGAAACTCCGCAGCAACTTGTCGCGGAGGCGGAGGCCGAGGAAGACGACGGAGCCATGCTGCATGCCTTAGTGCGCGAGGGTGCGGCCGTCGTCGTCGAGGTGGCGGCCGGCGAAGAAGAGCCGCTGCAAGGGCACCGGGATGCGCTCCCGGGCCATGACCATGCTCTTGACCTGCGCCACCGGCGTGGCGCCGTCGACGTCCAGCGCCACCCGGTCCCCGCGCAGCGTCCGCACCGTTGAGATGGGATGCGCACGACGTATGGGTGGTTTGGATGGCGAACGGTTGCGAGGGAATAAAGCGGTTCCCCATCGATCGATGATTACTTGGGGAACGACGACTGTCTCCGCAGAAAACGACTGGGAGATTAACAGGAGATTAACGGGAAATGGACGGAGGGCAACGGAATGGCAAAAAAGGGAGAAGTGGGATCATTCGGTGGTATTAAAGTGAACCCCAACCTTTCGGTGGTATAAACCAAAACTTGGCATCTTTCGATGGTATAGAACCAATTTTGCCTAATTCTTTTCCTATTCAAATTTCAATTTAAGGTCCATTTATGCAATTTAATGCCATTTATGCGCTTTAATGCCCATTTATGTGCCTTAATGCCCATTTATGTGCCATTTAATGCCCAATTATGCTGATTGAACTTTCCTTACATTTCTCCTCCTCTCTTTTCTTTTCCCTCTTCTTCCTTTCACTCCTATTCGCACCCACAAACCAAGCTGTCGCCGCCCCACCTCCATGCCTCCCTTCGCCGGCGCCCACCCATGGTTGTCGCTGCCGATGCTGTCCTTGCCCTGCGCCTCCTTCCCGCCTGCCCCACCGTCGAGCGCCGCCTTGCCGAAGCCGCCGCATCGACGCCGCTGCATCGACGCCGAGAACCGCGCCGCCACCCACGTCGAGGTCGCCCGCCTCTGCCCTGCTCCCGCCGCCTTTTCTGAGCACAGCCGCCGCCCTGGCCCACCGGCTCAGCTCGTGCCAACCCGTTGCCTAGCGCCGCCGCCCTGGCCCGGAGCTCAACCCATCGAGCCGCGCCGCCATACTACCCCAATGGGACTGCGCTGTCATCCTGCCCGATGGCTGCCGACGCCCTTGCCAGAGCGCCGCCGCCGCCGTCAACCACCATAGCCGCCGCCCCTGCCCCACTAGAGCCGCCCCCACGCCTCCGGGTCGCCCAGCGCCGTCTCCCTGCCTCGCCGCCCCATTGATTCATATTTTACTTTGAATTTGAAAAAGAAAAGAAAAGTAAAACTGCTTGTCTCCTATGCCAAGAAATTCTGGTCCAGCTCGCCACGGCCACCTCTGCCCTCACCGGGAGACGCCGCCCTGCCGCCGATGCGCTGCCCCACCGCCACTCCAGCGCGTTGCCATCTCGGAGCGCTGCCCGTAGCCATAGTCACGCCACAGGCAAGGAACACCACCGTGCCGCCCATCTCCACCGCGGCGCCGCCTCTGCAGTCGCCGCCAGTGCCGCTCGCTGGGCAACCGAGCCGCCGCCAGTGCCTTGTCGCCGCCTAGCCCATGGCCTCCCTCTCCCATGGTGCTCTCTCCCTCCTTTTGCTCTCTCCCTCACACACTGAGGTTGAAGATGAGAACCCCGATCCCCTTTTTCTAACCATCAGATTTGCTAAATTGTGCACGCGCATACTGTTCACAGTGAACAGTAGGTATTCTCTAATTTCTCTCCCAATCCGTGACTCCGTTTCACCCCAGACTAACTTTATTGATCATGTATTATCATAATCTAGCCACCGTATTAATTTGTTTTTTTTTCAGAATTTCCCGGCAACAACCTCTGCGTGTGCGCCTCGTTTTGCGTGTCGTCGTCGCCGACTTCGCAAGGCGGACGCCGAGTGATGTTGTTGAAGGAAAAATTGTTCCGACCGGGATTTGCGAAGATCCGAAGTGCGTTCTGGTTGCTGAGGCACCATCGTCCGTATCTTGTTTATCACTTTCATTAAATTATATTTGTTATTGTTTATTTGTTGCATCTTGTTTGGTGTGTAGATTGTACCGGTGTTTTTCCGAGAGTCGCGAGTGTCGATAGAACCTCGAAAAATCGTTAAGACCAAGAGACAGGCAAGATGTTGCTGTCGACTACGCTGGAGCCGTGGATGCCGACAACCTCCCAGGAGGACGTGGAGGCGTAGACTTTGGAACGAGATGTCACCGTGAACAATGTTGACCCGAGAACGTCGACGATTCCTTGCGAGGCCGATCGCTGCCAGGCAAGCACTAGTTGTTTGTATATTCCTATCCTATGTTTTATCATCCCCGTCTGTCCAAAAGCATGTGCTCTCTTGGCTATGATTTAGGGCAACAGTTTTTGGACGAAAGGAGCTTAATTGTATTTACTTTTCGTATTTTACCTTTGCATGCATATTAGAATATATAGTGTGTGCCTTATTCATGTTAGTCATTTACTAGCATGACGATACTTCATTTGATGAACCCTTTACCGTTCTTTAGCCTATCCTTTGACTAGAGGTTAGATTGCATTGGGATTCACTATAAAATGTGACTTTGTGAGGCGTATGCTTCGTGATGGTGTTTTTGATTAAAACCCTAATCAACTAAAACTAGTGTATATTGCTTAGGGGAGACCTGGCAGTGATGGTTCCGGGACTGTGGTGGAGGTTCGAGGGTCTCCTCTAATAAGGACCCAAGCTTGTGTACTACTAGATCAAACCTTACCATACAGCCACTTGTGCCTTTGACCCTGACTTAGTATCCTACGAAACTTATTAACCACTTGCTCGTAGGCTGGCCGGTTATGGTTTGATACTTTTGCCCTAGGGTAAGGCTAGCTACTTTATCTGAGGGGTAGGTTCGTTCTTGAGACCGAATGGCTTAATTGGGGAATGACCCATGGGTGGTGTTCAGAAGTAGTAGACGCTCTACCACGGCGGACACCAGCGGGGCCGGGGAAATCAAAAGAAAGGGCAGACGAAGTGGTGGGCGTAGTAGGCTGGAAAAGCCTTGTACAGTATCTCCTAGTGGATGAGACGGGGTTTATGGGAAAATTTGTACACACTCTGCAGAGTTAAAACTATCATGATAGCCGTGTCCACGGTTATGGACAGGTTGGAAGGTTTGCACCTGTAGATTTACCCTTTTTAATAGTTGAATTTAACTAGAATGGACTAGGATTGGTCTGGTGTGATGATGCACCTTCCTTGATGCTCGTAATGACTAGTTCAGTTCATGCATTCAACAAAATACCACTTTTGCTAAAACTTGATTAGTAAATAGGTCTTCATGTAAAATAACCAATTCCCCCGATCTTTGCCATTGCATACATTTGTTAAGGATCGCTTGCTGGGTAGACACGTACTCATTATATGTATCGCGGATAATTTTATTATTCAGGTTGCAAGTCTAATCAAGGCCAGGAGGGTCCGAACTTAGGTGTGCAGGACTAGCTGCGGGGTCCGGGTCAATTGCTTGGATATCGTCGCTGAAGGCTGTTGCTGCTCTGATGTTCTTTTTATTCGATTTTAATATTTGGTAATATTTGCCTTACTGTAATAGCACATGATGCTATTTTGTAATTCTCCATTATTTTGAATAATAATGGAATGCCAACGATGATAGCCGTTTAATTGTCCATCATGAGGTACTAGTCTGGGCCTAGTATCAGATCATGGTGCTGGATTCTCTGTGGAGACACAGGGGTCGTGACACTCTGCTGCAGATGTGAATGAATTTCTTGTGCATGTCGTCCAGTATTTTTTTAAAATGGCTATTATTATCATCGATTATAATCGGCTCTATAAAATTAAACCGGTTTCGAAATGTCTAGCCACCACAAAAGATCTTCCTAAATGCTGTGAAAAAAAAATAGATATGTTTTTTTGTCTGACGGTCTTTTTGACATTTTTCTAATTCAATTTTTTTTAGCAAAAGGGCAGGGGCTTTACCATTCCATTAAAGATGAGGAAGCAGCTGTACAAATTTACAGGAAGAAGAAAAAAAGGGGGAGAGAGGGAAGACGAGAAAGGGGTGGGAACAAGAAACTAGACAAGATTACAAGGAGGAGGAGGTCGGTGGTCCCATCTCTAATGCGATCAACTACTTGGTTGGCAGGAAGGGATTGACGCCGAAAGATCCTCATGTTCCGCTCCTTCCAGATCTTCCAAATCGAGAGAATGATGAGGCCGTTTATGGAGTGGGAGGTGTCCTTGGGGAGGCTAAACCTGACGAGTGGGCCACTGATCGCAGAAAGTGGCGTCGCCGGCTGTTGGGGGGGGGGGGGCTTTTCGTTGGGGAAAAAAGGATGGGTGCATGTGAGTTTGTATACGATACAATATATGATTAACATAAATTAATACTTCACATTGAACAACATTGTCCTCAAATTGGCGGTTTTCATTTGGATTTGATCAAATATTTCAGAAACTTGGCTAAAAATGCTCACTGTTGTTTTGCTTTGAACAATGGCAATTACGAAACGTCTTGTGTTTCTTATCAGACAGAGATAGATTAAGTTCTTGGGAGTTGCTTAGAGCTGGGTGCATTTATTCTTTAGTTAGTTCGAGCAGAGATTTCTGATTTGAACAAAGCTGTTTGGTCTCTAGTCAAAGGTGAGGATCCCAAGCCGCTCTTGACCGTGAGCACGACTGATGCATCAGTTTTAATTAACCCTCTGCAGAGGTTGTACACTTTACCCATGAGACAGGATTTCCTATTTGCCAAGGGCCGCTAAACCCCTTAAACACTACCAAGGGGAGTGGCAGGTACTTTCACTTGCGAGGCCCTCGAAAGACTCCCCAGAGCGTGGCTGCCCGTTAAGGTTTCCCACGGTTGGATAAGCATAGATCTCACATACCTCAAGGGGTGGCTAACAAGAACCAAATACGAATAAACCCTTGCACCTCCTTGGAAGGACAAGACCTATACCATGAGGCCCCTCTAATGCCATCACACAGGTTAGCAAAACCACCTAACTCCAGTTCATCCCCTAGTTAGCCAAGGGCATCCCATTCCACCATCGGTTGCACTGTTTTCTTGGGTGGTCGCTCGGCGAACCGGTCCTTACGGTGAGGCACTCGAGCATGTGGCAAAAACATGCCAAGCCCCTATTGCCGATGTTACTAAAAAGACACTTTTAACTTTGATTACATAGTGTCATAGATCAATTAATATTAAAGACCATCTCAAGACCATCATGTTCATTTTAGGGGTCGAGCACTAGCATAAGTCTACAACTTCACAGCCCAAGGTAACAAGAACATGGAATAAATGTGTAGTCATCCTTAGGTTGAAATTGTACAGGGTGGTGAATTAAGGTAACTGGGGCATAACAGGACTAAGAACACTAGCCTTGCATTATAAGCTACTAAGAGTCTACATCACTTGATTGATAGCTTCTCGTACCGGTCTTGATCTTCAGGCTCGCACATAGCTTTCGTTCTTAACGTGACAAGCATAAACAACACAACCACATGCAGGAGACAAACATATGCATATGAGACATTACACCAAGTAAGGGAAAGCTATAAACAACACAACCATTAAAGGGGGCTCGGTACTAGGGTCACGTGAACGTTAAGATTTGCTTCTATGGGTTTTAATTAGAGAACATGTTGCATGGTGTTGCCACGGAATTATCCGATGGTGGGGACACACGTATCAGGCCGCGGGAGGATGCTCTCTGTGTGCCGCGCCTATGGCCTGCCGCCGGTGATGCTGCAGGGCGTGCCACCTAGCTTGTACCTTGCCAGCCAGGAAGGTGATGACCTGTGAATCGCCTATAAAGATCAGAAGACAGAGCTAATAAGTATAGACGAGCCGATCGCGTGGGACAGCTTTCACAGGGTAAAAGATCAGTAACTTGCATCGGCTGATAATAGCTGATGGATCTAATGACAGGATAGATAACCGATCACGGGAAAACGGCTGTAACAGGTGAAAGCGGTGTAAACTCCCATCGGCTGGGAACAGCCGATGGATCGGCCAGATAGCCGATGAAATGCACAATAGATAGATAAAGCAGTAAAACATGTGCGCGAGGTATTAAACAAGGTAAAAACTTGTACATAGATAAGATCAGGGCAGGCTCACGATGAATCTATGTAACAACATGATCGGAACATTCAAAGGCTAAAGCTAGAGGCTAGCGGAAAGAAGGCCACCGGAATCATTCTAGCCGACACTTTAAGCCTAACCATATTGATTATAGGTAAACTACCCAACGATCGAGATCTACATCAAAGCAGCACAACCGGAACATTCAAGGATTATAGAAGAGGCCTAACAATTCCCGAGAGGACCATCGGAACATCACATTCCACCTTAAGCCTAACTATGCTGAATCTACTTAGATCCGAAACAGAGGATAGCCGATTCATAACGAGAAAGCCTAAACCCAACCTATGTACAAGGTGCATGGCCATTACCATGGGCTAACGATGAGAGCAATAAGATAAACATGAAGTTTATCGTCGGCCCGTGGTAATTCCATGCCACGGGACTAGATTAGATCCATATTAAGCTATAACAGAGCATGATCATATGGTAAACTGATCTAATCTAGTCTCGAGGCGATAACTAGCAAAGCCCTAGCCTACAATGTGAGACATAGAGATTGCCGATAACAAGTAAACCAAAAACATCCATGCCCTGAAATGATACAAGTGTAAAGGATCAGAGCCGCATGGCAGAAGCTTACTTGGGTTGTTGTAAAACCCTTGTAGAAAGGGGTGGCGATGTGCTGAAGGTTGTTGGTGATGTTGTTTGCGTGTTTGCGTGTAACGTACTTTCATTAGATGGAACTAGTACATATTTATAGTCCGAGGGACTCCTACTTGCCACGCAAGGCAAGTCCTAAACCTAAATCTGACGACTTACAACGAATGATCATAAGATAAATATCCTAACTAAGATACAAGGCCACAATCGGCTTATCGTTAACCTCCTCCAAGCCCAAGCCTTTACTCAGTCGACGCAGTTCGTTTCTCCTCCATGGGCTTCCCCTGGCATTTTGGCCCAATCCCGACTTGGACAAAATCCGGCGTCAACACATGCCCCCCTAGTTTCAAACATGGTTTTAAATAGCCCGCTATAGCTCCGCTGTAGCCTTTTAGAAGTTCTGCCGCTACGCTATTGCTAATTTTTCCGCTATGGCAGCTAATGACGCTTTAGCTCCGCTAAATACCGCTATTTGGTTTAGCCGCGAAATTTATTTAGCACCGCTAATCCTGATCGAGGCATATATTCATTACTCACTCTAGATAACTAGAATCTATGCCTCTTTGTTGTTTTCTTTACTTCAGTGAATGTTGTAATAAACAATTGAATAATTGTTGAGTTGTTAATTGTTGGATGTTGAATGAATATGAATGTTGATTATAGCCATGGGTATGTTAATTGATCGAATGACTGTGAAGTAATGGACTGAGATACATGCTCTCATGTATCCCTAGACATATATTTGAGTATTTGTGGTCATAAATTTTTCTTACTTCAATGTTTCTATGCATATAATTGAAATTTTTCATGTTTTTTACAAAACCGCTAAATGAAATAGCTTTCGCTATAGCCCGCTATAGCTTTCTATAGCTTTTAGATGAAGTCACCGCTAAATGTCATAGCCCGCTATTTAAAACCTTGCTTAACACTGATCATTAAAAACTGCACAATGGCGTTAACAAAATTGCACATTTAGGGCTCGTTTGGGAGTTGGAGAAGAAATTACTTGCGGCAGAATTTCATGGAGAAGATTTTAGGAAGAAGTCCACATTGCCTCTCTCAACTATTGAAAAAGTTCACTTTTCCTCCCTCCGTGTTAAATGGGTGAGATCTGGCCGTCCAATCTTGCATCGAACGGCCAGAAATAAGTTGAGGGAGGAAAAATGAACTTCTGCAATAGTTAAGGGAGGTAAATTGGACTTGTTCCAAGATTTTATGGTTCAATTGGAAACCGTGAAAAAATCAGCCCACACACTTTACCCACCCGGGGTTTAAGGCAGCAGCCAAAAAGGCACGCAGGGAATTTGCTGCTAATCAAAACGGTACTGCTGCTAACAAGCACTGCGTGTCTGACTAGGAATCTTTCAGCAGCAAGGGGAATGTATAAACAAAAAATACATTGTGCTAAGATATTGTGTACAACAATTACATCCACCAAAAAATAACATAAAGTGAGTAGCGGTACAATGTTATCGTTAATAAAATAGTACATGTAAAGCACCAAATGCTTCCAATAGGATCCCAGCGAGGAAAAGGGTTTCCAAACGAGGTCTTAAAGAGTTCAATTAAAAAGGAGCTGTGGTGCAAATTCTACAAAAATCAGTGCAGAAAAGAAAGCGATGGAAACAAAAGCAGTAGGATAAGTAACAAACATAATCGATATCTGCATTAAAAGTATGGCGCATCCATGTACAGGAGTGCAAACTTGACTGAACATTAGCTTGAAGAGGTGCTTGAAGAGCTTGAAGAGGGGAGGTGCTGCGGAAATTTGTAAAATTGGGTCATTTTCTTTAATCCATGTGTTCCAAGGTTAATGACAATGATTGATAATCATTCGCTGTGCTGAGTTCATCATATCCAGTAAGAGGACAAGGCACACAACTAGCTAGCGTGAGGGTCGGGCCTGTGTGCTAAGTTCACATTCACTGTGTTGAGTTCATATAACGTTATGCAAGCTCCGGTGCAAATCAGAGGCAAGCTATGGCGCAAATCGGAGGCAAGTGCAGGTGCTTGAGGTGCGGCTTCGGTGATTTTGGTGCGCCTCCGACGATTTTGGTGCGCCCTGCCTCGGAGCTCTGCGCAATTGAGGAGATGACGCCCGACCGTAATTGACGAGAGAGGTGCCGCACAGGAGAAACAGTGAAAACGGAAGCAGAGTTGATGTGTAGAGGAGATAGAGAAGAGAGAGAAAGGAAGAGTGTAGAGAGAGAAATAGAGTGAGAGGATTAAAAGTGGGCCAACCACGAAATTGTGGAAATTGTATTTCGAATTTGCTTCAATTATCTTCAACGTGGACTAATTGGACTAGGTTTTTTGTTTCAATGAGTTTTGACTGTAAACTGATCGAAAATTTTTTGAGGCACGATTATCTTCTAGAATGGCTATATGGAAATAATAGTTTAGTTTCATTTTGATTATGACAAAGTTATCCTAATAGTTACCTTCATGTAACAAAATGTAGATGGACCGACTATGATTGTGCAATGCGGACCAGCACTCTAAGGAGTTCTTAAAAGACGTGGAAGCTTTTATTTGTGCGGCCGAAGCATATATGTCGCCATGATATATATGTTGTCCATGCGTGAACTACAAGAATAAGAAGGAGTAGCAATACTCATGGCAGCTTCACAATTCGCAATCATATGTGTAGTGCATTTGCACGTTTCCATGCACTATCGGGTGGCACATTCAAGGAGAAAATTGAAGTTATAACCAAACCTAGAGTTATAACTTTAATTCCATGCATGAATTTCATGTTTTCTAACTTTTTTCACCATGTGTTTGCGTCAACCGTCGGGCAACAATTTATGTGGATACTATATAAGCGAGTTTATGCACAACTACACTACTGCAGAAAATAATTATGACCACATGCTGGGATGTTCATGCATGGTGAGTCCATATATTTCAAACTTTACTATGCATACTGCTGATGTATTGTAAAAATTGAAGGATTTATTACTTTATGACTTAATTTTTGACAGCTCGACACTTTAAGGGACGGTGAATTAGCACTCTCGTCGCACCGAATAAAGTAATCCAAGAACAACTCGTTGGCTTTCTTCTTGATCAGGTCGTACGGCCATGTCATTCCCTAGTGTTGACAGGCTCACAACAGCCCGGCCGCATGCCACTGACCCTACAAATTTTATTTGCAATTATACTTAAACACGCGCATATGTTACGTGTTGGTACCGACGTTTCTACAAACATGGTTATTTTTACAGTATTGATGGTATTTAAGAAAGAAAAACATATGTTATGTGTTGGTACCGACGTTTCTACAAACATGGTTATTTCTGCAGTAGTGATGGTATTTAAGAAAGAAAAAATATGTAAGTGAAAATATTACTCCTCAAGTGGAATATCTTTGATAACCGGTATGTATTGGTACCTCTCCAAGGATGATAAAATCTATCAAATTAATAGCATTCTTCAAGGTGGAAAAGTAATTTTCCTATATAAATATTACTCCTAAAGTGGTATATCTTTGATAACAGGTATGTATTGGTCCTCTCCAAGGATGATAAAATCTTTCAAATTAATAGCATTCTTCAAGGTGGAAAAGTAATTTTCCTATATCCCTTCCTATATTATTTATAAGTTTTTTCTTACTACTTTATTTGCAAGTTTCACCCTAGTAATTACATATCATATTAACTTACGCTTTTTTATTATAAAAGTTGCTAAAAACTTTAATCTAAAAAAGTGTGACACCACGAAAGACGTCTAAAAAGTTTAAAAAATTATGAAAATTATTTTACGAACTCTGAAAAAAACTATTTAAAACCACATAAAAATGAGTACAAAGTATTTCATCATTTGTTTTATACAAAAATAACAAATTTTTATTTAATTTTATTTAATTTATTGTATACTAAAACAAACGGGGCCATACTGTTGTAGACAGTTTGTCCGCTTCAAACAACGTTGAACACCCCGCTCTTTGTTTTGATGCTAGGTCTAAGGAAGAGTAGGAAATTAGAAGAGCTCAACAATTAACGTAATTCGGAGCACATAATGGTTGGCATTTATTTCTGTCACGAAAGGTGCAATAGAGTTTGATCCGATCCCTACACCGACTAAACAATAGAGTTCAGAAAAGAAAGAAGAGCAGCTTCGCATTCAGAGTTTAGCAGCCTCACAAGAAAATATTTCAAGAGTAAAGTACATGGCCGGTCCTTAAACTATTGCGGGTGTGTCATCTGGGTCCATGAACTAAAAAAATACATAAGCGCATCCCTAAACTTTTTAAGTGTGTCGTTTGCGTCCAAATTATACTCGGATGACTAATCTAGCCACCGTGGACGGTCCACGTGGCATTTCTAATTTTTAAAAATTTGAGGAAATCATTAAATATCAGAAAAATTCATAAAAAAACATGAAAATAATTGAAAAATCAGAAAATTCATTAACAATTCAGAACAATTCATAAAAATTCATTAAAAATCATTACAAATTCAGAAAATCATAAAAACAGATAAATTCATCAAAATCATAAAAAAAATAAAAAAATCAGAAAACATTAAAAATCCAAAAATTCATAAAAATACATCTTGTTGACTGGGTTTTGCAGAGTTCTATCATTTGCATGACACCACCAATGGCACCTGGATGGGGTCATCTAGGTTGACCCCATCCAGGTGCCATTGTTGTTGCATTTTTCTATTTCTATTTCTAAATGATTTTTGAAATTTTCTCTATTTTAAAATGATTTTTTTATTTTTTATGAAGTTTTCTATTTTTTTCGTAAATTTTTTATGATTTTTCCTTTCTCTTTTATGATTTTTTAATGATTTTAATGAATTTTTCTAAATTTTTAACGAACTTTATGTTTTTTCTTAATTTTTTAATCATTTTTATGATTTTTTATTAATTTTCCTAATATTTAATGATTTCTTGGAATTTTTTAAAATTAAAATGCCACGTGGACAGTCCACGGTGGCAGGATTAGTCATCCGAGTGTAATTTGGACCCAAACGACACACTTAAGAAGTTTAGGGATGTGGTTCTGCGTTTTTTTAGTTCATGGACCTAGATGACACATCCGCAATAGTTTAAGGACCGGCCATGCACTTTACTCATATTTCAATGTCCTGCACACTTTGATTACTACACGACAAGTGAGTACTTCGTAGTTGGGAACACCACTTGATTTCACACCTACTTCATTGATTCAACACCTGTCATCTCCGAGGAACCGTATATATACTAGCTGCGACGCGCCCGCGCGCCTGGCGCGCCGAGCCCCGTGACGCGCGCATGGCGCGTGAAAAAGCGAAGCGTCGGGGGCGGTGGTGGGAAAAAGCTTTGCCGGGGGCACGCACGGCGGGGAAAAAGCGGAGCGCGGGGCGGGCGCGACGTGGGGGAAAAATCGATGGGAAAAAGAAGCGTAGGCGGGAATCGATCCGCGAGCTCCGAGGTGAAAAATGAACTAGCTAGGCAACCCAGCAAAGCTCCCGCGGTGCTTATATTTGTGTGAAAAAAAACGTTTTATCCGTAAAAAAAGTAATGGACGGCCAGATCTGCCAGACGTGCGCCATCGGACGGCCGCGCGCGATAGACGACGTGGGCGGTCCCGTGGCGAGGTGGAGAGGGCTCAGCTCGGATTTGTACTATTTATAGATGCACCCGCCTCCGTTACCACGTAGTCACAACAAGCTGCCGGGAAGAAATGAATGCATGTCTTTCAGTTCATGGAAATCAGATTGTATTAATATATATATTATCAGGGTGCACATACCACATATGCACACCAGAAGCACATGTCGAGGCAATATACTGGCAAAGCCGACATGGAGCCACACGCAAGGAGGCTGGGAACGAGAGACATCAGGATGATAACAGCGTCGCTCCATGTCTCTGGGCGGTATGTGATGCACGCGGGGGCGGTCCGACGCCCGTCGGTCGCGCCCCCGTCCAACGCTCACGGCTGGCTGTTGGATCTTCATCCAACGGACGGCCAGCGTTAGATCTAAGGTAAAAACTTGTTATTTTTGTTTCGTGGTGTAAATTTTTTTTAATAAATTCAATAAGAATAAAAAATATTCTCTAATCAATGTCAGATCTCACATATATTTTTCATATTGATACAGAACATTTATACATCTAGGTTATAATGCAAAACGTTTGTATATAACATTTATACTGATCATGTCGATCCGAATAAAATACTTGTGAGGCCCGACATTGATAAGAGAATATTTATGATTTTTATTGAACTAGTACAATGCCCGTGTTCTGCCACGGAACTAAAGGGGAGAATGGGAAACATAAATTATAGAAACATAAAAATTATAAAGGGTGGTTCAACTTAGCAATGCGTGCATTTGTCTGCCGCAACGTGATTTCAAAGTAAAATAAAGAAATCAGCAGTGAATTCGAATAGGAGCAAATTATTTTGAATAAATATAATGGCAATTGAATTTATGGCTATATAACATCATCAGCACTAAATAAGTGCACTGATAATATCTACTAATGTTATTATCAACTAATGTTACTCGAGTTGCATCGGCAAAAGCACAAAATATAGAAAGAACACCTGTCGGGGATAAAATCACGGCCCATTGCCATGGCCCACTCCCTGACGGCCTAATCGAACAGCCTCCTAGGGCCTGGCTCCTTAGAAGGTTCTATCTGGCCTATATGCATCCTGACGAACAGCTTCCTGGTTGGCACGATGCGTAACGGCCAAGAATTCCTGTTTGAGTTCGACTCGAACAAGAGTTTTGCACGGCTACGTGAATACCCGGACGTAGTTTCTCGGATTGGAGCAGATGTCGTGATCCCAAGAATTGGAGTATACTTTATCGACCTCGGGATGTATTTGGCATGCATACGAGTTCGTTACGATCTCGTAATCAGCCCGGCACGATTATCTCTCGGTAAGTCGGTTGTTCATCACTATATAAACAAGGCCCCTACGGCGTGTAGAGGGCACGATGTACGCATCAGATCATAGCAAGACCTGAAGCTTAGATCTCATATTGCTTCCTTGTACACCCATAATCTCGTCGAGTCCTGTTCATCTCACCGAGTTCTTCCTTGTAACCCTTCTACATATAAAGAAGAGTTGGACGTAGGGTTGTTATCTCCTCGGAGAGGCCCGAACCAGGATAAAAACCCTGTGTCTCCCTGTTGTTCGTTGATTGCTGTTCTCTTTGCTCGGCAAGTCTTCTATCTCCCTTTCTCAAGAACCTTAGTTGACTTGGGACCGATATCCCAACCGTCGACAGTTGGCGCCGTCCGTGGGGAGTAGTAGATCAAGTCTGTTCGAGCATGTCGAACTCCTCCAGCGACCAGGGATCTCTTCCTGAGGGCTATGACTCAGAAGGACAGGATGTCACGTCCCCTGTCAGACCAGATCGATCCCTTCGATCTCAGTCGCCTTCCAGATCTGGGACGGAACTCTCTGGATACGTTTCGGAGATGGTCTTAGATCAAGCTCCCGTCATTGACGATGAATACAGAATCGGTGATCTTTACGATGGTTTAGATCTCTCGGATTCCAAGACCATGTCGGTTGATTCCTTCTATGGCGATACAGTGATGACACCGTCTGGCGCGCCAACGCATGGCCGTCGCAGCATCAACATGGCCGGCGCAGGAACCTCAGAGGATCCTGCGCGAGCCGCGGCTGCCGAAGAGATCGAGCGGATCAATTCTGCTTGGCCGCAAGATGGGGCCACACAGGCTGCTCGCGAACAAGATGTTGTTAGCCGCAGTCTGGATGCCTCAATCAACCAAACCTTGGCGCAGATTCGTGATCAGCTCAAGCGACAACGACGCGACCTGCCTCACGCACCTACGCCAAGTCCCCCGGCAGACGATCTGCCTGCTCGGGTTGAATCCCCGCGTAACTAGACTCCGGTCGGCCAAAACGCGGATGCTTCAGGGATCCCAGGACCCCTTGAGCAGAGTCGAGAACGACTTCAAGCCTTGGCCACGGTGGTCAGATGCACCAACCAGGCCAACCTCGCCCTTATGGGCGAAGCCGTTGCTTCTCACCTTGAGCGACTAGCCGAAGGCCTTAATTCCATAGTTGAGGTTAACACCTCCTCCGGGCAACGCAGTCAGCCTGTTCGAAGAGATTCGGACAGCGAGCGCTCCAATCGATCACGTGACCCTCGTCACCGGCAAAGGACGACTCGCTACGAGCAAGATACCCGTGGTCGGCGATGCTCGCCAAGTCCCCGTGGTCACCGCGACCACAGGGGCAAGCGTGCGCGTGACGATCACGGACGATCCCCTCGGGAAGAGCGCATCGTGGTGACCACGAGGAAGGAGTGCGGAGTACTGTCTCGGAGGGAGTTCCTCCAGGTAGAATCTTCCTGTTCAACTAGAGTTCCTTCGGGCAATAGAACCAACGTCTTTTCAAGACTAGGTTCTGCAGGGGAAGGTGGCCGGTCATACGCCTTGGGGTGCAAGGCTTTCTCTGATGAGCTCCGCGCTGTCAGGTGGTCTTCCATGTTCAAACCAGGCCACATGGAGAGGTACAATGGGACCCAAAATCTAGAGGAGTTCCTTTCGATCTATGCTACCGCGATCATGGTAGCCGGGGGTGATGAGCAAGTCATGGCTAATTACCTTCCGACTGTTCTCGAGGGCGCTGCTTAGACGTGGCTATTCAACCAGCAGGAAGGTTCCATCTGCTTGTGGGACCAACTTTGTGACACTCTGATTGCCAATTTCCAGAGCTGTTACGTGCGTCTAGGCAAGGAGGATGATCTGCACCAAATGATCCAAATGAACAGGGAGACCCTCCGCAACTTCGTGAAGCGTTTCATCAAGATTCGCAACACGATCCCGAACATCTCGGATGAATCTGTTGTCCGCGCCTTTAAAAACGGTGTCCGCAACGAGCGGCTTACCCAGGATCTCGAGATCAATGAGACCTGGACCGCCAATGATCTGTTCAAGGCGGCTGATCGCTATGACAATGCGACATAACATGTTCAGTATAAGAAGGCGTTCGACAAGGGCGAGCTGTCTGCCCAGCCTGGTGTGGATGAGAAAAAGAAGAGCAGCAACAATCCAGGTGACAAGAAGTCCCAGAAGAAGAAGAACAAAGGTGCGTCGTACAATACCGTCGCGGTATAGATCGCGCACCTCCTCCCAAGGACGGACAGAAGAAGCCCAACAATAACTACAAGGGCAAGAAGCCTGCCCAGAGAGGCGGACAAGGAAAGAAAGGTCCCAGTGACCGATATTGCCAGTTCCACCAAAACTACGAGCACGATATACGCCATTACAGAACCTGGGCTGCAAAGCTCGAGGAGTTCTACAACGGCAAAGGTCCCATGCCCACCCTGCCCGAAAAAGGTGATGCCGGCAAGGCTAAGCGCCAAACCGATGATGGTGATCAGGACGATGAGGATGACTATCAAGAGCCCGTGAACCATATAGCCGTTATCTTTGGCGGCTCCTCGGTTTATCCCTCTCGGCGCAGCCTCAAGGAAGCTGCTCGGGAGGTCCACAACGTCGAGAAGGGCAAACCACAGCCCGAGTCGATGAAGTGGACCGAGGTTTCCATCTCCTTCTCTAAGGAGTATTGCCCCACCGGGATGACCAAGCCTCAGTGGCTCGCACTGGTGGTCGCTCCGACCATCAGCAACGCCAGAGTCGGGCTTGTCCCAATCGATGGAGGGAGTGCGCTGGACTTGCTTTCAGCAAAAGTATTGGATGAGATGCAGATCCCTCGTTCCAAACTCAAAGAGGTCGCTATGCCCTTTTATGGGATTGTGCCGAGAGAAGCTGTTCGGCCGCTGGGGCAGATTGTTTTGTCCGTCACCTTTGGCAGCCCCAGCAACTTTCGGACAAAGTTGATCACGTTTGACGTGGTCGACTTCCCATCTGCCTATAACGCTATCTTGGGCCGGCCATCACTAGGAAAGTTCATGGCCGTGTCCCACCACGCATACCACTGCGTGAAGATTCCGGGCCCAAGCGGCGTGATCACGATCAAGGGCAACTACAAAGCTGCTCTAGATTGTAATTAGCAGTCCCTTGTCCTGGTCGACCAACTTTCCCCGCGTGGTACCGAAGTGGTACAGACCAAGTCTACCCGTCCCAAGGTTTCTCTCCAGCCAGGGGGTGAGACCAAGGAAGTTCCGCTGTCTCTTGACGATCCTTCCAAGACAATTCATTTGGGGGCCAATCTGGACCCCAAATAGGAAATCAAGCTCATCGCCTTCCTCCGAGCTAATGCAGACATGTTTGCCTAGGAGCCGTCTGACATGCCTGGGGTCCCAAGGGAGGTTATCGAGCACAAACTGGCAGTCCGGCCGGATAAAAAGCCTGTTGGCCAGAAGTTTCGTCGCTTTTCAGATTTCAAGCAGGGGATCATCAAGGATCAGCTTGGCAAGCTGGTCGCCACTGGGTTCATCCGCGAGGTTGATCACACCGAGTGGCTGGCCAACCCTGTGATCGTTAAGAAGAAAGGCGGCAAGTGGCAGATGTGTGTCGACCACACTGACTTGAACGCGGCTTGTCCTACGGATAATTTCCCACTGCCTCGCATAGACCAGCTGGTCGACGCGACTGCGGATGCCTAGCTCTTGAGTTTTTTGGATGCTTACTTCGGTTATCACCAAATAAGCATCTCCCCCGAGGATGAAGAGAAAATTGCCTTCATCACCCCCTTCGGCACTTTCTGCTATACGACCATGTCCTTCGGTCTGCGCAATGCTGGTGTCACCGTCCAACGCTTAATGGAGAAGACTTTCCTAGAACAGAGCGGAAGGAACCTGAAGGTCTATGTTGACGACATAGTTGTAAAGAGCAAGTATGCTCTGGATCATGTAATAGACCTGGCCGAGACTTTACGTAATCTCACTAGGCACAGAATTATATTAAATCTAGAGAAGTGTACCTTTGGTGTTCGATCCAGCATGCTGCTCGGCTATGTTATAGGTTCGCAAGGAATTTCTGCTAACTATGAAAAAATCGAGGTCATTGAAAACATGCAGACTCCGACCACCGTTAAGAAGGTCCAGAGCCTCGCAGGGCGGATGGCTGCTTTATGCAGGTTTATTTTCCGTCAAGGCGAACGCGGGTTGCCCTTCTTCAAGGCCCTGCGCAAGCACAATGGCTTCGAGTGGACAGAGGAGGCTGATAGATCTTTCCAAGATCTAAAGCAATACCTGTTCAACCCACCTATCTTGACTACCCCGCGACATGGTGAGTAGCTTTTGCTGTACCTTGGCTGCACGCCACAAACGGTGAGCGCTATCTTGAAGGTGGAAAGGGAAGGCATCCAGCGGCCCATCTATTACGTGAGCGAGGTACTTCATGGATCAAAGGAGCGTTACCCTGAGGTCCAGAAGCTGCTCTATGGCTTGCTCATGTCCTCCAGAAAGGTTCGACACTATTTCCAGGCGCACCAAATACTGGTCCCGACCAAGTTCCCTCTAGGCGAAATCCTACGGAACAAGGAAGCTGGCCGACGTATAGCTAAGTGGGCAATGGAGATGGCAGAGTTCGATATTTTGTTTGCTGCCCGCACTGCTATTAAATTCCAGGTCTTTGCTGACTTTGTCGCTGAATGGACCTACCAGCCCAAATCTTAGGAAGCTCCCGAGCAACCTGAAGAAACCCCATAAACCATGTTTTTTGACGGCTCGCGCACTAGAAACTCGGGCGCTAGTTTTGTTCTCATCTCCCCTCAAGAAGAGCAACTCTAGTGTTCTATCCAACTACACTTTGCGGCAACTAACAACGCCGCAGAGTACGAGGCCCTCCTCGTGGGACTAAGAGCATGCAAATCGCTCGGCGTCCAACGGCTAAATGTGAAGGGAGATTCACAGCTGGTCAACAATCAGGTAAACAGGGAGCGAACCTGCTCCCACAGGGGTGCTCGTCGAGCACCATTACAAGCCCTCTATCACGTCTTCGGACGAGGCAACAGAGACGGGTGGTGCTGTCTCCGTCATCGAGCAGGCTGTGGACCGGACAACGCCATTTGTCCGGTATCTTGCAGATGGGACCCTGCTCGACGATGAAGCCGAGCTTTCTCGGCTTATAAGGCGTGCTAGTCCATACAAGCTTGTGGACGGCATCCTTAGCATCAAGGTGCTCTGGGAGTTCTCTCCAAGTGCAACTTACAGCAGGAGGGTGTGTTCCTTCTTAGGGACATACACGAGGGTGCCTGTGGCAACCATGCCTCCTTCAGGATTCTCGCCAGCAAAGCGTTTCGCATGGGTTCCTACTAGCCCACTGCGCTACAGGATGCCCGGGATGTGGTAACTAAGTGCAAGGCTTGCCAATTCCACGCCCGAAAGGCCCATAAGCCCGCCCAAGAGCTCCAAACGATCCCCCATCATGGCCTTTTTCCACATGGGGTCTGGATCTGCTCGGCCCGTTCCCCAAGGGGTACAAGGGCTACACATACTTACTCGTCGCCATCGACACTTTCACAAAGTGGATTGAGGCAGAACCTGTGTCTTCTCTTCACGCCCAAACGGCTGTGCGCATCTTCAAAAGCAATGTGATCACGCGCTTCGGGATTCCCCACAAGCTGATCACTGATAACGCTCCCCAGTTTAGAAGCGATCTATTTCAGGAATACTGCGAACAGCTGGGAACCAAGGTCTGCTTCGTCTTTGTGGCACATCCACAGAGCAATGGAGCAGTCGAGCGAGCTAACGGACAGACAGTCCAGGGTATCAAACGGCGCGTGTTCGCTGCACTCAGCGGGCACAACAAAGCCTGAGTTGACGAAGTTCCTTCCGTCCTCTGGGCAGTTCGCACCACAGCCAGCCGGGCAACCGGGGAAACTCCTTTCCAATTGGTCTACGGTGCAGAAGCCATCTTGCCAGCTGAAGTAGTACTTGGCTTGCCTCGCACGAGCTCGGTCAACGTGGTTGATGACGAGCAAGAGCGCTTGCTCGAACTCGATCTCCTCGAAGGCACACGCGAACGGGCACAAGTCAGAATGGCGCGCTAAAAGCAAGATCTTCGCCGACACACAGCAAAATCTGTTCGACCAAGGGCCTTGAAGGTGGGCGACCTCGTTCTGCGCAGTGTCCAGAACCTGTCCAATGCCAACAAGTTAACTCCCCTATGAGAGGGCCCGTTCATAGTCGTTTCGACTGCTCGCCCAGGGGCTGTTCGCCTGGCAATGGAGGACGGGAGAGAGCTGACTAGCACTTGGAACATCGACCAGCTTCGTAAGTTCTTTTTATAGGTCTTTCGTCCAAGTCTTTCTGGCTGCCATGTAAAGTTCAATCAATAAACAATGAATGTTCGCGGCCCCCTGCGGCCCTTTTCACATATTATCTTCTCAGACTACTTTCTCTTAGGTAACACTTGATGGCTGCCCGGTTTGGCGAACTCTTGGCTTCGCGATCTTCAGGTTTACCCTGGCCACATCTAGTTTCAGCAAGTTCCTAAACTCAGAGTTGCGTAACACGGCTTTCCGCCTTGTGGCTAAGTCTGCTCTCGTGAGCCCCCCGCGGCAGAGGCACTTACCGCGCTCGGCAAAACCACTTGTCAAAGCTTCCTCTCGTAAGCCCTCCGCGGCAGAGGCACTTTCCTTGTTCGGTTACCTTTGGAATAGCCAAGCTTACGTTAACGAGCAGTTCATGGAATAAGTAGATCAGGATGCGGGTGTCGCCCTATCTCTCAACGCACGTTCTTGAATTCGCAAACTTAGGACTTCAACCATCGTCCGTACCGGGGGCTAGGGTGTTGCTCTTTTGCTCGTGCACCTGTTCGAGTTCGCAAACTCAGGTTCTCGAGCAGATGCACAACGGGGGCTGGGAGTTAGGCTGGCGTTCTACCGGTTTTTCTTAAAACTCTCTAGCGCTGTTTTGCCCTGCTCCTGGTTTCCTGTTCGTTCTTGTCTTTTTGCTGCTCTTTTTTGCAGGGAAAGGTAAGAGTTTATTTACACTAACAAAAAATTTTACAGGAGTACAAGACCCTTTCGGGTACTGCCCTACTGCTACTACATAGAAGCAAGCTGCTCCTTCAGCTCCTCAATCACTAACTTGAGGCGCAGGGCTTCCTCTTGGGCTTTGATCCCTTCCTTCGCTTCAGCTCGGAGGCGCTCGGCTTCCTCCTTGCTGACTGTCCTGTGCTTGGCCTGCTCCTTGGCCTCTGCACGGAGGGCTTCGACCTCTTCGGTCTTGGCCCACAACTGCTCGGCCAGACTTTCGCTCTGGCTAAGGCGCTGCTCGGCGGTCTTAAGCTGCTCAGTTAGCTCTTTGACTCTCCCTTCCGCGGCGTGCGTCCTCGTGGCCAGTGCGCGAAGCTCCCCGGCCTCTTTCTGTGAAAGCCTTGGAGATGGCACCCTCTCCTCGGTCAGCTGGGCCTTGAGCGCCTTAACCTCCGCCGCGAGTCGGTTCCAGTTTTCGGCTGCGGCCATGAGCTCCTCCTCGAGTCACCTGGTGCGGCGTTGCCCCAGGAAGCTCCCGTAATGGCGCCGCGCTCGATGGCGACGCCTTCTTCGAAGTCTTCCATGGTGCTCCACAAGACCTGAGTAGGAGAAGAACTAGTCTGTCACATTGGGTAATTGATAACTCAAGCGAACAGGCTTTGGTTTGGGGTTTACCTCCTGAAGCCTGTTCTTCAGGTTGTGGCGAAGGCGCTTCCCAAGGCCTTGGGTTGCGAGACCCCGGCTGCTCGAAGCGGTTGCAGCATGGCGTTCCCTATGCTCGCCTTCTTCTTGCCGAAGCGCGCCCGCCTTGGGGCTCGCCTCCTCTCCCTGGTACCTTCGGTCCTAGGAGGGCTGGCAGCGGCGTCCTCGCCGCCTTCGGGCTATTGCCCCTCCTCTTCTTCATCCGCCCGAGTAACCTCGGGCAAGACTGACGTCGCTCTACTCGGCGACGTCGGTGGGACCGCGAACAGGGTGACTTGTTCCTCCTACTCGCGGTCAACTCCCTGCTCCATGGCAGCGGCACCTTGGACCTTCTTGCCAGATGTCTTCTTCGCCATAGGGATGGGTTGCCCCTGCGACGAAGTGCCCGGCAGGACCGCCTGCTCGGTCTCGCCACAGGCAGCCGGCAGAGCCAACACCTTGGCCTGCTCTTCGTGGTGTCGTGCCCCGCTTCTTCGGCTTCCAGCCGCTCCACCGCGCTCTTCAGTGCGTCGATCTGGTTGCTGGAGCCCGGCGGGAGCACAGCCCACGCTTCCAGCTTGTCTTTAAGGGCGGCCAGCCTCACTGTCTGCGATGCACCGTGTAGGTGCTCGGGCAGCAAAGACTGCACGATTGCCGCGTCTACGTCGTCGGTGGCGATCTCCTGCTGGGCAGCTGATGAAAAAGAAATGCGTTAATTCTTGTGCGATTTGGTAGAATGTAAGGGTGAAAGTCTTGCCATTACTTACCTGCCGCGGGAAGCTTGACCTTCTTCTTTGCTCCGTGACGGAGCTTGCACCTCTTGCTCGGCGGGTTCTCGATTTCTTGTTCGCCTTGACCTCCCGGCGCTCGGGGCAACAAACTCAGCTCTCTGCTGAGCTGAGCACTCTTTCTGCGCAACGCAAGGAGAGCCTCCTTGCGCGCGACTTCTTCCTCGAGCCTCCTCTGCTCGGCGATCTGTTGCAGCCATTCCATATGGCCCGGGTGAGCCTGTGCATTGCGCTTAAGCCATAGGATCATGTTTCCTACCTCCTCGTCGCTTTGCTCGGTGAGGAGGGAGGGACTTGGCTGTTTCCCGCTTGGCTGGCCGCACGTATGCCTGGCTTGCTCGGCGCGCTTCTTCGCCGCAGAGGGCTTCAGAGGCGGTTGGTGGCCACTACGGCGCAGCGAGCTCCGCGTCGGCTCGGTGGCCACCTTGGCCTTCACGGCCACCTTGGCCTTGCCCTTCCTCGCTTCCTCCTTGTTGGATCCTGAGAGCTCATCGATGATCCCGCCGATGATCAGCTGCTCGTCCTGCATATTTGGAGGCGAATGTGAGCATGCCATAGTCGTGTAAGTCTAGCGAATCAGAGGGAGTTCCACGGAAGATACCTCTGGTGAGCGGACGAGCACGTTTTTTGGACATGTGTAGGCCACCATGCGGGTGACCTCACTGTCCTTCCTGGCTGCCTTCAGCATGGGTCACCCATGCGTCGGTTGGTTTCACTGCCCGAACAGACGACTTTGTTAGTTCCTGTTTCGGATGAATCACTACAAAAGGTTGAGCGTTTAAGGAACTTACCCGTGCTCTCCCTAGTGATGTCCTCCCAGCCTTCTATCTTGTAGAAGGGGTAGGATCTCTTCCGCAGCGGACAGATCCTGGTCGCCACGAAGTCTCGGATGATCTCCCTGCATGTGAGCCCGAGGCCCACGCGGGAGGCGATCTTCCGAGCCAAATACCACTCCTCGCCGGTCGACTTTGGCCGCGGCATCGGCGTTCCCTTCGCCGGCGCCTGTCCGGTGAAGACGAGCTTGCTGTTGTCGCTCCTCTTGGTGTAGAACTACCTCATCCACCATGCGCCCATTCAGTCGAGTAGTGGTGGACGAGGGTACGGCGCGTCGTCGGCAGTGGCCTGGAGTTTGAGGTCGTAGCACCCAAGCCCGGAAGCGGCGGAGCTGCTCCTCGTTACTGTGTATTAGTGGAGGAATAGCCCCACCGACGGATCAATTCCCAGGTAGCTCTCGCACATGTGTGCGAAGATGGCCATATGGAGGAAGGAGTTGGGGTTGAGATTTGCAACCTTCAACCCGCTGTTTAGGAAGGCCTCCACGAAATGGCTTTCAGGAGACCTTAGCCCAAACATGGCGAACTGCTCGAAGTTGACGAACTCATTCTCGAGCGGCTTCGGTGTTTCCTCCTCCCCGGGTAGCATCCAGCTGCCGGCGTCGATGTGTCCCTCCGACTCTAAGGTCTTCAAGTCCTCCTCGGTCATGCTAGTGCCTGAGAATTTGGCCATAGCACTCCCTAGGTTGGACGAGCAGCTTTGGATGTGGGTTGTGGCTGTTTGATGCTTGCGCGGTTGGAAAAGGGCTTGGGAAGGAAAGGCGTGTGAGAGAGGAAGTGGTAAGCCACGGGCGGCTTGGTGCTTTTTGTAGCCCTGGACGAGCAGCTCTGCAACGGTTTTTTGCCACAAAACAGCTAGTTTTTTACTGCAACGGGTAGGTAAAAACGGTCGCCCATTCTGTCTGCGCAGCGAGAGTTACCGTTGAGATCTGCCAACGGCTACTTTTCCGATTTCTGCATCGAGGGCTGGGTACTCTACTCGGACAGATGTGATTCCCTATTCCACGCAACAGAGTTGGTCTGTACTGGGCAGGTTTGTTCGATCCCGAGCAAGTCTTGTTCAGTTGAACCATGACCTGTTCGATCCTCTGTTGTACATCTTTGTAACAGGAAAATTACCCTCTTTGTGACTTGGAGTCTCAAGAGGAAGACCCCACTCTAGTGAGATATTCCACTTGAGTCTCAGGGCTACCTGTCGGGGATAAAATCACGCCCATTGCCATGGCCCATTCCCCGACGGCCTAATCGAATAGCCTCCTAGGGCTTGGCTCCTTAGAAGTGTCGGTGTAATAAATACCGGGGTACAAAGAGTCCTGAGAAGATCAAGCGGGCCCCACGCGTCAGGCGGGCGAGCAAGGCCCCAGCGCGTGGGCGAGCCCCTCAGGGCCCCAGGCGAGGGCCCCACACGTCAGGCGGGCGTTCAGACCCCAGCGTGTGGGCGAGCCCCACGGCGTATCGAGCGGGCCCCACGCGTCAGGCGGGCGAGCAAGGCCCCAGCGCGTGGGCGAGCCCCTCAGGGCGCCGGGCGAGGGCCCCACACGTCAGGCGGGCGTTCAGACCCCAGCGTGTGGGCGAGCCCCACGGCGTATCGAGCGGGCCCCACGCGTCAGGCGGGCGAGCAAGGCCCCAGCGCGTGGGCGAGCCCCTCAGGGCGCCGGGCGAGGGCCCCACACGTCAGGCGGGCGTTCAGACCCCAGCGTGTGGGCGAGCCCCACGGCGTATCGAGCGGGCCCCACGCGTCAGGCGGGCGAGCAAGGCCCCAGCGCGTGGGCGAGCCCCTCAGGGCGCCGGGCGAGGGCCCCACACGTCAGGCGGGCGTTCAGACCCCAGCGTGTGGGCGAGCCCCACGGCGTATCGAGCGGGCCCCACGCGTCAGGCGGGCGAGCAAGGCCCCAGCGCGTGGGCGAGCCCCTCAGGGCGCCGGGCGAGGGCCCCACACGTCAGGCGGGCGTTCAGACCCCAGCGTGTGGGCGAGCCCCACGGCGTATCGAGCGGGCCCCACGCGTCAGGCGGGCGAGCAAGGCCCCAGCGCGTGGGCGAGCCCCTCAGGGCGCCGGGCGAGGGCCCCACACGTCAGGCGGGCGTTCAGACCCCAGCGTGTGGGCGAGCCCCACGGCGTATCGAGCGGGCCCCACGCGTCAGGCGGGCGAGCAAGGCCCCAGCGCGTGGGCGAGCCCCTCAGGGCGCCGGGCGAGGGCCCCACACGTCAGGCGGGCGTTCAGACCCCAGCGTGTGGGCGAGCCCCACGGCGTATCGAGCGGGCCCCACGCGTCAGGCGGGCGAGCAAGGCCCCAGCGCGTGGGCGAGCCCCTCAGGGCGCCGGGCGAGGGCCCCACACGTCAGGCGGGCGTTCAGACCCCAGCGTGTGGGCGAGCCCCACGGCGTATCGAGCGGGCCCCACGCGTCAGGCGGGCGAGCAAGGCCCCAGCGCGTGGGCGAGCCCCTCAGGGCGCCGGGCGAGGGCCCCACACGTCAGGCGGGCGTTCAGACCCCAGCGTGTGGGCGAGCCCCACGGCGTATCGAGCGGGCCCCACGCGTCAGGCGGGCGAGCAAGGCCCCAGCGCGTGGGCGAGCCCCTCAGGGCGCCGGGCGAGGGCCCCACACGTCAGGCGGGCGTTCAGACCCCAGCGTGTGGGCGAGCCCCACGGCGTATCGAGCGGGCCCCACGCGTCAGGCGGGCGAGCAAGGCCCCAGCGCGTGGGCGAGCCCCTCAGGGCGCCGGGCGAGGGCCCCACACGTCAGGCGGGCGTTCAGACCCCAGCGTGTGGGCGAGCCCCACGGCGTATCGAGCGGGCCCCACGCGTCAGGCGGGCGAGCAAGGCCCCAGCGCGTGGGCGAGCCCCTCAGGGCGCCGGGCGAGGGCCCCACACGTCAGGCGGGCGTTCAGACCCCAGCGTGTGGGCGAGCCCCACGGCGTATCAAGCGGGCCCCACGCGTCAGGCGGGCGAGCAAGGCCCCAGCGCGTGGGCGAGCCCCTCAGGGCGCCGGGCGAGGGCCCCACACGTCAGGCGGGCGTTCAGACCCCAGCGTGTGGGCGAGCCCCACAGCATATCGAGAGGGCCCCACGCGCCAGGCGGGTGCGTGGGCGAGCCCCCTCTGAAGGCGAGACGAGGGCCCCACGCGCCAGGCGGGTGCGTGGGCGAGCCCCCTCTGAAGGCGAGACGAGGGCCCCACGCGCCAGGCGGGTGCGTGGGCGAGCCCCCTCTGAAGGCGAGACGAGGGCCCCACGCGCCAGGCGGGTGCGTGGGCGAGCCCCCTCTGAAGGCGAGACGAGGGCCCCACGCGCCAGGCGGGTGCGTGGGCGAGCCCCCTCTGAAGGCGAGACGAGGGCCCCACGCGCCAGGCGGGTGCGTGGGCGAGCCCCCTCTGAAGGCGAGACGAGGGCCCCACGCGCCAGGCGGGTGCGTGGGCGAGCCCCCTCTGAAGACCAGGCGAGGGCCCCACGCGTCAGGTGGGGCCCGCGTGGCAGGGAACATCCCGAAAGGAGTCTTCTGGTCGAAGGCTCTCCCTGCTGCGAAGGACGAGCGCATTTAATGCGACATCACGCGCGGACAGACAGCCGAAGACATGATTACCGCTACAGTGACCCCTGCCAGTCTGAGCGGCTGTCACTGTGGCGCAGAAGAATCGACCAGCAGAGAGAAGGTTTTGCTTGAGATGGCCGCCCGCGTCAGGAGGAGCAGACCGGGCCCCACCCGCAGCCTCACTGGTGTGACTGTGCGGGTCAGGGGCCACTTGCGAAGCACGCGAGGGCGGCGCCGCGCTACGCGGTGGCAGCACGTTTTCGTCTCTCCTGTCGTGTCTTGTTATTGTTCCAAGGGTACTGTACTGCCTACCCCCTCAGCTCTCTCCGCCGGTCCAAAGTTTGTATAAAAGGGGCGGAGAGAGTGAGAGAGAGGGGAGGAGGAGGGGGAGTGGCGTTGCACTAGCATACGTGCGTTCGAAACACTCTGTAAGCACATTCCATTCAACCACAACCAAAGAGCTAAGGCTCAGCAGGAGTAGGACTATTACCCGTGAGGGGGTCCGAACCTGGGTAATCCCCGTGTGTCGCTCCTTGCTGCGTCCAGCGCTCAATCGAATCGAGCCCGTCCGATAGGCTAACAAGACGAGAAATCTGACCAGGGGTGTGATCCGCAGTGGTTGAGCGGTGAGCATGCCGTCAAGAAGGTTCTATCTAGCCCATATGCATTCTGCCGAACAGCTTCCTGGTTGGCACGATGCGTAATGGCCAAGAATTCCTGTTTGAGTCCGACTCGAACAAGAGTTCTGCACGACTACGTGAAGACCCGGACGTAGTTTCCCAGATTGGAGCAGATGTCGTGATCCCCAAGAATTAGAGTATACTTTATCTACCTCGGGTTGTATTTGGCATGCATACGAGTTCGTTACGATCTCGTAGTCAGCTCGGCCCGATTATCCCTCGGTAGTTCGATTGTTCATCACTATATAAACAAGGCCCTACGGCGTGTAGAGGGCATGACAAACCCATCAGATCATAGGAAGACCTAAAGCTTAGATCTCATATTGCTTCCTTTTATACCCATAATCTCGTCGAGACCTATTCATCTCGCCGAGTTCTTCCTTGTAATCCTTCTACATATAAAGAAGAGCTGGACGTTGGGTTGTTATCTCCTCGGAGAGGCCCGAACCAGGATAAAAACCCTGTGTCTCCCTGTTGTTCGTTGATTGTTGTTCTCTTTGCTCGGCAAGTCTTTTATCTCCCTTTCTCAAAAACATTAGCTGACTTGGGACCGATATCGCAACCGTCGACAACACCGGTTCCACAGCCCACATCCAAAACAATCTGTAAATTTTCATTCCAGGAAACCATAAAAATTAATAGAACCAAATTCTGTATCATTATGATATGTAGCCAAGAGTACAACGTAGTCCACAAAACATATAAACTGCTAGATGCCTCTTACCTGGCCTGAAATTACAAAAGTCTTTATAATGCCGAAAAGGTAGCATTTGATTATTTTAAACAGACTATTAAGTCTTCTAGATGATACAAAAGTCTGCTCAGCGGGCAACAAGTATCATAAGATAGCTACATCTACAGTCAAACTTTCTCGCTCTACTTAATGTCAAAATGGTATAAAAATAGAAAAGGCAAATCCACGCGTACAAGGATTATTATCATGCAACTTTGTCGGAATCAGAATCGACCTCCTACTCCTGAGGTTTAGACAGTGCATTTGCTGGATCTTCAGATGATAGGAATGAAATAGCTTTTGTACTGATCTGCTCGTAGAGCTGAATAGCTTCCTTTAGCTCATCCCTAGCACTGGACCATGGCTTTGCCATGATTCAACCACTTGCTTTTGGAACTCCATAGCCAAGGTATAGCTGAATTTAGATAAAAGAGGGCATCACTGATCAGCCAAAAGTCAAAACAAAGAAAATTTAACAAAACAATTACTGTCATTAAACCGAAGCATTGCAGCTCGATTAGTCTCACAGTGCAGGTGCAGCTAACAGAAAGCAACAGTTGACATATCACGGAAACAGCCAACAAAGGGAAGAGAATATATTTCGTTTCCTTAACTGCCATCATTTGAAATTAACAAATAACAACCTAGTCTAGGTTGGAAAAGCAAAATTTGAATGCATATGGTATTAGCCAGATGCTACGCTATTTAGTGCCTACCTAGTTCATGCATACGATGCAGAGGCATCAACAACTCCCCTATAATCTTTGCTAATAGATTCCCTCTAATCAAACGTATACAGTAACACCCAACTCTAGAAAATGAGTGTACTTCAACACGATTTACTCTGTACAGTATGCTCTGTATAAAAGCAATCTTTATCTTAGACCCTTTCTGCAATAATAGCTACAATGCAACATACAACAACCTTCAATCCAAGATATTTTTTTATGCTGGGAATCCAAGATAGATTATGGACAAATAACACATCAATAAACTCATTAGTAGAGTAATATAAAAAAATATATCAGCCAATTACTGGTTCGGTTTGTTCGTATTAAAGTTGAAACTAACAAACAATGTGGCCAGGACTGATGAAACAATTGTCTCTTTACTTGTTTCTTTGTTCGGCTTTTTTCTCTTGGACCCACCCGGGGTTTAAGGCAGCAGCCAAAAAGGCACGCAGGGAATTTGCTGCTAATCAAAACGGCAATGGTATCCGAATGGTGCGGCCCTAAGGAAACATTCATGACTTCCTTTGCGAGTGCAAACATCTGTGCAGCAGACTGCAATCGCTCCATCTCCATATAGGCAGCTCCCAAGTTGTTATACATATAACCCACTGCATAATGCATTGGCCCAAAGCTGACCTTCATTCTCTCTACTGCATCTTCCAAGTATGGGAGGGCATCAGATACCTTTCCCGTCAGAAGTAGTAGCCAGCCGATCCTAGCTGCGACATTCCCCTCCATGTGCTGTGCCTGAGGGATCCTCTCGAGCATCCCCAGGCTCCTCTTCAGAAAAGATATAGCTTTGTCAAACTTGTTCACCATCTCATACAGAGAGGATACCTCCACATATGCCTCGGCCACCATGTCTGGTGCAGACAGTTCCATCTTCCCTAGTATGTCACAGGCAATCTCCAAGCAATTCTCTGTGTCCTTGGTCTTATCCTGATTAGCAAGCGCTTTCGCCATAGTGATGAACACCATAGCTCTCATCTCACTATCCTTCTCCAACTTCTTAGCGACATTTTTCAACACATCAACAGCCTCATTGAACTTCCCCAATGCGATATTGATGTTTGCCGCATCAATCTCAGCATGCAGGAGCTTGGGGCCAGCCATGCCCCAGCTCCTCATCACCTTCTGTATGTTCGTTCTCACAGGCGGTAGAGCGGTATGGAACCCCAACCACCTTCATCTGTTCGACGACGACGCGCCCATGAATTCGATCCACAAATCGCCGCACACGCACTGAGCAAAGCCCCAATCCCACAGGCGAAGCAGCTAACATAGGCATGCGCGCACTGCTCAAGCACGAAGCAAGTGCCACGAGGCGAGAGAGGGCGAGACTAACCTTGAGCATCTCCTCGTGGACGCCGAGGTGCGCGTACGCCTTGAAGTAGGCCATGTCGTAGTCATTGCAGGGCGGCGGCGCCGAGGCCATCTGTCCTGGCGGCGACACCATGCCGTCACCTCCACGCCCGACGGCGGCCCGGCGGCGGCGGCGGCGCCCTTCAGCCTCCGCGTCGCCCGTCACCTCCAAGGCCAGGGCGCCGCCCAGATCTCCGCCATCTCCGGCGCGGCAGCTGCGCCGTCACTCTCCTCGCGCGTGCGGCGGGCGGCCTCGCCAATCCTCGTCCGGCAGGTGGGGGAGCGCGGCGCGGGTGGGGGAGGACGGCGCCGACGGGAGGCGGGCGGTAGTGGAGGGGAGGGGGAGGGAGGTGGTGGTCGGTTATTAGCCAAGAGGTGGCGCATGTACGGGTGATGGGGTGGGAACTGTGGGATGCTCGTCTGCTGCCCTAAGCATGCATATGAGACGTCAGATCTAGATGGATGGTATAGGGAGGAGGCCACGGCGGTGGGGAGTAGGCCGCGGCGGCAAGGAGGGGGCAGCGTCATGGGGAGGGCGTGGAGAAGATTTGAGGAGGGGAGGGGAACCGACGTGGGGAGGTGGGATATTCGGTGGAGTGAGATCTGGTGCGTGGAGTGAGACCGAATGGCTGAGATTGCAAGTTGGCATGCTACCACCAGCACCATCACGATCAATCCGTGCTTTAAAGTAGTAGAGATTTATTGAATTTTTTACACCACAAAACAAAAATAACAAGTTTTACCTCAGATCTAACACTGGCCGTTGGATCCATCCAACGGCCAGCGGCGGGCATTGGACGATGGCGCGTTCGACGGGCGTCAGACCGCCCCCGCGTCCTTATGTGATAGGGATCCATCCGACAAAGAAACGGTTTAGCGGTTTAGTAGTTGCCTTCCTTTTAAATTTTAGACGGTCAACTATTTTATCTAGCTAGTCTATATTATTTTTTTATGTAGCTCATTGTTTTTTCGATTTGTTTACAGTAATTTTTTTTACCTAGTTTTATAGTGGAAATTTAGTTACTTTCATTTAAAAAATTATATACTATAATTGCATTACTTTTTCAAAAAAATTTAAGTCATTGATGTTTTTAGATAAAAATCTGGTTTGCAAGCTTTATATGTTGACAATGTTCAGATTTTTTTAAACTTCAATAACTTTTGACATATGTGTTTTTTTTGTTGCTTTTATATTATGATTAGTTAAATATATTGATGCCAAAAATATAAAAAGTAACCACGTACCTACCACTGATTAAGTCGGTCCCTACAAAAATTTCATTGGCAAAAATAATTTTCGGGCTGCATTTGGGCTGTGCCGAACAAAGATGGTGTTCCACCACTATGTGCTCTAGCCACAAGAAAACCTAGTTGCAACGTTGGGCCCGTGCACCGCAATGGCTGCGACCAAACCTCCGAGCTCGTTTGTCCTGCTCCCGCTCGTCAGCGCCGAGCATCAACTTTGATGTGAGCAGCCATGGAGTCTTTGATCTTTTGGTGAGATTAAAAGAATAATTTTGGTAGATGTCAAGTAACCTAAACAATCTGACTACCAATCATGCAGGTGACTGAAAATCCCGACGGTCACTAAACCACTACGACGAGCCTTACCAACTGAATAAAGATATGATTGATCTGACCACATAGGTTAGTTACTGTCGACAACCGAAGAACTTGTAAGAACTCAGGATAAACTTCTTACGGAGTATATTGTGAATGTAAATGATGATGAACATTCTGAATTGGGCTTCGAAAACGTTGTCTTGTTAATCTAGCCGACACAACAAAAACGAGATAGTTTCACACGAACATGGAGAATTCGATTGAACAAAATCAATGAAGAAAAGGCATGAAGGAGGCCATATGTACTTGATGGCCAGGGGAGAGCTGTAGCCCGCATAGCAATCCATGCATCTGAAGCAGTAGGTGTACATGGGCTTTGGGGCAAAAAAAAAAGGACGCATCTCCATAATTTGACGATTCTCAATGCTTTTCAAGGAATTTCGTTGTGGGACAAGATAGTTGGACAGGTTATGTCGTAAGCTTTCTATGGAGTAGTCGAACGTCAAAAACGAGCCTATATTTGGTATATACGTTCGTCTAAAAATGATCTGCTTCTGGATGGACGAACCTGACTCAACGACAATTTAGACAACGCATCAGACTTGGCCCCGTGGTTGTTGGCTTCGCGAACTGTAACGTATGCTACCTGGACTCCATTTGGTCGAGGCTCGAATGGCTTCGCACGAGGATTTATGTCATCTTGTTATTTTTGAAGTACTCCCTCCGTTAGCGAGAATAAGCCGCTGTTAACTTTTGAACACACGTTTGATCATTCGTCTTGTTCAAAAATTTATTACAAATATGTAAAAATTGTAAGTCATACCTAAAATAAAATTTAATAATAAACCAAATTATAACAAAATAAATAATATTTATATAACTTTGTTGAATAAAACGAATGATCAAACGTGTTGGAATTTGGCCCATAGCCAATTGACACAAAACGTGTGTCCAAAAGTCAACGACAACCTTTTCTCGTGAACGGAGGGAGTATCAATTTCAACG
Organism: Raddia distichophylla; assembly: GCA_005191435.1. Classification (NCBI taxonomy): domain Eukaryota; kingdom Viridiplantae; phylum Streptophyta; class Magnoliopsida; order Poales; family Poaceae; genus Raddia; species Raddia distichophylla. Next base: position 2,431,552 of record SPJY01018096.1, read on the forward strand.
TAGTCAAAGTAGTAGAAACAGTGGACGCAGACTTTGCCGTTATCCCCATCGAGCTCCCACATCTAACTCAGCTCACCGGCCGCGGCGTCTCGAGTGTCATCTGCCATGTGAGGATAGCGTCAGCTGCGCTCGTCCTCCTCCTTTGTTGGCTGCTAATAGCTAGCTGCTCGTCCTGTGACATTTTTTTTTGGAAGAACTCGTCCTGTGACTTACTGGTGCTGGCCCGTGCTCGTGCGGACATGGTACCTAGCTGCAGAGTCCCTCGGACCATTAAGTGGTACAAAAATATTTCACGTGGAAATCTACACATACGTAGCCAAGCGTGGCAGGTATTAGCAATAATAATTTGGTACCATTACTTTCACGTGGACTGTTCAAGATCGAAAGGATCAAAATTAACAAGGTGTTGCTATTACGGGCAGTACGCGACAATGTTGGATGCCAGGCTGAGACCTCTCGTTTTTTTGGGACTCTCCTCGAACTAAGATGGAAAAAACAGATGTTTCCTTCTTTGTTTTTCTTTTCGGATGAAAACAGAAACATAAAGATGAACACAACGCAAAGACAGCAACTAATGACACATGAACAAATGGATTTCGATTTCTCAGATTTATGAGGCTAATTTTCTAGGTTATAGGATGAAAAGAAGCACTAAACTAATCTAAGATAAATAAATCTCACAAGTCAATCGACACTCTGATACCAAATGTTGGGGGATGGGGCAGCCCGACCTTCTGGTGAGACTCACGGGGTAATTTCAATCTGATCGAAGAGGCGACATTTCACGATCCGGCTACGAACAACATAAGGATAGAAGCCTTGCAATCGCTAAACCATCAAATCTTCTCGTTATCAACTATGCCAAGAACGCGATTGACCTGACCACAAAGGTCGATTCCTGCAAGGGATCGAAGAAAACTAAGAAACAAGATAAACGCCATATGAAATTGCAACTATGGATAAAGCACACGATACAAAGGTGAGGTTTTGTTTCTCGTCTTAGATGGTGTGGTCGACACGCGCAACAAGAGAACGGACATACATGGGTCTACCAAAAGACAACAAGACTGAGTCTAAACAGCGGTGGCTACGCAATATATAAGAGGGATAGCTAGAGGGAGTGTTGGACGTCCTAGGGTTGGACGAGCCCTACACGCTTACAAGACACAGTTTGGTATAACTGGATGACGTAGCACCTTATTTCGATGATTCCAGTTGATGTAGGATGAATTTTAAAGTAAAACTAGATCCGTTGGAAGCTTATCTCCTAAACATTCCTCCTAAGATTTCTGTATAGTGGTAAAATGACAAAAACAGACATAGTATGTCGTCTAGGTATTCGTTTGAAATTCTGCTGCGTGTGGACGGTAGAACCTGACTCATGGATGAATTGAGCTTTATCTTCGGACGGCCTTGGAGAAATGTGACTTGTATGACACGAATGCCATAGAGAAGGTGAACATACACCTTTCTTAACGGAAATACTTTACGACGGGATCCCATCATGCGCGCGCTCGGACAGGACAAGTCGTGGCCGTCGGATGGGGGCGCTCGTGGAGACGTTGATTTTGTTTTGGCGCGCGTGCGGGAGGAGACGTGATGCACTATCTCTTCTTTCCAATAGCTCGATACTAACTGCTTATAGTGCAGTTGATTTTATTTGTATTTAAATTTCACATTTTTATATTTTCTTATTTGAAGTCCAAATTACATAGAAGAAATTTTATAATTCATCTAAGATTCTAATCAACCCATTTTAAATACTTTTACAATTTTTTATTTTTTTAGATTTTTTTAGATTTTACTAGTTTGACATTAGTATCATACGATGACACCACTAATCTGATACCACGGATACTCGACACCCTCCAGACCCAAGACCTTTTTGTTTGTGACATATGATAACCTTATGATAAATTTTTTTGACACCAAAACTGGACGATACCATCAACCTGATATCACCAATACTCGACCCCCCAGACCCGATACTTTGTTTGTCATATATGATACTTTTTTTTTATACCTCAATGATACCCCTGAAACTCGACAATACCACCAACCTGAAGCCACCGATACCAATACTTTTTTGATTTTGATATATGATACTTTTTTCGATACCAAAACCCGATGATACCACCAACCGATACCGGTACTTTTTTGTTTATAATATACGATACCTTGTGATACATTTTTCGATACCGAAACTCGATGAGACTATCAATCTGTTACTGCTGATACCAATTTTTTTTTGTTTGTCATATCTGATACCTATTTTCAATACCTAAACTTGATGATACCATCAACATGATACCACTGATACTTCTGATTCGATACTTGATTTTTTTTGATCCGATACTTGATTTTTCGATCCGATACTTGATGATACTTTTGATTCGATACTTGATTTTTTTATCCGATACTTGATGATACCGATACTTGATTTTTTGATCCAATACACTTGATTTTTTTGATCCGATGCTCGATGATACTTCTGATCCGATACTTGATTTTTTTTATCCGATACTCAACGATACCACCAACCTGATACCATCGATCCTCAAAACCCAGATCCGATAACTCAATGATGCCATAAAACTCGACGATACCACCAACTTGATATCTCAATGGTACCATGAAACTCGACAATACCACCAACTTGATACCGTCGATACTGATACTTTTTTATTTGTGATATATGATACATTTTTTCGATACCGAAACTCGACAATACTACCAACATGATACTGTCGATACCGATACTTATTTTGTTTGTCATATATGATACCTATTTCCGATGCCTAAACTCGACGATACCACCAACATGATAACCAATACTGTTTTTTTTTTGCATTGTCATATATGATAGCCTTATGATACCTTTTTCCGATACCGAAACTCGACGATACCACCAACCTGATACCTGATACTCCAACATTGAATACTACTCCAACTTTAATACATGATACTATATACCTGATAGGCTGATACTGCAACTTTTGATACATGATACTACATACCTGATACTCTAATTTTGATACTGCAAACATGATACTCCAACTTGATACTACAACTTTGATACATGATACTACATACCTGATACTCCAACTTTGATACTGCTTGAACTTTGACACTTCAACTTTGATACATGATACTAGTACTATATACATGATACTACAACTTTGATACTGCTTCAACTTTGATACTATAATTTTGATACATGATTTTTACCAACATGATACTTTTTGTGATATATGATACCAATATGATATATTTTTCAAACGATACCACCAACATGATACCACCGATACCGATACTTTTATTTGTCATATATGATACCCTTTTCTGTTACCTTTTTCCGATATCGAAACTCAACGATACCACCAACCTGATACCGTTGATACTGATTTTTGTGATATATGATATCTTTTTTCGATACCGAAAACTCGACGATACCACTATCTTGATACCACCGATACTCGACACCCAGACCCGATACTAAAATTCTATCTATTTTTTTCATATCACACTTTTGCATGATCTGATACTTGTTTTTTGAATGGAAATTTTTTTAGATGATACTTTGCATGATACTTTGCTCTAATACCTTTTTCTTGAAACGAAAAGATGATATATGATACCCTTTATGATACCTTTTCCGATACCAAAACTCGACAATACCACCAACTTGATACCATTGATACCGATACTTTTTTGTTTATGATATATGATACCTTTTTTCGATACCGAAACTCGATGATACCACCAACCTGATACCACCAACACTCAACTCCCAGACCGATACTTTGTTTGTTATATATGATACCTTTTTTTTTATATTTCAATGATACCATGAAACTCGACTATACCACCAACCAAGTACCACCTATACCAATACCTTTTTTGTTTGTGATATATGATACCTTCGATACCACCAACCTGATACTATCGATACGTTTTTGTTTGTTATATATGATACCGAAGCTTGACGATACCACCAACTTGATACCACCGATACTCGACACCCCAGACCCGATACTCGATGATACTTCTGATCCGATACTTGTTTTTTGACCTAATACTCGATGATACTTCTGATACTACAAACCTGATGCTTATTTTTGTTGCTATCACAAGGTAGTTCTTAACTGGTACTATTTTTTCAATAGTTTTTGATACTACAACTATGATACTCAAAAAACTATACTCGTACCTTTAATTATGACACCACTAATTTTTTGTTGATACCATAAATATGGTACCACAACGTAATAATATTTTTTTGATATTGCAGACCTGATACTCATTTTTGTGCTACCACAAGGGCCTTCTTATCTAATTCTATTTTTTTTTTTTGAAAAAATCATGATAGTACAATTATGGTACTAAAAACTATACATTAATTATGATAACCCCTAATTTTGGTTGATACCATAAATATGACACCATAATGTGACAATATTTTTTCTGATACTTTTGACTTGATACTCATTGTTGTGCTACGATACTTCATAAATCCCAATTGATTATGATACTAATTTTTGATACTGCAGAACTGAAACCTGATACTCATTTTTTGCTACAACAAGGTACTTTTTAACTTATACTATTGTTTTTCAAATAAATTATGATACGGAAACCATGATACTAAAAACTTATACATTAATTATCCTGAGTTAGAGTTGATGTCCGAGTCTTCGTGTTCTCCCGCAAGCTTGTCAGCACTTTCGGCTTCGGTGTCACCGACGGCATCATCTTGATCTGAATCCTAGGCTTGATGATTTTTCGGGGACCGAACAACACTCACGACGCCGACAAAAATGTCAGAACGGCCTACGAGCAAATAAAGGCAACACCAAATAAGCAGTAACACAGAAAAATCTTAGATTCATGAAATAAATACCGTAGGTAGAGTGAAATATTATGCGGACAGGAAAATTGGTTTGGAGCGAATTGGGGTTACGGTTTGGGAGAATGAAAAAAATGAAGTGGCACTGTTCATAGCTATGAACTGCACAATTGGACAGAGAAGAACTTCTCTGCTTCTTCTTCCTCGTCCACGCGTAGGAGAAAGAGAAGACAGAGGAGAAGGGCACGGGTAGGGAGAGGGATGGCTGCCAACTTTCATACTACAACTTTAATACATGATACTACATATCTGATACATTTTTTTGTTTGTCATATATGATACATTTTTTTGTTTGTCATGTATGCTTCATGCTTGCCACCGCTGCCGCCCTGCGCGCGCATGCAAGGAGCGCTGCACGTACACCACGTACGCTCCCTAGCTCCGTCCATCAATTGGCCTCGCATGTATGCTTACACAAATCGCTACCCTGTGCTTACTTTGGTTTGATCCTGCATGTACTTTGTGTTTCTAAGTTGCAAAGTTATACATGATCAGAAGACACGAGCAGTCGAGCATGGTGCATGCATACAAACGCACGGCACGGTGACCTCAGCGTCGCTTGGCCTTGGCGGGGCGGGGCGCCGGCTTGCCGTCGTCCTTGCTGGCGAAGAGGGCGGGTCGAGCGCGGGCTGCAGCTGCCCCGCCCCTGTACCCGCCGTGCTCGCTAGAGCCGCTCCGCAGCCACCGCCGCGCCGCCTCCTTGCCCCCCTTCCCTAGCTGGCCGGACGCCAGCCGGTGCTTGTCCTCCCACACCATCCCCGACGACCCCGACCGCCGGAAAGTCTCGCTCGACCGCTACAACCCCGCCATGATCTCTAGCTCCGCCTGCCCACCCGCGCGTATGCATGGCCTCGCGTGTATGCATGGCCGCTAGACGCGTCCTCCGCTCGCGTGGAAGAAAACGCATGTGGGAGATGATCCCGTCAGGGTGGGCTACCGACGGGATCCCGTGGCGTAGTCGCCCCCTTTCTTAAATGCTCCATCAAGTATGGGTGGCGGCCAAGACGGAGACCGAAGTGATGTAGACGATGGCATTACATTCGACGGTGGAGAAGACCAACTGTGTGCTCGACCTGACCAAGGTAGGGGTCGATAATACCACGTAGATATAGATGATGTAGAGTGTGGCACGAATTGTTATTTTCAAGACTATAGTGAAAGAAGTATAGAATGTACCAGTGGACGCACGTGAGGGCCCCATGTCCTCATCATGGACGCATCAATTCGGTAAGTGGTTTATCGATTCCGCTTGATGGGAGCTTCCTTGCGACTCCAATAACCCATTCCCTCCTTCAATTTTGCTCGATCAACAGTGGAGTCCCCGGGCACCCTGAGCTCTAGTTTCATCACCGCCACCCTCTTAGTTGCTGGCCTTCTTCACGCATTCCTACGCTCATCTGGCGGCTTGGTAAGCACCCATGGCCTCCTTGGAAGCTCTCACACACATCGGATAGGCAAGAGCGAGTATTCATGTTCCGATGTTAGCTCCACCGCTGCTCATTGTGCCGCCGAGTCCGGTCATCTCCAGCCTAGATGCGAGCACCAACTACATCAAAACCACACATTAATGACGGTTTACAACAGACAATAGTCACGTATAAAGCAACCGTCAGCCGGACGAGTCACTGATGTGTCAATACTAGTGATGGGTGGACACCCGTCACTAATTATCCAAATATGTGGGGTCATTATACAATCCGTCGCTTATCTTCACCTCCCAGAGACCCCCATAGGCTCCTCATGTCGTCTATACGTGACAGGTAATAGGTAAACCATCACCCATGGTAACTAGATAAGTGACGGGTGTATATTATAACAATCACTCATGATTGTTATACAAGTTGCGGTCTACATTACAACCCGTCACCTGAGTTAATAAGATAAGTGACGGTTTTTTGTATGGTACGTCACTTATAATTGCCTCCCGGAGAACCTCGTAGGTTCCTTATGGTGCATATAAGTGAGGGATAAAATGTTTACACCAAGGCATGCAATACATGACAGAATACATTCACAATTTTAAAAATCTTTATTTGCATCAATAAAACACAGTACACATTCACAATTTATACACACAATACACATTAACAAGCTATAAACTTAGGTACAAATATATTCCACAAGACAATGCCAAGCATGTTCTTACATCGTCCTAGCTAGCTAGCTAGGTTGACTCGACGAAGTGGAACTTGTCTTTTGGGCTAATAACTTCGGACACCAAAAAATGGGCGATCCGCCATCGAATAACCAAGAAGACATCGTTGTTGACCGAAAGATTCACAATGTCCCGAAAGAACTATATCAAATCATTTTCACATTAACTTTGAAGAAATATGTCATTAACCTAGAATATAACTACATTTGTTCCACTTACTTTGGGAACAGTGATCTTGTTTGATATGAGCACTAGTTGGATCATTTTGTGCGTAACAAAAAATCCGCAAGCATTGCCGGGTGGTTGTTGGGTGCACTATGGAATAAAAAATATTGTAACTGTGGATAACATTGACCCCGGGTATCCACACGGCGGGCCTAAAAGACCGTCCGACAGGGGATGGACCAAGTCGGGCGGATGAGGACGGGTACCACTCGGACTCTAGAAGACTTGCTCGGCAAGAAAAGACATGAAGATAGAAGCCTATCCCTAATTAATAGGGGAGGTATACTTGTAATCTCGGATAACTACTAGAGGATAGAAATAGGAATCCTACCTCGTAACCGACCAGGACTCTATCTTGTAACCCTGCCCCCCACTATATAAGGCGGGCAGGGAGCCCCTGGTTCGGCATCTTCACCTCCATCGAGAGAATTACACATCTACAGCTTGATCATCCCCCAGGTTGATCATCATCTTGTACACGTATACCCCATATAATCCCAGAGCACAGAACGTAGGGTATTACCTCCGTCATGAGGACCCGAACCTGTATAAATCCCTGTCTTGTGCTACCATCGAGTTTAGATCTTGTGCGCATCGCCCCATATATAATCATTGCCGGCAGTGACCCCCCAGTTAGTCACCAGTCGACAGTTGGCGCGCCAGGTAGGGGCAGCGTCAAGATCAATCTCGTCAAGCTCGATGGCATCGATCAACGGTGTCGCCGTCGTCTCCGTCCCCGGAGCCGACTGCGTCATCAACGACTTCGGCGACTCCACCTCTCGGATTCGGATCAGATCCAATCTGGAGGGAACTACAACAACGCCTCCCGCTCGGGTTGGGGAACGCCACAGCCATCTACTCATGAGTAGTACGCCAACGGCGCAATTCCCGACTCGGATACGGCGACGGCTCGAAGACAGATTCTAGACGTCATCTTCTTTCTTCAATTTCCATTGATCCAGAACGAATTTCGGAATGAGATTAGATGCGTTGGAAAGATAATTTCGTCAGCTTTCCGTAAAGCCCAAGAACGCCTAAAACGGAGTTCGGATGTGTCCGGTACATCCATTTGAAGGCAGGCTGCTCGGGAAGGTCGGGAATCCCGGCGAACTCCACTTCTCGGATTTGGATCAGATCCAATCTGGGGAGAACTACAACAATGCCTCCTGCTCGGATTGGGGAAAGCCACGGCCATCCACTCATGAGTAGTACAGCAACGGCTCAATTCCCGACTCGGATACGGCGACAGCTCGAAGACAATTCTAGACGTGATCTTGTTTCTTCAATTCCCATTGATCCAGAAGGAATTTCGGGATGAGAGTAGATGCGTTTGAAAGATAATTTCGTCATCTTTCCGTGAAGCCCAACAACGCCCAAAACGGAGTCCGGATGTGTCCGGGACATCCGTTTGAAGGCAGGCTGCGCGGGAAGATCGCGAATCTCAGCAAACTCATAGAACCCATCTACGGAGGCTGCGGCATGCGGATAGGTCGTGGCACACCTCCAAGGACTTCAAGGATCAGCAAGGAGCTTCTGCAAACAATCGACGACCAACACTTCTTCCGGACTAGGATCCGATCCAGTATGAGGAGAACATGGACGTCGCTTCGTCTGGACTCCTGTTCGGGTCGAGGAATGCCGCCGCCATCTACTCCCAAGTGGTGTGCCGGGGGCTCTATTTCCGACTGGGATACGGTCAGGACTCAACCAAGGACTTCTACAACACTTTCGCGGGTTCGTACATGATCCAATCCGTGGGAGGAATTCAACAGCGCTTCACTCGGACTCCCGGTCGTATTGGGGAACGCCACCGCCGCTTACCGACGAGTAAGTGCGCCGGGGGCTTAATTCCCGACTCGGACACGGCGAGGTCCCGATGGAGAGCGAATCTCGGGTGGTAACCGTCATCAGTAGCAAACCACTCGGACTTGACGATTATTGCGTCCATCGTGCGACGCCGGCTTCATCAACCGCGAGACAAACATGAGAAGAAGATGCGATCTGTTCCTATTCAGATTCTGGACGGAACTTGTGTCGCAGTTTCCCGTTGACTCAGAAGGAGTTTCGGGGTGAAATAAGATGCGTTGGAAAGCTCATCTCATTATCTTTCCAACGAATCTAAGAATGCCTGAATCCAACTTCGGATGCGACCGTTACGCCTTTTTCAATGCAGTCTACGCAGAGAGGTCGCAAATTTCGGCGAGCTCGTAAAGCTCGTCGGTACCGGCCACGGCGGATTGATCATGCCGCATCTCGTGGAACGTTGAAGACCAGCGAGGACTTTCATCGACTTTCGTCAAGCTACACCAACCGCATGGAGATCATTTACGACTACGACCAACTCCGTCGACCACGGGCGAGACCTCGGCGAGCACGTGCTGTTCGTCGCCGACCACGACGTGTGCCACTCGGTGTTGATCGAGATCTGAACAACTACTTCCTCTACTCGGCTACGCGCCTACGCATCCAAGGTTTATAGCTCGGTTGTACGCTATCGCGCGCCACGAGCGCCTGGTACGGCTACACACCTGCAGCTTCAAATCTATGGCTCGGCAACATGTTACTCAGCGACACGCCTACGCCAGCGCCACGAGCGTCCAAGTTTCCAGCTCGGCTGTATACCATCGCACGCCACGAGCGCCCGGTACGGCTACACGCCTGGAGCTGCAAATTTACGGCTCGGTGATAAGCCACTCGGCTACACGCCTACGCCAGCGCCACGAGCGCCCATGTCTATGGCTTGGCGACACGCTACTCAGCGACACGCCTACGCCCGCGCTACGAGCGTCCAAGTATTCAGCTCGGCTGTATGCCATCGCGCGCCACGAGCGCCCGGTATGGCTGCACGCCTGCAGCTTCAAATCTATTGCTCAGCGACATGCTGCTCAGCGACATGCCTACGCCTGCGCCACGAGCGTCCAAGTTCTCACCTCGGCTGTATGCCATCGCGCGCCACGAGCGCCCGGTACGGCTGCACGCCTGGAGCTCCAAATTTACGGCTCGGCGATAAGCCACTCGGCTACACGCCTACGCCAGCGCCACGAGCGCCCAAGTCTACGGCTCGGCGACACGCTACTCAGCGACACGCCTACGCCCGCGCCACGAGCGTCCAAGTATTCAGCTCGGCTGTATGCCATCGCGCGCCACGAGCGCCCGGTATGGCTGCACGCCTGCAGCTTCAAATCTATTGCTCAGCGACATGCTGCTCAGCGACATGCCTACGCCTGCGCCACGAGCGTCCAAGTTCTCACCTCGGCTGTATGCCATCGCGCGCCACGAGCGCCCGGTACGGCTGCACGCCTGGAGCTCCAAATTTACGGCTCGGCGATAAGCCACTCGGCTACACGCCTACGCCAGCGCCACGAGCGCCCAAGTCTACGGCTCGGCGACACGCTACTCAGCGACACGCCTACGCCCGCGCCACGAGCGTCCAAGTATTCAGCTCGGCTGTACGCCATCGCGCGCCACGAGCGCCCGGTACGGCTACATGCCTGCAGCTTTAAATCTGCGGCTCGGCGACAAGTCACTCGGCTACACGCCTACGCCTGCGCCACGAGCGCCCAAGTCTACGGCTCGGCGACACGCTACTCAGCGACACGCCTACGCCCACACCACGAGCGTCCAAGTCTACAGCTCGGCTGTACGCCATCGCGTGCCACGAGCGCCCGGTACGGCTGCACGCCTCGAGTTTCAAATCTACGGCTCGGCGACAAGCCACTCGGCTACACGCCTATGCCAGCGCCACGAGCGCCCAATTCTATGGCTCGGTGACACGCTACTCCGCGACACGCCTACGCCCGCGCCACCA
>SPJY01018096.1:2449230-2459296 GCA_005191435.1 Raddia distichophylla
GGCTCATAGCATGGCTTGATGTGGAACTTCACGGCGCTCTTCCTTGGCTCATAAGTGGCGCCTTTGAGCATTATCTTGTGCACATAGCCAGTAGTAAGACTATCCTCTTCCTCTTTTAATTCTTGCTGCACAACATTTGAGAAAGACCCAAACTTCAAGCAACAGCTTTTGAGAGAATTACCATATTCAAACGTTGAGCCATTGCCAGACTTTTCGACATTTGTAGTTGAAATAATTTGATGAGCCATGGGCTCATCATCCTCTCCTCCTTGAGACAAAGCCGTCCTCGGCTTTGATACAAATTCATGCCCTTCGTTCTTTTGGTTCCCAATACTGCAAATTATAGGCTTGCATTGCATACCGTCAATAACAATTTTCTCTTCCTTTTGATTAGCATGAACTTTCAAATAACTATTGGCCGAATCTTTGGGATATTTACTTGAACTTTCAGAAATAACCTTTGGAGAACCGATGTACACACGATCCTCACCTTCTGGAATAATTGGTCCTTGGCACTTCCCTGCATTACTACTAGCTGAATCAATTGGAGAATTGCTGGACACATCACCAACCAAAATATTTGTTTCTACAGCAACAATTGGAGCTTGGATGGCCATATCATCTTTGCCACCTTGAACTGAAACAATGCCTGCAGCCACATCATTCTCTCCCTCTTGAAGCAAAGCCGTCCTCGGCTTTGGTGTAATGTCGGTAGCCTGTATTTTCTTCTTTTTCATAGTAGCAAACACCTCAGCCTTAATAGCACTCTCGAGCATTGGTTTGAGCACATGATGAACTCCCTTGTGCATAAATGAATAACAATTGGAACAACCACCATGTGAAGCATCAAGATCAAACTGCCATGGCCTACCCAACAACAAATGACAAGCACTCATTGGTGCGACATCACAATCCACTGTGTCAGCATAATTTCCAATAGAAAATTTAACTCTCGCCTTGTGAGTAATTTTCAACATACCACTTTGATTCATCCACTGCATATAACGCGGCGTCGGAAGCCTCCGCGTAGACAAGGATAAAGAATGAACTAAATCTGAACTAATGGCATTAGTAAAACTACCACCATCAATTATCAATTTGCATACCTTGTCCTGAATTTTACATTCTGACTGGAAGATACTGGAACGCTGCCCTTTAATATTAACAGGAGTACCATCGGACTGTACTTCTCGTGCCATCATAGATAAACCATTTGATGCATCATCAACGTTATCAATTTGAGGCTCAGTAAGGCCATCATCATGCAGCATTGGAACTTCTTTCTTCTCTTCACTAGGAGTAGCAGCTTCCTTCATGCACTTTTTAGAAGAAGAAAAATTGCTAGTGACGACAGTCTTCTTTAGTGCAAGCAACTGATTAATGTCATTCATGGACGGTTAATTGGAGAATTGCTGGACACATCACCAACCAAAAATTTGTTTCTACAGCAACAATTGGAGCTTGCATGGCCATATCATCTTTGCCACCTTGAACTGAAACAATGCCTGCAGCCACATCAGCACCATTTAACATACTTCAAAACACTTTAAATTCCATCTTGTCACATATATTCATCATCAAACCGGGGTACCCTCCACATGGGTCTCTACACTCCCCTTGATGAATATATTGACAAACCCTCGAACAATATTTTGAAGTTTTTGCATTTGTCGAACAAGGCATGTTGGGAATGCCGAAGCATGCTTGGAGCAAAAGATAGGAAACACATGTGTTCAAAATCTCCAAGTCATGAAAGTCAAAGCTTCCCTAGAAATCCGCCCCCTTTTTTCAAGAAATGCATGTTGATGTCTTTTTCAATGCTCCCCCTTTTGACAATATAGGCATCAAGAAATTTGAGGGAACAAGCACAAAGCATGATGCAAATGCAAATGCAAGTGCTAGAGAGCTTTGAAAATTATCCATTTGAACGTGAAGCACATGGCAAAAATGTTTGAAGCAATGCACTTTTAGTTCGGTGCTCACAAGTTGAAGAGATGCTAGTAAATCGATTTTTTATATTGGAAGATGTGGCTTAGAAAATCATAATCAAATATCGTGGTATGACAAGACATAAAGACAACTTCAATAGAACACCACATGCAACCTTTTGAAATCCAAGTAGCTTCAAATCGACAACTCAACTAACTAGCATTTTTATTTTTTTTATTTTTTAAATACTTTTGAATGCATCCACAGGTTTAAAGCGAGCAATGGTTAGCAAGGCACATCCCAAGGATCACTGGAAATGGCCTTCTAAATCACTCTCCTCCTGTTTGTGTTTTGCATTTTTTGATTGAATTTAGGCGGGAGAGCCTCCAGCCAAACAAATGACCGACGGTGCCTAGCATTACACTGAAGGAATCACACGTCTGGGCTATCCGATTCCCTTCCAAGTTCATTCCTCTTGTGTGCAATGGCAAGCCATCTCGTAAAGGATAACCGGTGAAAACTCTCCAAAACTTGAAATTGCATATTTTTTGTTTTTCAACTTACAGGAGCAAGATTTGGTCAACAAAAGATTTCACCAAGTTGCAAGTATGACTGAAAAAGGACTGCAAACGCCTCATCAACCAACAATATCCAGAAAGTGAAAATCTCTTGCCATATCAAAGTTTTTGGAAAAACTAAAAGCAATGGCATTTTTGGACTAGACACGAATTGAACGAGGTAGCATAAGCTGAAATGTGAATAGTCTCGACATCTTGCAAAGCCTAAATTCAAAAGCATAATATGCAAAGCTCCAAAAACAAAAAGAAGTCTATATGCAAAGTTTCCCGAAAACTCCCCCTCAACAAGTGAGTCAACAGTTTCGTCCCAAAAGAATATGCATTAAAAATAGCAACAAGGAATAAGGAGCCGGAAAACCAAGAAAATGCAGCTGGGCAAATCACAAAGAATTAGGGAAGAACAGAAACCACTCAAACTCAGACTCGCTCTCATCTGCCGCCTGCAACTTACAACGAAAGACAACTCTACACCTCGGTTACTATTGATACGACACAGACCCCGTCTACCCAGAGACCTATAAGACTGTGTGGGATCAAACTAACCAGATGAGAGAAGGAAGTCTATTACGCATGATAGCAATCTAAGCACAAGATGAGAGGTCCATGCCAAAGCACGCCAGAAGTCTTAGTCAAAATTGTGCTGACAGCTTAATACAGACTAACCAAGCCCAAATGCACCCCAGATGCAATGCAGTGAAAGCGAAAAGAATATATTACATATAGTACAAGTAGCCCAAGCTCCCCCTGACTATAAGCTAGCCAAGCTCACAACCCCGAGCTCGCCCCTGAGAGCATCAAACCTAGCCTCGTCCAGTGGCTTGGTGAAGATATCAGCCAACTGACGATCGGTCTCAACAAACTAAAGACTATGTCACCGTTCTCCGCATGGTCTGTAAGAAAGTGATATCTCAGGTCAATGTGGTTTGTCCTAGAGTGTTGCACTGGGTTTTTGGCAATGTTGATGGCAGAGGTGTTGTCACAGAGAAGTGGCACACTTATTTGAACTAACCCAAAGTCCTTCAAGGTAGAGCAGAGCCAAACAACCTGACTGCAACATGCAGTAGCGGCAACATACTCAGCCTCAGCAGTGGACTGTGCAACACTCGACTGCTTCCTAGAGGATCAAGAGACAAGAGAAGTGCCAAGAAATTGGCAGGTGCTAGAAGTGCTCTTCCTGTCTACCCTACAGCCAACAAAGTCTGCATCTGAGAAGGCTCTAAGAGATAGACAAGAGGCAACAGAGAACCAGAGGCCAAAATCTGCAGTCGCTCGGAAATAGCGAAAGATCCGCTTCACCGTCTGAAGGTGAGACACTTTAGGTGAGGCCTGAAAGCGGGCACAAAGACACATAGAGAACTGGATGTCCGGCCGAGAAGAGATGAGATAAAGCAGGGAGCCTATCATGCTATGATACTCCTTCTGGTCGACTAGCTTACCATTCTCATCAGGCCCTAAGGTAACAGTAGTAGCCATCGGAGTAGAGACCAGCTTGCTATTTGACATGGCAAACCTATTAAGAAGGTCTTTTGTGTACTTACTCTGGTGAAAGAAGGTCCACTCTGGTGATTGCTTGAACTGAAAGCCGAGAAAGAAATTGAGCTCCCCCATCATGCTCGATCATCTCAAATTCCGAGCTCATCACCTTTGAGAACTTAGAAACAAGAGTAGAGGAGGAACCACCAAAGATAATGTCATCGACATACACTTGGATCAGAAGGAAATCATAGCCAACCCTACGGGTAAACAAGGTCTGGTCTACCTTACCCATTAGGAACCCATTGCTCACCAGGAAGGTCTTAAGCCTCTCATACCTGGCTCATGGGTGCTTGTTTTGGTCCATATAGAGTCGTATCAAGCTTTTATACATGATTAGGATATCTTGAATTCTCAACCCAGGAGGTTGCTTTACATACACTTTCTCCTTAATATAGCCAGTCAGGACAGCATTACGGACATCCATTTGATATAGCTTAAACCCGTTTGATGCCATAAATGTCGCTAAGATCCTGATGGAATCGTGTCTAGCCAGAGGAGCGTATGTCTCATCACAGTCTATTCTATCGATCTGAGTGTAACGTTGAGCAACCAATCTAGTCTTATTTCTAACCACTACCCCATCCTCACTTTGCTTGTTCTTGAACACCCATTTAGTACCTATTACGTTATGTCCTTTAGGGCGTTCAACAAGCAGCCACACTTTGTTCCTTTCAAAGTTCTCTAACTCTTCGTGCATCACATTCATCGAATCAGGATTAGAAAGTGCATGGGTGACGTCCTTTGGTTCGAAGGAAGCAACGAAAGCAGCAGATAAGCAAAGGTGAGAAAACCCATACTTCGATCGGGTTAGCATCTTCTCGCTCTAACCACCGATCATCTATGCACGGGGTGGTCTTTCTGGATGTGACGAGGAGCCCTAGAAATGGCCTCTACCTCGGGAGCAGGAGAGGTAGGATCGGAGCCACCGCGCGAATCAAATTCTATAGATGAGAACCTAGAAGCACAAGGTGAGAGCTGAGTAGAATCAGAAGGTAAGGGATGAGACTGAGGAACAGCACTGAAAACTGGAGGCGCCACTAGTGGAGCTAAGTCATGATCGGGTTCTGAAGAACTGTCATCTTCAGTGACCTTCTGCTCAACAAAGATTGTCTCAAAAGACAAGTCTGAACCTGAGATATCTGTCCTTGCCCCAGCATAGCCTCATCAAAGGTCACAACTCTTCGCCTCTCACTATACTAGATGCGGTAATTCACCGCAGAATCTGTATACCCAAAAAAAATGCCATCTGAATATCGAGATTCAAATTTGTCTAAATTTCTAGACTTCAGAATAAAGCACTTGCATCCAAACACCCTGAAATATCAAACACTTGGCTTACGCCCATATCAAAGTTCATAGGATATGCGATACAGTGGACAACAGAAACATCCTGTTTGAAACATAGCAAGCTGTCGAAACAGCCTTAGCTCAGAAATAACTAGGAGTAGAATATTCATCAAGCCTAGTACTAACCATCTCTACCAAAGTGCGATTCTTTCTCTCTACAACGCCATTTTGTTGTGCGACGTGCGGAAAAGAGAATTGATGCTCAACACCAGAATCAGAACAGAAGCTTTCAAATTGTGCATTCTTGAACTCAGTGCCGTTGTCTGAACGGATTGCGCGAAGCACTCCTGGGAACTCAACAGAAACCTTACGAATCAAGGAACAAAAATGGCCAAATGTTTCGTCCTTGTTCACCATGAAATAGACCTAAGAGTATCGAGAATAGTCATCGACAACAACGAGCACATACCACTTGCCGCTCACAGACTGCACACGGGAGGGACCAACAGTGTCCATGTGAAGCAATTGTGCATTTGCATCAGTCATCACTAGGGTGACTGGTGGGTGAGCAGCGGCAACCATCTTCCCATGCCGGCAAGGAGAACAAAATATGTCATTAACCATTTTGAGTTTGGGCAAACCACGAATCAGATCCTAACTGCTAACTCTGTTCAAGTGATCAAAACCAATGTGACCCAGTCTCCTATGCCAGAAGAAGGTGTCACTGGATCGAAAATCAACACGAAAAACTCTCCAATATCTGTGAATCCTTCAAACAAAACTCCCAGAAGAATTAAGAATGCAACTTTCATTCTGCTTAAAATGAACCTGAAAACCCTCATCAATCAGCAGAGAAACCGAAAGCAAATTATAGCGAAGCTTGCTGACAAGGGCCACATCCTTAAGTAAAACGTGGACACTAACCTGAATAGAGCCTCGAGCGAGCACACGACCTGACGAAGCATCCCCAAAGGTAATTTTCTCACCTTGGGGCTCACGGACTAAGGAGGAGAACCACTGAGAGTTTCCGGTCATGTGGCGACACCGCGACAACACCCAGAATCGATGATCCACATGCCCCCCTTACCAGCCCGACTCGCCTGAGTCAATGAGTGAAGAAACGCGGCTCAGCATTGGGAAATACATATGGATCTTTTGGCATCCAAAACTGAGTCACACGACCTGACGGCGTGCTCTCCGCCCAACCACAGCGGATCACACCCCTATCAGATTTCTACTTCTGCTAGCCGACCAGCCCGGGCTCGATGCGATTCGAGCGTCGGGCGCGGCGAGGAGCAACACGCATAGATTACCCAGGTTCGGACCCCCTCGTGGGTAACAGTCCTACTCCTGCCGAGCCTGAGCTCTTCTCGTGTTGTGGTTGTGTGGGAATGAATACAAAATGCCCCCCTCTCCCTTCTCTCTCCACCCCTCTTGTACAAGTCGTGGGATGGCGGAGAGAGCGAAGGAGGTGGTAACACAGTACACTGAGTACACTGATAAGATTTAAGAGACAAGACAGGAGAGACGAAAACGTGCTGCTGCTGCGCCAAGCGGCGCCGCCCATGCGTGCTTCGCAAGTGGCCTTTGACTCGTGTGAACACGCCGGTGAGGGAGTAAGCGGGGCCCAACTTGCACCGCCTGACGCGGGCGGTCAGCCTGATGACGGCAAACTCTCTCTCTGCCAATCAATTCCGCAGAGCCACAGTGATAGTTGATCAGACCCGCAGAGGTCACTGCGGCGATAATCGTCTCCTTCTCGATCCATCCGCGCGTGACGTTGCATTTAATGCACCTGTCCTTCGCAGCGGGGGAGAGGCTTCGCCCAGAAGACTCCCCTCGGGACACTTCCTACCGCGCGGGCCCCACCTAACAGTGAGGGGGCCTCTCGCGCTCGCCGGCGCCCCCGCCTGACGCGTGGGGCCCTCGCCTGGTCTTCTTTTTGGGCTCTTCATACCCCGGTATTTATTGTACCGACACGACCATACCGAACAGACTCTACTCGGACTAGGCCATTCCTTTTAGCATGGAAACTTCCTGACGTTGGGTTAGGAGCAACCTACCGTTGAGTTGAGGCAGATGGTTCCTGTCCGCGCTTCCTACCCTTCTTGCCATTCCTCCACCATGGAGTTGGCACCTCACGTCGCGGACGCTCATCTCTGTAACCTACAGGAGATACGTCTTGAGGACGACGCTACTCACGCCCCAGACAAGCAACGGGATGGGCAACAGAAGGCTGTGCTCCATGTCCTGACCGTTTAACCACCGGTCTAGCCTGAGGAGTAACGAACCTAGGTGCAGGTTTCTCAGGAGGTCCTTGAATTCTAGCCTGTTTTCTACACTCGTCACGTGCTTCCTTAGCACGGCGGAAGCAGTTCTGCTCAGTGTGTCCTATCCTATCGCAGAAGGTGCAAACTATTTCTCTGCCATTTTCAGGGGCAGAAGTGGTATGAGGAACGCTCTTCGTAGCTGGACTCCGTGGAGCTTTCTTCTGAGACTGAACAGACTGTGTGGTAGGACTTTCCCTAACGATCCCTACGGACCAGAAAACAGTAGACTTAGGAACACTGTCCCTAAGAACAACTGTTTGCCCGTTCTCATCCCTTCCAAGCACTCTAGGTGGGTGCCTCTTGATGTGCTCTAGCCAAGTATCAAGTTTAGTTTCCCTTTCCCCCCAACAAACTTCTCAAGAGTGCTCATGAGGTACTCGCACTCCTGATGGAGTTGGGGACAAAACCCGCAAGAAGAGGAAGAGTCCAAAGAGTCATGGCTATCAGTTGTACCTTTCCTAAGGCTTTGCTACACTTCTCACATAGGATCTTATCTTTCCTCTTGAGAGACTGACAAGAAAGACACTCAATATTTTGTGCTTGGGTCAACCTATCCTCAAATCTATCACTCATGTCCTGGTAGATCCTATCCATCTCCCCATCAAGCTCAAGACATCGATCACACACACAAGCAGCAAGAACAGTATCATTAAGCTCATAAATCTTAGCTTGCAAGTTCAAATTCTCAAACTTCAACAGTGTGCAATCACGGCATGTAGAATCAAGTGAATGGAAGCTACAACTCTCATCTGAACTGACTAGGTACTTAGGTGGAGCATGATTGCTACAGCCCACAACTGGACTAACTGGGTCCTTAGATGAGTGTGCAGAGGGATCAGGACAAAGCATGTTAGGGTTCATTAAGCAACAGATCAAGATCAGAAGTGATAACGAACAAATTCTTCCTAGTATCATCTAGTTCTGGTACAAGCTTAACATTAACTTTCTTAAGTTTTTCATTCAAATTAAGTACCCTATCATGAGTTATCCTTAATTCATTGAAATCAGTCATGACACTATCAAACTCTAACCCATCAGAGTCAACAGGCTCGGGAACAATCCTATATTTTTCATTCTTTAGTTGGATAATGACATTCTTAAAATGCATTTTCAATTCATCCAATTAGAGAGTGAGCTTCCCACAATCAGAGCAAGCAACAGGTTTAGCATTTCTTGTTGAGCTTTAAGGGCATTTTTCTTGGCCAAGACCCTAGTGTAGTTGTCATGAATTTTAACTAATTCTTCCAAGAGTTCAGAATAGGAGGGACCTTGTTCATTAGTTACCTCATCGTCGTTGGTTTGGTACATGTCTGAGTCGCTACCGCCGCTGTCGTCGTGTGCCATAAAGCACATGCCGGTGTAGTCGACGTCGTCATTCTCCAGCGGCTCATCCTCACCATCATTGGAGTGTCGATCCTCCTTGTCGGAGATGACGGCTTCTTCCAAAGCGGCCAGCACCTTCTCGATCATGCGACGTCCCTTCAGCAGCTGCTTAGGTGGCTTCTTCTTCTCACCTCCACGGGCCTTGATGTTGCGATTCTTGTTAATGTGGGCGTTCTGTGCTGGTGCGACGTTGTCGACAGGTGACTAACTGGGGGGTCACCGCCGGTAATGATTATATATGGGGCGATGTGCGCAAGATCTAAACTCGATGGTAGCACAAGACAAGGATTTATACAGGTTCAGGCCCTCATGGCGGAGGTAATACCCTACGTCCTGTGTTCTGGGATTATATGATGTATATGTGTACAAGATGATCAACCTGGGAGATGATCAACATGGCGATGTGTGATTCTCTACAGCGTATGGATGCTGTAGATGGCCTGCCGAACTATGGCCCCTTACCCCTTTTATATAGTGGAGGGGGTGGGGTTACAAGGAAGAGTCCTAGTCGGTTACGAGGTAGGATTCCTATTTCTATCCTTTAGTAGTTATCTGGGATTACAAGTATACCTTCCCTATTAATTAGGGATAGGCTTCTATCTTCATGTCTTTTCTTGCCGAGCAAGTCTTCTAGAGTCCAAGTGGTACCCGTCCTTATCCACCCGACTTGGTCCATCCCCTGTCGGGTGGTCTTTTAGGCCCGCCGTGTGGATACCCGGGGTCTATGTTATCCACAGTAGCCCCCGAGTGCTTCATAGTCGAGTCGCTGCTCTTCTTTGTCGCACCTTGGATGAGTCATGCTTCATGCCGAGTGCTTGTAGATTGTTGCTGCTCCTTCCCGACCGGCTTCTGCCTGTTATCTGCGAGGAGACTGTGAAGGACTCATAGAGAGTTGTTAGCGATACCCAGCCCGGGATTGCCGGAGTTCTAGCGAACGGCCCATTGTAAGGCGCATCACCTTGATTTTGAAGAAGTGGTACCTGTACTCGTCTTGCGATGTACAGCTGGCGACCCAACATAGGG
>SPJY01018096.1:2470175-2487689 GCA_005191435.1 Raddia distichophylla
GGAGATGGAGACGCCGGTGAGGTCGTTCCTTAACTGGTATCGCCGCGCCGACTACACCGCCCACGCCTTCAACACGCGGCCGGTCGCGCGCCAGCCGTGCCAGAAGCCGCACGTCTACTACTCGTATAACTTCGTATAATGTATGCTATACGAAGTTATTACGGGAACCAAGTTGCAGTCACAACAACCTTTGAAAGTATGGTAGAAACAATGAACTAAAAAAGGCAGCCTAAGCAACTACAGGTAAACAAATGAACATGGCAAACCATGCTTTGTTGCTGACATGAGAACTGTCTAGTCATTTGACGAGACATGTAGGAAAATCTTTGCAAGGTCTCGTTATAAGAATAGCTCAGTTGCCAACATAGCATAGAGCCATTGATCCACCACAAAATGACACTTTCGGCTAATGAGAATAGAAAGAAATAACCAAATGTCCAAAACTATCCCTAACTTCAGGATTAACCTGCAATGCACCAAACAACAGCTGAAATGGACTCTCAATATCACTGATATCCTTGTTCACTAGTCTTCAGTTCTTGATATCCTTGTTCTTGTGGCACATCTGTTAGAAGTAAATGAAGAAAAAAAAGACACTAGTGAATTAAAGAAATGGGAACAATTAAAGAAAGAATTAGACATAAAAAAAAAGATGGCAAAAATTAACAGAGCTAACATAAAAATGATGTTACAATTATAATAGAAAAAATTAAATCCATCACGGTAGAACCATTCCTATGTTCAAAATCATATACTGGTGATCAAACTGCATCAATCCTAGAGAATCATGCATGTTTGAGCTTCTTCCTGTTATAAGATGATTGATCATCAATCAGCTAGGGTTTTGCCTCTGCACATGTAGTTGAAGAAAAGATTGGCAAAGAGAGAGCAATGGCTACATACATGGAGTGTGACTTTGCACTAGTATATGCATGTCATGGTGTATTACTAGGTCAACCTGTAATCTATTGGCTGCAGCCTGCGGTTTATAGGAAGCTACACGGCAGAAATCAGTGAGGCAGCAACCTGATGCTACTTTGAGTTGTATTCAAATTATTGGCTAGTAGGCTTGGCCGGCACAATGAGCTAGCTGCTGGATTTTGGTGTTTATGCCTGGTTACTTTGGTACTAGTAATTAAGCTCATGTTAGCTTCTGGTTTTACTGTAGATTAAGTGGCTAGCTAGTGTGTTGAGGTGTGCAGAAACCAGCATGTTCCAGAAAAATTCAGATGAAAACTAATTAAGGAGCAGAGCAAGGCCATATATGCATTTATGATCAGCTGTATCGTAATAACTTCGTATAGCATACATTATACGAAGTTATACGAATCTCATCTCTATGAGAATGACCTAGTGCTTCTAGTTCTGGTCTTGCTATTCATTGTGTATCTTGTTTAATACCTTGACTAGATATGAGCACCCTTGTTATGAAAATGTTGAGCAATCTAAAAATATGAAAAATGCAAAAGTAAGGCCAAAATGCCATCCTTGTTCTCACCAATGTCTTCCCAGCTGAGACAGCTTGCCATTGCACTAGGCATGAACTTAGGGGAAGCTTTGGATGACCAAGACACTGAATCCTTCAGTGTAATGCTGGGCAGTGTCGCCTACGGTTTTGAGTCGTATAACTTCGTATAATGTATGCTATACGAAGTTATTACGCCTGGGTTTGAGGATCCAAAATACTTCAATCATGTGTTCAAGCTATCGAAGGCTCTGTATGGGCTCAAGCAAGCTCCCAGGGCTTGGTATAAAAGACTTAGAAACTTCCTCATCTCCAAGGGCTTCAGTGTTGGACGAGTAGACTACTCTCTTCACCAAGGTGGATGATGGACACTTGTTCTTGTGCCAAGTCTACGTCGACGACATCATATTTGGGAGCTCAAGTAGTAAGATGGTGCAAGACTTCAGTGAGATAATGGCAGCTGAGTTTGAAATGTCAATGATGGGTGAGTTGAACTTCTTCTTAGGCTTTCTGATGGGGACGGGGGTCCCGATCTTCCGACAGGTATGGATAAACACGATTGGTGGAGAACTCGACGTTGACGATCCGGCTTCCAATCAGAACAGATCTAAGCCTGCAATCGCTACACCACTGTCTCCGTTCGTTATCAACCACGCCAAGACACGGTTGACCTTACCACGAAGGTTAATTCCTGCAAGCGAATCGAGAACACAAGCAAGAACGCGGTAGATGCAATCTCAAATTACAGATTACCGATTAAGCACACAAGTTGGGGTTCCGCAAACCGGTAAACGGCGAAGCTGCAACGGCAGAACAATCTAAGCAAAACCCAAGTCTAAACTAACGACGGCTACTGAATTTATAGCAACGGCTAGGGTTTGGGGCGCAGCCCTAAGAGGTACATGGGCCATGGGCCCAAAGTGGAGCGTCACAGCGCATGGCAGTTTCTGTTCGTAATCTTGTTTTGATGATTCCCGCTCATCCATATGGAATTTGGAGGTGAGACTAGATCCGTTGGAAAGATCTCGTCGAGAGCTTATTCGTGCATACCAAGAACGTCCAAAACGAAGTTCGTATGGATCCAGGGCATCCATTTTATATTGACTGCGTAGAGATGGCTGAACCTGACTCGTGGATAAATTGGGCTCTCTCTTGGGCCGACCTTGCAACGACGTGGCTTGTAAGACCAGAGGGCGTCGAAGTGGTGGAGATGCGCCCTTCTTGAATACGTCTTGAGCTTGGGGAGGTGGTCACGGTGGAGGCCGAACTGCCGGCGGCGACAGTGCAATATCAACATGATGAGCTTGCTGGTTGTGCACGCGACCTGGCCATGGTGCGGGTCGATGATGCCATGTGGTTGCTGATGCCACCATAGCTGATGTAGATGATGTAGAGGATGCCGTGAAGTGTCGCAAACTTGTCGTAGATGAAAAGGTTGAAGATGAAGTAGTCGATCGAAAGCTTATCGACGTCCATGCTGGCGAAGAATTGAATGAAACTCTTGATGACCACCATGTTGATGTAGTGTTGGTCCTATCTATGATGTGCATGGTCACATCACAAGATGATGCTATGATGATCCTGTGTATCTATCTCTATATCACTATGCCGATGGCCTCTACCCCCTCCCTTTATATAGTGTAGGGGGAGAGAGTTACAGGATAGCGCGTGGTATACGGCAACTATTTCTGTTATACTGTTACATGGAATGCATGTGTTGATCTGCTAATTACATGGAGATAGATTATATCCTCGGGGACTTCCTTGGAGCTCAAGGCGCGTAAAACCCGAGTGGTCCTTATCCTTGACCGGCCGACTTGGATCGCCGTCTATCTGCTCCCTTATGGGCCTTCTAGAGGATACTCGGGGCCCATATAGTCCACAGTAGCCCCCGAGTGCTTTACGATCAAATCAGATGCCTGACCGACTGGCTTTGCCAATATCTCCTGTAATCTGAAAAGAAATTGTAAAGAACTCAAGAAATCTTAAGTTTTTGTGTTAAAAGCAACGCCTGGATTGGCAATACCAAACGCCAGCTTATTCGGCCCATTGGGCACATCGCCTCAATAGATGAATTCGACTACTTGACACCCACTCTTGCAATGCAAAAGCAGCGATTGGCCCATCATGGGGCATGCCTTAATCCACGTCTTTACAACTTCTGTCGTGCAGCATGCTGTAATTAAACGTTACAAAGGGTTTCAGTATCAGGCGCCTAGCCTTAACATGCAAGGACTAGCACTCGGCCCAGCATGGGGCGCACCTTTCAGCCGAGTGGTACCTGTCCCAGCCAGGGAAGGGATCAGCATAGACCCCTCAGGGCGTACCGATTGGATGCAATTTGGCCGAGAGGCACTTGTACCTGGGTAGCGGTGTACAACTAGCGACCCTACAAAGGGCATACCTCCAAAATTGTACCCAAATCTCACCAACACCCAACCTCGAACATGCGAAGTTGGCTAGTCACCCAACATGGGGTATGCCGTGAGATATTTTTAATTTTATCACTGCCGGTCATATGCCCTCCAGCGTGTACCGAGGCCGAATTAGGCTCGATTTTAACACATTGCCACCGTTAGCGGCGTGTAAAGAAAGCCTGTTAAGGGGACTGCCCTTTGCAGTTTTTAGCCGAAGCCCAATTAGGGGGAGGCGAAGCGTTTTCGCGCCCTTCTCTCGCGCAGCCGGATCAACATGCGCTTCCGTGGGAAACCGTATTCGTGTCCACTTCCATCCCATCGCCATGTTGGTTTTACTGTGTCTGAAACGGATTACAACGCGCACCCTTTGAACTTCCTCCGTGTATAAAAGAAATCCCAAGGGCAGAGCACTACTTCACCACCAGCGTTCGAGTTTTTGAGTCTTCATCTTCTCGGCGACACCCAGAAATCTCCACCCTTTTCTCCTTGAGAACAATGGCGAATGGATGGTCAGACCCATGGGCATCTGCTAGCGCTGAGGAGCACGCCCTTGTCGCCGCCGTTGAAGCCGCTACGGCCGCCGAGTGGGCACAATGGCGGAAGGATTACGCAGAAAGGACCGCCCAGAGCGCCATTAGGGTTCTGGTTTCTGGCCATCCGCGACTCTTCCCGGTCCACACCCCTCTCAAAGACGCGCTCGTCTTCTCCATCCTCGATGTGAAGTGGCCATCAGAGGAGTGATTTATCTTTCCTTCGCCCCTCCGCGAGCCAGCGACGAGCCCTAGCACGATGTGCTACGCCGCAGAGAAATGTAATTTGGCCTAAGTGCCTTTTAATGAAGATCTTTTGGGTAATCAGATATCTTGTTCTTCGCCTTAATCTTTAATCTGCTACATTGCTTCTTCTTGACTTGATCTTGAACCCGCAACATCGCTTCATCCGAGTAGCTAGGTTGGTCCGCTCCTAGCCCAGCACTCGGCGCTTAATGCAAACCTCTTGGGGGGAACCACTCAGCCAGCCGAGTGATCATCGGGCCCCTCGTGGAAAGGCTGCATCCAGCACCTAACTAAGGCTCGGCCCAGAGCGCGAAACACTGCCCGTTGCGATAAGTTAGGAACAGGAGAACGAAATTAGTTCACCTCACTCACTCTTTGCGCCAGTCAGTTAGCTTCTCCCAGCGAACTCTGCCGCTAGGGTTCTTCTCCGTCGCCACCTCCGCCGCCACCCGTCTCCGATCGCAATAGCTCCATCGTCTCCCGCCGCCCCCAAGGCTGCCAAGAGCGGAAAGGAATCGATGAAGTCCATCACGACCGAATGGAGGCTACAGAAGCTGGTCTCCATCGGCGTGCTCCCCTCCGAAGGGTTAGTGTCTTGGTGCGCCGCCACTGGCGAATCCTACCCCAGCCCTCGCCCGGACGAGGTAGTGATCTTCGAATCCTTCTTTCTCCACGGCTTCATCCTTCCATTATCCCCTTTCTTCTAGGGGTTACTCCATTTCTATGGGATCGAGGTTTCGCACCTAAACCCCAATTCTATCTTCCAAATTGCCATTTTTATCAACATCTGTGAGGCATATTTGGGGATTGCTCCTCACTTTGACCTCTTTAGATCTCTTTTCCTCCTCAAGCCTTTCCCCAACAAGAACTTTCCCAAGGCCGGTGGCGGCGTGGGATTTGAATTGCGGGAAGGGGCCCGAAAGTATTACTTCGACCTTCCTTTGAGAACTTCCAATAAAGGCTGGCACTCAGAGTGGTTCTACTGTGCCAACTCTCCTCTAGTCCTCCCTTCCTTCTCCGGCGAGTGCCCCACAGTCCATCCCTCCTGGTCTTCTCCTCTCGCCGATGACGAGGGAGGCCAAGTGCAGGAACTTCTTGTTCTTCTCCACAGAGCTAAGTCTGCTGGGTTGACCGGCATTGGGGTGGTTTGGAACTATACCCAGCGCCGTATCCAGCCCATCAAGGAGAGGGTGCATCTCGCCTTCGAGTACTCGGGGACTCAAGATACCACTCGGGAATCCAACGAGAACCTCACGCAGAAGGAAATCCTCAGCCGAGTGGCCGAACTCTTCGCTCCAGGCTCGGAAATAGTTCGCGCCGAATGCCCAGCTCCATATCACTTGGGATTTTTGCCACCAGCGGTAAGGACAAAATCATCCTCAACTCAACCGCGGTCTCTTAGGATAAAGCCGGAACTAATATAATATGATACGTCGCAGGGACGTGGAGCCTTCTTCTCCACTCATCCGGTCGTAGAAGCTCTGCGCCACAAAGAAACACCACGCAAGCGTCCCGCCAAGGGCTCGACTAGTGCTCCTCCGGCCAAGAAAGGCAAGGGAGTCACTTCAGGGGACTCGGACGAGGACGAGGACGACGATGACGATAACGATAACGTCCCGCTTGTGCACCGCCGCCGCCCAGCAACGAGATCGCCCTCTACCCAGGCAGAGCAGCCTCAAGGCCCTCCATCTCCCCAGCCCGCAGACCCATCGGCCACGTCGGGGGCACAGAAACCTCCCAGCTCGAGCCCGAGTGATTTCCTTCATGTCATCACAGAGGTATTTCCTCGTGCTATTTTCCCTTCATAATCCGCAAGAAATGAGTATCTTGAATAAACTTCAAATGCTTCTCAGAAAACCCGTCAATGATGATGAGCCACCAAATCGTCATGGCAGCAAAATGCCAGCCTCAGAGCCTCCAAAGTCGGATTGTCAAGACAAACCCCAATCTGCCAAGGACTCGACTCAACATGCCGCACCTTGCCAAGACTCCGGTCCATCTTCTGCTACTCGCCGTCCTTAGCGGCAAAGGGGAATGTCCCGGCTCCGACTCCAGGAAGCTCGGAACCAGAAGTCGAGGAGATTCCTCGTCCCCCTGCCAAAGCTCACGCTCCACCCCTCCTATTGAAGTGGAGGAAGAAGATGGAGGGCTACGAGGTCGACGATGGGCAAAAGGCCGAAGAGTGGGAGGTGCTGGACAATATGGCAGCGGCTCAAGCTGTGATATATAAGGTAAGTCCCTTCAATGCTTGGAATCCTCACTTCGCATAAGGGGAATCCCGCTAATCTTCCATTCATCTCCATGAAGCGCATGAAAGAGAGGTCAAGGCAGAAGTCCATATGCGTGGAGAAAACAGTGGGCAAGCTGAAAACCCGTGATGAATATGACAATGCGCTATATGCTGTCAAGTCACAATATCATGGCCGAATCGAAGAACTCCATCGAGAAGTCACTGAACTTCGATTTCGCCATGTAGAAGACTCCAAAACTATCCAAGGTAAAAATCCCGAACAGCCCCGAACCTTCACCAAAATAATGCACCTTGTATGATAGTCCTTGAGACTTGCCTTCGAATGTAGCACTGGAGGCGAGGCAGAAAGCCCTGGAGGAGAAATTAGCCAAAGAGCTAGAAGGTAATTCTCCACCAGTGACTCTCCCTAGCTCAGCCTCGTGCGGTCCGATTGGTTCGTTTCATCCCATTGGTTTTGCAGAATATCGACAACAGTCGAGGGCGCAATTCTAGGTCCTCGAAGAGGAAGTGAAGACTGCCCATGAGCTCCGCCGTCGTGCTCTAATAGGAATAGTTCCGACGCTCCAAAGCCTTTATCCGGAAGATGAGCTGCCGACTGATTCCGATCTCCTTGTGGCCCGCCTTGGTGATGTTCCCAAGCGGATAAAGGTCTTTTTGCGAGAGGCAGCCGTAACATGCACCAACCAAGGCCTCGCGATCGCAAAGTCTAACTTCCCACACCTCGATATCGAGGCTGTGAAGGAAGGATTTGCGTGTACCGAGGAGGAGGTTTGTACTCTGCTGTAAGAAGTCCGCCCGACTACTACACACATTGTAAATCACTTGGACTTGTAGATGTATCTGTAAATGGAAACACTCGGTCGATCCTCAGTACTGGTGATCCTGTTTATCCGAATAGTGCGCTTTATCCTTTTTCATGAAACGCGTCCGCCGACTAATCCAGCCCCCGAGTGCCAGGAATTAGCACTTTGGCTTTCTCCCCATGCAACTGCGGAGTAGCTAAACATTGTCATTGGGGACATATAAGCGCAATTACTCAAGAATTTTCACGATACTCGAATTTGACCAACACAAGTAAAGAGAAAACAACGTTTATTGATAAGATAGGGTGCGGTTGACTCCGCACACTATTTAGTGTAGCCCCCGGCTTACTGCTTGGCCGTTTACGGCCGAGTAGCAAGTCAAACAGAGGGAAACTAGTTACATGCTGCTTGAATACAAAGCTTTTTAAGGATAAAAACGACGTAGCTGCTCGATGTTCCAGGTATTTGGCACTTCAAACCCATCCTCGCGATGTAGCCGGTAAGCCCCCGGGCGAGTCACCTCAGCGATCACATAGGGGCCTTCCCAGGGAGGGGAAAGTTTATGCTCGTGCTTCGGATTCCTTCGAAGGACCAGCTCTCCCTTGGAGAACGCACGGCCCCGCACGTTGTGCTGATGGTAGCGACGTAAGCCCTATTGGTACTTTGCCGACTGGATCATTGCTGCTTCCCTGGCTTTCTCGAGCCGATCGAGGTCTTCATATCTTACTTCATCCGACTGATTATCATCGAAACCGGCGACCCGAGGGGACCGAAACTTCAATTCAGTCGGGAGAACCGCCTCCGAGCCATAGACTAGGAAAAAGGGTGTCTGCCCGGTTGCTCAACTTGGGGTCGTTCTAAGCCCCCAGAGCACCGAAGGCAGCTCCTTGACCCAGCGCGTTGCGTACGGCTTCAGGCGATCGAAGATTCCGGCTTTGAGCCCTAGTAGCACCAATCCGTTGGCACGCTCTACCTGTCCATTGCTCCTTGGGTGGGCCACCGAGGCATAGCAAATCTTGATGCCCAGCTCCTCGCCCCAGTCTTGAAATTCGCTGCTCTTGAACTGAACGCCATTGTCGGTGATGATGCGATTGGGTACGCCGAAACGCACCACGATGTCCCGGAAGAACTCGTGTGCTTTGGCCGCCATGATGACAGCAACCGGCTTGGCTTCAATCCACTTGGTAAACTTGTCGATGGCGACGAAGAGATGAGGGAATCCGCCTTGCGCTCGCTTGAGGGGGCCCACCATGTCCAGATTCCAGACGACGAAGGGCCAAGAGACTGGAATCGTCTGCAGATCTTGGGCCGGCATGTGAATTTGCCGTGCAAAAAACTGACACCCGTCACATTTGCGTACTATATCTTCTGCATCTGTGACCGCGGTTGGCCAGAAAAATCCTTGCCGATAGGCGTTTCCCACCAGGGTCCTTGCTGCTGCATGATGCCCGCATTCCCCCGAGTGAATCTCGTTGAGTAGATCTCTGCCTTCTTGCTCAGATATGCAACGCCTTAGTACCCCGGAACTGCTTTTCTGAAAAGCTCGTCCCTGACTACCTTGTAGCTTTTGCTTCGGCGTGTAATGCACTCGGCGAGGCTTCGATCATCGGACAGCTCATCACGAAGAAGGTAATCTAAGTAAGGCTGCGTCCATCCAAGGTTAATCAATAATACCTCTGCAGCGGGTTCTGGCTGCTTCTCCTGATCTTCACCCGGCGCAGATGGTAATTTGATAGACGGCGCACGTAGTTCCTGGACAAAAACGCCAGTCGGGACTTGCGCCCAAGTGGATCCCATCCGCGCTAGCTCGTCCGCTGCTTCGTTGTCGCGGCGGAGCACGTGTGTAAGCTCCAGTCTATCAAATTTGTCTTCTAACTTCCGCACCTCCTGACAGTAGGCCGCCATGCTGTCGCCAATACAAGACCACTCCTTTTGGACTTGGTTGACCACGAGTTGGGAATCCCCGCGTACCAATAACCGCTTGACACCGAGCGATATGGCGATGCGTAGCCCGTGGATGAGTGCCTCGTACTCGGCGGCGTTGTTGCTGACGGGAAACAGTATCTGGAGGACGTAGCGTAGCTTCTTTCCAGCCGGCGATATGAGCAAAATCCCAGCCCTCGCGCCGCTGAGCATGAGGGAACCACAAAGTACATTGTCCAGTACTCGAGATTCTCCTTTGCTGCTGGGGTTTGGGCCTCCGTCCACTCGGCGACGAAATCAGCCAACGTTTGAGATTTGATGGCTACTCGAGGCCTGAACTTGATTTCAAAGGCTCCAAGCTCAACTGCCCACTTAGCAATCCTCCCAGTGGCTTCCCGATTATGAAGTATGTCTCCAAGCGGGAACGAAGTAACCACCGAAATTTCATGCTCTTGGAAATAATGCTAAAGCTTCTGCGATGTGAGTAGCACAGCATACAGAAGCTTTTGAACTTATGGGTACCTTGTTTTAGATTCGCCCAACACCTCGCTTACGAAGTAGACCGGACGCTGTACCTTCTGGAGGGAACCCTCCTCATCTCGCTCTACAACCAACGCGCTGCTGATGACGTGAGTCGTTGCGCCGATATAGAGTAAGAGAGGCTCCTGGGGCATGGGAGGGACCAACACCGGTGGCGTGGTAAGGAACCTTTTTAGATCTTGAAAGGCTTCCTGTGCTTCTGCTGTCCACTGAAAATCATCTTGTCGGCACAAGAGCCTAAAGAAAGGCATGCCTCGCTCCCCGAGTCGGGAAACGAATCGGCTGAGTGCCTCGATGCATCCAGTGAGCTTCTGCACATCCTTCTGATTGGTCGGGGGCTTCATCTTGATGATGGCATTGACCTTCTCCGGATTGGCTTCGATCCCTCGATTGGAAATGATGAATCCGAGTAGTTTACCAGACAGAACCCCAAAAATGCACTTCTCGGGATTTAGTTTCATCCGATACGCCCTTAGGCTCTCGAATGTCTCGGTCAAATCTGTTATGAGATCCCATTAGGATTTTGTCTTTATGACGACGTCGTCGACGTATGCCTCCACGTTGCGTCCGAGCAGAGTGTCAAAACACCGCTGTATGGTGCGCTGATAAGTTGCACCAGCATTTTTCAACCCGAATGGCATTGTGATATAGCAGAAAGCACCAAAAGGCGTAATAAACGACGTCTTGATGCAATCCTCCTCCTTCAGACTGATCTGATGAGAGCCTGAGTAGGCGTCCAGAATAGTCAAGAGCTCGCACCTGGCGGTGGAATACACCACTTGATCGATGCGGGGGAGCCCAAAGGGATCCTTAGGACATGCCTTGTTGAGGTCTGTATAGTCGACACACATCCGCCATGTCTTGTTTTTCTTCTGCACCAAGACCGGGTTGGCAAGCCACTCGGGGTGATACACCTCCTTGATGAACCGAGCGGCCAACAATTTGGTGATCTCACTCCGTATGGCGTCTTTCTGATCTCGGGCAAATCTTTGTAGGCGTTGCTTGACTGGCTTCCCCTTTTCGTCGACGTGAAGAGAGTGCTCGATCACCTCCCTCGGAACACCAGGCATGTCCGAAGGCTTCCAAGCGAACACTTCCTGGTTGGCCCGAAGGAAAGTGACGAGCGCATCTTCCTATTTGCTATCAAGCCCTGTCCCAATCACAACTGTCTTGGCCGGATCAGACGGGTCCAACAGAATCTTCTTGGTTTCCTCGGCTGCTTGGATGGATGTTTTGGCCTGCTTTTTGGCGGGGACGTCCCCTTCCTCCTGAAGGGATGTGACCTCCAGCCTGATCTTCTCCATCTCGGCAGATGAGTCCAGTGCCTGCGCCATCTCACAGCTTTCGCTGTCGCAGACCAGGGACTGTTTAACGTCACCAGGGAGGATGATTACACCATTGGGACCTGGCATTTTTAAGACGAGGTAGGTATAGTTAGGAACCGCCATGAATTTGGCAATCCCCAGCCTTTCCAAGATGGCATTATATGCCATCTCGAAATCAGCCACTTCAAAACTCAGACTCTCAGTCCGATAGTTTTCCTTAGTCCCAAACGTGACGGGCAAAGAGATCTGTCCGAGTGGTATCGCGGACGTCCCGGGGATTACCCCGTGGAGAGGAGATGATCCCTGCTAAAGTTCAGAACTTGGAATATTCATCTGGTCCAAGGTCTTGACGAAAAGGACGTTAATCCGCTCCTGCCATCGACAAGAACCCTTTTTAATTTATTTCCTCGCACGACCGGATCCAGCACCGGAGGATACCTCCCGGGAAGGCGATCCGATCCGGGTGGTCTGATCGGTCGAAGGTGATGGGTACCTCGGACCAGTGCAAGTACTTTGGAGTCACGAGCATGATAGCGTTGATCTCCCGAGTGGAAAGCTTTTGCTTGCGCTTGGACTCGTACGCATCAGAGCCCCCAAAGATGTAGTTGATCTGGCGCTCAGTGTCCTGGTAATCTCCATCGGGTTTCTTGCCTTGACCGCCCTTAGCCGACTGGGTCGAGCTCTCGGCGAACTTCTGCAGAATAAGGCAATCTTTGGCAGAGTGTTTTCCTCGAGGATGGAAGGGACATACCGAATCCATCACTTTTTTGTAGTCCTTGTTGTTGGGGGGCTTTGGTCGGTTGCGCTCCATGTTGGCGATCATCTCGTCCCCCTTTCGCTTCTTGTCCTTGGGCTTGCCTTGCTCATCGTTTGGCTTCTTCTTGGGGCCTCCGTCGTTGCCTCCGCAATGGTTCGCGATGGCCACCTTGGCTTCAGCCTCCTGGTCCGCCATTGTGAACATAGCTTTGAGATTACGCGGGGGGTCCCGGGTCATCTGCCTGATTAGCTCTTCGGATTTGTATCCGGCGAAGAAGGCGTCGATGACTGTTTGCTCCGAAAAGTCCCGGATCTCGTTCTTCTTTTTAGTAAAGCGCTTGATGTACTCACGGAGAGTCTCGTTGTTGCGCCGGTGTAGCTGTCCAATCTCCCATCTCCCCGCGGGCCTTTCGTAGGTGCCTTGGAAATTGGCGATGAACTGCTCCTAGAGGTTGTCCCAAGACTCAATAGAGTTCTCCGGGAGTCCCGTGAGCCAGGTCTGGGCGGTTGGGGTCAGGGTAACCGGCAAGTAATTTGCCATGACATTCTGATCACCTCCTGCCGCGCTGACTGCTAAGGCGTAAACCTGCAGCCAGTTCTTTGGGTCCCTCTCGCCATCGAACTTGTCGATGACTTTGATGTTGAAACCGTCCGGCCAAACCACTCGGCGAAAATCCGGGGTGAAGGCCCGAATCCCCTCCAGTGGTCGTGGCCGCCTCCGCACTGGGGATCTACTACGATGCTCCCGCCGTGGGCCTTGGCGCTGCTCTTGACGGTGGTCGCGCTGACTGGTGGTGCTCTCGGCTTGGTCGTCATTACGGCGGTTATGAAGGCCACGAGAGTCCCGCTCGCCATTGCTGCGCTCCCGCAGCTTGGCTTCAATGTCTTGACGTAGATCATGGGCTGGCGATTGGTGGGAATCGCCAGCCGGTGAGGCACGAGCCCGGTTCCGATTGCGCATAGATCGGTAGCAAGCCGAAGCAGTCGGAGCAGGAATCGCCTCGTTTTGCTGGGTGGCAGCCATCTCCACCATGGCCGTCGCTCGAGCAAGGGCCTAGATACACGGACTGCCTTCGGGAAGTTGCGGTGCGATGGTCTCAAGGAGAGTCTTCGAAGCGATGACATTTGCGTGGGGAGTGTTGTAGACTTCCTGATCCCTCAGTTTTACCGCGCAAAGCTCGTGCTGGACGTCGCGGCCGCAGACGCGAAGTTGACGTACATGATCTTGTTTCTCCCTTAGGCGAGGATCTGGGTTCGCGCCATTGTCAGTGGCGGTCTCCTCATAAGCAACAATCGGAGAAGAAGAGTGATGATCCCCCGCACCGAGGACGAAAACCTCTCTGTAAGTGCGGATTTCAGCACTCCCGTCAGACTCGGAGTCAGAGACGGAGAGGCTTACTTGTTCGCTCTGTCCTATGGGTTGGCCACCATTGATGACACCCACGAACATAGATGAATCTGATCTGAGTGGATCCGTCGTGCTCGCCGACTGGTTATCTCTCATCCAAATCTCAGATGAGATCCATGTGGAGGCCGCAGCGAAGCTCTCGAGTCCAGAGGGAAATCTAGCCGAAGGCACTGTGTTGTTGTTGGGCGGGATAGAATCCACGACCATGCGGGTGAGCCCTCCGAATCCTTTTTCGTCTCCCTCCAGAGGAGGTGCGAAGGCGAACAGCGAGGGGGTCAATTCGTTGAAGGCGCTTGCTAAATTCTCCAAGCCAAAGGGCAATGGGTCACGTTGATTGCGCGCGCCTTCTGGCGACGGAATCTCTCGAGGGGGAGAGAGGAGAAGATTGCCGATGCCGTTGGCGATGAAGTCCAGGGTGCTGAAACGAAGAGACTCTCCTAGCCTCATGGCGATGTACGGTGATCTCGAAGAAGCCATCTGACTTGAGAGATGATCTTGACGCTGCCCCCTACCTGGCGTGTCAACTGTCGACTGGTGACTAACTGGGGGGTCACCACCGGCAATGATTTTGTACGAGGGGACGCTAATCAAGAACTAAGTCAAATGGTAATACAAGACGAGGGTTTATACAGGTTCAGGCCCTCAACGGAGGTAATGCCCTACTTCCTGTGTTCTGGGATTATATGGTGGATCAAAATGCGGGATGCAAGATGATGCTATGATGATTCTGCGTATCTATCTCTATATCTCTATGAAGATGACCTCTACCCCCTCCCGTTATATAGTGTAGGGGGAGATAGAGTTACAGGATAGCGCGTGGTATACGGCAACTATTTCTGTTATGCTATTACATGTAATGCATGTGTTGATCTGCTAATTACATGGAGATAGATTATATCCTCGGGGACTTCCTTGGAGCTCAAGGCGCGTAAAACCCGAGTGGTCCTTATCCTTGACCGGCCGACTTGGATCGCCGTCTATCTGCTCCCTTATGGGCCTTCTAGAGGATACCCAGGGCCCATATAGTCCACACAGTACTTGGATTCCATTGCAATCATTAAGAGAAAACAACAAAGTGCATGCAAGTGCACCTATTAGGTGTAGCCTCCGACTTATTGCTTAGTTGATAACCAACTAAATAGCAAGTCAAGAAACAACTCAAATTTAATAAGAAGATCAAGATGATGAAACTTAGCTTATAAGCTCCTGGCCCAGGCGTAGGCGTGTTGCTGAGCCGCAGACTTGTGCGCATGGTGCGCGGTCGTAGGCATGTGGCCGATCCGTAGACTTAGGCGCTCGGGTCGAGCCGTAGACTCGGGTGCTCATGGCACAGGAATAGGTGTGCAGCCGAGCCGTAGAGTTGAATGCTCGTGGCAGGCCTGTCGCTGAGTTGTAGACTTGGATGCTCATGACGTAGGCGTAGACGTGTCTCCGGGCCGTACATTTGGACGCTCGGTGCGCCCACGTAGGCGTTTCGCCGAGCCGTACACTTAGGCGCTTGTGGCGCCGGCATAGGCGTGTTCCGAGCCGTACACATGAGCACTCAGGGCGCCGGCGTAGGCGTTTTGCCGAGCCCTACACTTGGGCACTTGGGGCGGCGGCGAAGGCATGTAGCCGAGCCGTAGGCATGGATGCTCATGGCATAGCCATAGGCGTGTCGCCGAGCCATAGACTTGGATGCTCATGGCAAAGGCATAGGGTGTCTCTCAGCCGTACACTTGCGCGCTCGAGGCACCAGCGTAGGTGTTTCGCCGAGCGTACACTAGGGTGCTCATAACGCCGGCGTAGTTGTTTCGCCGAGCCATACACCTGGGCGGAGCCGTAGACTTGGATGCTTGTGGCGTAGGCGTAGGGTGTTGCTAAGCCGTACACTTGGGCGTTTGAGGCGCCGGCATAGGCGTTTCACCAAGCCGTAGACTTGGAAGCTCGGGGCGTTGGCGTAAGCGTGTCGCGGAGCCATAGACTTGGATGATCATGACTTCGGCGTTGGCGTGTCGTTGAGCCGTACACTTGAGTGCTCGGGCCGCCGGCGTAGGCGTTTCGCCGAGCCGTACACTTGGGCGCTCGAGGCGCCGGCATAGGCGTGTCGTGGAGCTGCAGACCTGAATGCTCAAGGCGTAGGCGTAGGCGTGTCGCCGAGCCGTATACATGGGCGCTCGGGGCGCCGGCGTAGGCGTTTCGCCGAGCCGTACACTTGGGCGGTCAGGGTGCCGGCGTAAGCGTGTCGCCGAGCCGTACACGTACTTGGGCGCTCGTGGAGCAGGCGTTGGTATGTAACCAAGCCGTAGACTTGGATGCTCGTGGCGTAACTGTAGGCGTGTCGCTGAGGCGTAGTCATCGATGCTCATGGCGTAGGCGTGTCACCGAGACATTGACTTGGGCGCTCATGGCGCCGGCGTAGGCGTGTCGCTGAGCCGTAGACTTGGGCACTCGTGGCGTAGACTTGTCACCGAGCTGTCAACTTCGGCGCTTGTAAACGCCGGCGTAGACATGTCGGGGAGCCATAGACTTGGGCACTTGTGGTGTAGACATGTCACCGAGCGGTAGACTTGGGCACTCGTTTCCCCCGAGTGCTTTGCAATCAAGTGAGATATCCCGCCGACTAGTTCATTGGTCATTTATTGCAGTTATCTTATTCCATGTAGTTGCGGTTTCCATTTTGCGGTATACTGCGTTTAGCATATTACGTGGTGTGCGGCATCAAACACCCGATTCTGTCTTACAGAATTCAGCACTTGGCCTAGCATGGGGTTCGTTTTCAGCCGAGTGGTACCTGTTCCAACCGAAGGAGGGATTAGCAGGCGACCCACTTAAGGGCATACTGTTTGGATAAACTTTGGCCGAGAGGTATTGTAAGGATCCTAGGCCGAGAGGGGGGGTGAATCGGCTCTTTTAAATTTTAGTTCACTCGATTCGCTTGATTTACTTAGTCAAATTAAGAACCCAAGCTATTGATTAAACTAGGGTCTAGTTACAGAAGTGATCACAATAATGCACAAGCGACTACTAGGAGGCTCGATGGCACTCACACGCAAGCGATTAATTCAGGTGCGGAAGTAAATGGATGGAAAGTGGAGACGCAAACCAATTTGTTTACCGAAGTTCGGTGCTCAACACATGAGCACCTACGTCTCCGTTGAGGAAACTTCTCACACAGAGAAGTCGGGACTCTCTCGTCCCTAGCCCTCAATCCACTCGAGGTAGCTCTTCACCAACACATGGTAGGCGAGCTCCAAACCTTCACACGGAGGCGAGTTCCCTCACAAGCGAGAGTTCTCACACCCACGGCACCGACACACGGCACCGACCACCGACACACGGTGGGTTTCACCTCAACACATGAGGTACCCCCAACACATGGAGGATTTGGATCCGACACACGGACGCCTTGGCACCTCCGACACACGGAGATGGCCGCCGACACACGGCGGACTTTACACACCCCGACGAACGGAGAGGAAGCACCGTGGGAAGCACGGTGACCTTCACGGAGAAGGGTTTGCTTGCGGTATGCTTGATGAAGCTCGGCGACGACGATGTCTCCCGGTGGCAAGAATCCCAAGAGCACAAGACCGGAGACACTCAACCCTCAACCCACCATGGAGGATGGCAAGGCAACCATGGAGAGGGTACAAACCTTGGAGACGACAGGGAGGAGGCTAGGGGGACTCTCTTCTTCTTCCTCACTCTCTCCCCCAATCTCACAAGCACATGGAACCCGAGGTGGAGGTGGGAACCATGGGAGGAGCACTCTAGGTGGCTAGGGCAAAAGGTGGCTGCTAGGGTAGGCTCTCTCAAGTGTTTCCCGTGCTCCTAGCCCCTATTTATAGCCCCTAAGCGAAACCCTAGA
>SPJY01018096.1:2491412-2539628 GCA_005191435.1 Raddia distichophylla
CCGTAGGGGCCTGGTTTATATAGTGCTGAGCAAACCGACCTACCGAGGGAATATCGGGCCGGGCTAACTACGAGTTCGTAACGAACTCATACATGCCAAATACGTCCTACAGTAGATAAGGTAAACTCCTAATCTTGGGGATCACGACTCCTAATCCAATCCGGGAAACCACGTCCGGGTCTTCACGTAGCCGCGCAGAACTCTGTTCGAGCCGGACTCAAACAGGAATCCTAGGCCATTACGCACCGTGCCAACCCGGAGGCTGTTCGGCAGGATGCTCATGGGCCTGATAGAACCTCCCAGGGAGCTGGACCCTGGTAGGCTGTTCGATTGGGCCGTCAAGGAGTGGGCCGTAATTCAATCCCCGACACCTTGATTCTCCATTGCAGAAGAAAGTGGGGGATGAGTACTTGGTATAGGAAAGAAAGGTTTAGAGGCTAGGGGTGGTTCTACGCGCTGCCTTGGATTTTTATACATGAAGAAGGCGAAGAGATGAAGCCTGGTACCCGTTTAAACACAGTAAAGCCATTGGGTGAAATCTCGGTTCTTAATAGCGGCGCATGACGCTTTGGCTTGGCTGAGAGGGCGCGAAGACTCTTCATATTCCTTATGGAGCTTGGGTCCAAATTCATTTAAGCAAAGGGTGATCCCCTTAATAGGTTTTCTTGACAACACGTCACAACCAATGACATTTCGTTGTTGACATCGAGCCTATTTTGGCCTCAGTACACCCAATAAGGGCATATGACCGGAAGCGCTACACATTAAAAGTGTCTCATGGCATACCCAATGTTGGGTCGCTAGTCAACTTTGCATGTCCAAGGTTGGGTGTTGATGAGGCTTGAATACTGTTTCGGAGGTATGCCCCTGGTGGGTCGCAAGTTGTATACCGCATCCCGGATACGAAATACCTCTTGACCAAACTTTATCCAAACGATACGCCCTTAAGTGGGTCGCCAGTTGATCCATCCTCTAGTTGGGACAGGTACCGCTAGGCTGAAAA
Source organism: Raddia distichophylla (assembly GCA_005191435.1). Lineage (NCBI taxonomy): Eukaryota > Viridiplantae > Streptophyta > Magnoliopsida > Poales > Poaceae > Raddia > Raddia distichophylla. The sequence continues at coordinate 2,492,416 of SPJY01018096.1, forward strand.
CGTGCCCCATGCTGAGTCAAGTGCTGAATTCTGTAAAATAGAATCGGGTGTTTGATGTCGCATACCCCCTAATATGTTAAACGCGGTATACCGCAAAACAGGTACCGTAACTGCATGCCTTAAGGTACGCCCCATGAAAGGCTGATTACTGTTTTCACAAGATGAGAATGGCTACTGAGCAACCAGATCAATGGAATGCGTCATTAAGAGTAGAGTTGCGTGCCTTATAAACGAGCCGACTGCCAAAGTCTCGGTATCGCCGAGTAGGGCGTTGCTCTCAATTTCTAACATTAAGATCTCTTGAGTTCTTTATAATCTCCTTTCAGATTACAGGAAGGAATGGTAAACGAACCAGTCGGCAGGATATATGACTCGATTACAAAGCACTCGGGGGCTACTGTGGACAACATGGGCCTTGGGTATCCTCCTAGAAGGCCCATAGAGCAGTAGACAGGGGCGGCCCGAGCCGGCTGGAAGGAGATAGATATCACTCGGACTACGTGTGTGTCGACGGTTGGGATATCGACCCAAGTCAACTAAGGTTCTTGAAGATTGAGATAGGAGACACGCCAAACAATGCGAACAGCAGCGAACAGGGAGACAGGGTTTTTATCCTGGTTCAGGCCTCTCGAGAGAGATAATAGCCCTACGTCCAGCCTTTCTTATATATCAAAGATGAAATACAAGAGATGGCTCGTCGAGACGAACAAGTCTAGGCGAGATTATGGTGTATGCGAAGTGCTAAGGTGCTAGAGCTCTAAGTCAGGGATGAAGACTCCAGCCAGGTCCTCCTAAACGCCTTAGGGGCCCTGTTTATATAGTACGGAGCAAACCGACCTACCGAGGAATATCGGGCCGGGCTAACTACGAGTTCGCAACGAACTCATACATGCCAAATACATCCCGAGGTAGATAAGGTAAACTCCTAATCTTGGGGATCACGACTCCTAATCCAATCCGGGAAACCACGTCCGGGTCTTCACGTAGCCGTGCAGAACTCTGTTCGAGCCGGACTCAAACAGGAATCCTAGGCCATTACGCACCGTGCCAACTCGGAGGCTGTTCGGCAGGGTGCTCATGGGCCTGATAGAACCTCCCAGGGAGCTGGGCCCTGGTAGGCTGTTCGATTGGGCCGTCAGGGAGTGGGCCATGGCAATGGGCCGTAATTCAATCCCCGACAGTGTGACTTGGGCGTCAAGATAAGTTCCAAGAATAGAGCTTGATCCCGGTTGATTAGGAGATTCATAACTGTAGGTACTAGTGCGTATGCTTACTGGACACTTTGTAGATAGGATCTAATGTAACAAATTGGATATGATCATGTAACCTTATCCCCCCTACGCTATATAAAGGGAGGGGTAGGGGCCGTAGTAATACACATCTCATCTGATTTCATCCCCCTCATACGATCTCGAGAGCTTCTTGTAATCGAGATCTCCACATAATCCTAAAGCACAGGACTAGGATGTTACCTTCATTGTTGAGGGCCTGAACCTGTATAAAAAAGCCTCCCTGTCCTGTGCTACCATCCGACTTGAGATCTTGCGCAACCCATATAAATTCTATTGCCGACAAGTACCCCCAAGTTACCACCGTCGACAGGTAGCGTAGGCATTGGCCCCTTGCCATCCATGTAAGCATCCAGGCGCCTTTTCCAGACACGACAATTGCACAGCTCATGCCCTTTTGCTTGATGGAAGTGGCAATACATGGCTGGATCGTAGTCCTGCCCGGCATTATCGTTCCACCCTTGGTTGCCCGGTTGCTTCTACTTGCCGGCCTGTTCTCCCTTCCTCTCGTCGTTTCGGGGAGGCTGATTGCAATACATAGCGGCCACCATGTTAGAAGACTGGGCTTCCTTCTTTTTCTTCTTCTTTTTGTCCTTGGAGGACGACTTCTTATTCTCCTTGTATTCAGGGATGGGTTGCTCAGAGAACGAGCCCAAGCCTATCAGGCCTTCATGAAAGGGATATGCCATATACCAATCATAATGATGATTGTACCACGTCTTTGTTCATGTACTTATGACAACATTATTTATCGGTCCCTGAATAAATGTCATAACTTTGTCCATTGGGTACGATTTGATTGTGAAACACATTGTTAAGTGACATTATTCTAAATGGGTCCCTGATCCAAATAATTACGAGAAGCGGTTATGATTTGATCAGCATAAGTATTGGTTGATGGTAATGTTTCATATACCATAGATATGGAGATATCAAACAAATAGTATGGACATATTTTGGAGAACGTGGGTAGTCGGAAAGACCCACTCCGAGACGTTGTGAGATTGCTATCTCTTATAGTGCCATCAGTGTATAGCCTCGAGTGGTACGCCCATATGGTTCTTAGACCTGAGATTGTCATGTATGCCCAACATGTTGACTCGTATGCTTTGGTGTCATCAAACGCTACACCGTAACAGGGTAGTTATAAAAGTGACTACTGATTATGACACGATACATAGCCAGAGGTGTGATGATCAAGATGGAATTTGCCTCTTCTCGATAACAGGAGAGATACCTCTGGGCTCCTCGTGTGGATAGAAAGGAAAAGCGCACGGCCGTGCTAATATGACTAAGGAGTTAGTCATTGTTTGTATCCATTACACTGTCGAGTGAAGTGGTCGAGCTATCAATAAGGGTGGCGCGCATCTCACCTTGAACTTTACTGGTATCATATGGTAAAGGGATCGGTATATGAGTGTATCAAGGTTCAGCCGAATATTGATTCTGTGCATTCGGGGGTCAATTCGCACTGCTAGGAGGCGCTGTTGATCGGTGGATCGAAAACTGGTTTCCGGATCCACGGCCAACATTCACTGAACCTAATGGGTCACACACTGAATGGGTTGGAACTTTTTAACGAGTTTATGCGTGGATGTGATCCGCGTAGGAGATGGAACCCAAACAGGCCGAAGCCCACTATCACGTCTATATAAGGGGAGGCGTGGAGGAATGATGTGGACAGCATGGACCCTTGTGTATGTGATGCATTGTTATGATTTTGATGATCTGCGTGTCATGCTTAATTGTAGGTGAAGGCTATCCATTGATGAATAGCGGTCCACATGCTGACATGTGATGCTTTGAATCCTCATGTAATTTCATTACTAGCTGCTAGATGCAGTAGTGTAATACAACGTCATGGTGGACTCAACCCTAGGTGGTCTGGTCTACAAGGATGGTCGTGGAGATGGAGATTGCCGCATCATAGGGCCATACTAGTTCGTAGTTTGATATGATTATCTGTGTTGATTTACCTTACTTGGCTATTCTTTCATGAAGTATGTGGTGAATATGTTAACCTGACTAATAGTTTTCCTTAGAAAAATTAAAAAGTAGATGCCCTTTTCCCAATAGCTGCACCTATTGTTTTGTATGTTGGCGGATTAGATCTTGACAAATCAAGAACACCGTCTTCTTCCTTCTAAAATAGGGAGAGTATAGCCTAACCCGTGCATCCACGTGCATAGTATTGGTTTGCTTAAAGGAGCTTCAAATAGGATTTAGGACTTCGGGGCGTCAGGGTTGGGAGCCAGGGCATATGATGCCACCCCAACAAGCAAGAGTCACATGTGATGTGATTAGCAATGTGTTGCCTACCAATGTCATGGGTTCAAGTGGTATTAACAAGTCATTATCCGAACTGCAGTGACTATGGATCTTGTCCCATAGAGATCACCAGAGGGAAAGTGATCTTAGTGGGAGTATCTTTTATTAAATTTGTTTAATAGAAGATTAACATGAACATAGTGCTAAAATTTTACTTATTTATTTCTGTTGTAGATGCCGCCCGTTGTTGCAAACAATGGTTTTAACTTGCGATCCATTCTGGAGAGAGAGAAACTCTCCGAAACGAATTTTATTGATTGGTATCGAAACTTGAGAATTGTTCTCAATCAAGAGAAAAAGGAGTATGTCCTAGAGTATCCTATTCTGAAGAACTCGAAGATGATGCTACTGCCGCTGGCCACAAGGCTTATGACAAGCACTGCAATGATTGCTTGATGTTAGCTGTCTCATGCTTGCTACTATGAACTCTGAGCTTCAGAAGCAATATGAGAAAGCGGATTCCTACGATATAATTGAGGTCCTCCGTAGCATGTTTGAGAACCAAGCAAGAGTTGAAAGATACTTGATCTCGCATGTTTTGTTTGCGTGTAAACTGGCTGAAGGTAATCCGAGAAGCCCTCATGTGATCAATATGATTGGTTACATTGAGAATTGAGAGAAACTTAGTTTTCCTCTAAGCGAAGAGCTCACTACTGATGTGATTCTCCAATCGCTTCCTGCAAGTTTTGAGTCGTTCATCATGAACTTTCGTATGAATGGCATGGAGAAAAACATGGTTGAATTACATGGGATGCTAAAGACAACTGAGTAGAGCACTAAGAAAAGTAATAAACATGTGATGGTGGTTCAAAAGGATGGGATAAGAAGAGGAATCGTGGGGCAAAGGGTAAGGGTGAGGATACGATCTAAGATCCCAAGCCAAAATCTGATGGTAAGACCAAAAGGGATGGCCCTACTTCTTCTGACAAATGCCATTATTACAAAGAAAACGGGCATTGGAAGAGGAACTGTCCAAAGTTTCTGGAAGATAAGAAGAATAGAAAGGTTCCACCTTCTACTTCAGGTATTAATGTTATATAAGTTAATCTTGCGACTTAAACTACGGAATCTTGGGAATTTGATACCAGTGCAATGACTCATACTTGCAAATCGTTGCAGGAGCTAAGAAGGACTAGAGATTTTAAGAGAGGCTAGTTGAAAATTCGCGTCGGCAATGAAGCAAAGGTTACTACAAAGGAGGCAGTTTGGATAAGAAAATTTGTTTTTGAGTTGGGCGTAGTCGTTAGTGCATCCTGTTCAGTGGACCTCTTTGTGACAATAGTGGTACCATTGCACGAGCGAAGGAGCCTAGGTCTTACCAAAAGTCCAAGAATATACTCAGGCGATACCACCTGATCCGGGAGATCATTGAGAGAGGTGGTGTGAAAGTTTGCAAAGTGCACACGGATATAAACGTGGCTAATCCGTTGACCAAGCCCCTTCCACAACCGAAGCATGAGGCGCACACAAGAGCAATGGGCATTCGATACTTGTATGATTGACTCTAGTGCAAGAGGGAGATTGAAAGGGATATGCCCTAAATCAATCATAGTGATGATTGTACAACGTCTTTGTTTATCTACTTATGATATCATTGTTTATCGGTTCCCTGAATAAATGTCATGACTTTGTCCATTGAGTACGACTTGATTGTGAAACGCATTGTTAAGTGACATTATTCTAAACGGGTCTCTAATCCATATCATTACGAGGAGCGGTTATGATTTGATCATCATACGTATTGGTTGATGGAAATGTTTCATATACCATAGATATGAAGATATCAAACCAATAGTATATACACATGTTGGAGAACATGGGTAGTTGGACAAACCCACTCCGAGACGCTGTGAGATTGTTATCTCTTATAATGCCATCAGTGTATAGTCTTGCGTGGTACGCCTATATGGTCCTTAGAACAGAGATTGTCATGGATGCCCAGCATGTTGACTCGTATGCTTTGGTGTCATCAAACGCTACACCGTAACAAGGTAGTTATAAAAGTGACTACTGAGTATGCCACGATACATAGTCAGGGGTGTGCTGATCAAGATGGAATTTGCCCCCTCTCGATAACAGGAGAGATACCTCTAGGCCCCTCATGTGGATGGATAGGAAAAATGCACGGCCGTTCTAATATGACTAAGGAGTTAGTTATGGTTTGTATTCATTACACTTTCGAGTGAAGTGGTCGAGCTATCAACAAGGATGGCGCACATCTCGCTTTGAGCTTGACTGGTATTGTGTGGCAAAGGGATCTATATGTGAGTGTATCAAGATTCAGCCAAATATTGATTCTGTGCATTCGGGGGTCAATACGCACTGCTAGGTGCTGCTGTTGATCGGTAGATCAGAAACGGGTTTCCAGATCCACGGCCGACTTGCATTAAACCTAACGGATCACACACTTAACGGGTTGGAACTATTTAACGGTTTTATGCTTGGATGTGATCCGTGTAGGAGATGGAACCCTAGTGGACCGAAGCCTAGTAGAGCGTCTATATAAGAGGAGGCGCGGGGCGGCGTATCACATGAGTAGAGCCTTCACCACGCCTAGCCGTCGCGCCCCCCGCCTGCCCCCTAGAAACCCTAGCCGCACAGTGAGTTGCTAGCACACCCTATGTGGTGTTCCTAATCGGTACGTGTGGATATCGCTAGAGGCGCTGCCGTACGCGGACGCGCTGTTCGGCGAGCATCGGCGAGCACCGATGAGCACTCGACGAGCACTCCGTGGTGATTGGGCCATGTACGTCTACTTACTATATGCATGTGCATCTGCTTCCGCTGTATCGGCGCGTCAAGGGTAACGATCTGTGATCCCCTACTCGCATGTGATTTTTGGTGAATCGCGATATAAAATTTTGAATTTGTGCTCACGTAACCTACCCGTTTCCCAACACTTCACCCCTTGTTTGAATGCGTGACGGATAGCTTCGTCGGACACGCTCGGGATGGTATTCCTTACCTGGATGAATTTCGTGACGAACGAGCACAAGGGCTCGCCATCCTTTTGCTTGATTGCCTCTAGATCTTCCGGCCTACCCGGGCGGGCACTGTAACCATGGAAATTGCTTACCAACGAGTCGCAAAGTGCATCCCAACTGCAGCTGGATCCCTCACTTAGGTTGAAGAACCAGGTACAAGCGGCTCCTTCTAGAACAATGGGGAAGTAGTTGGCCTTAACAGTGTCATCGCCGTCTGTGGCTTCGAATTCTTCGGGATTTTGCGTCTCGTTAAACTTCTCCATGGTCCAGGCTTAAATTTTGTACGCCAATCCACCGCTCTGAGCCCTGTGGTGAAGGCTTTCCATCCAACGGGTCTCCCCGGGACGTAGCCCGTGCTAGGTGCAATACCTCGCCGCACCTCCCATTGCCCGAAACGCAGTGGTTGGCTAGGTTGCACAGGTAGCGGACCCAATCGAAGACTATGGGTCGGTTCACCTGGGTCGGCTGCTCATGAGATCGAGCGGCCTGGTTTTGCGCGACTACCTCACGGTACTCCTGTCGCGACATTCCATCGCGCTGGTCCCGGTTTAGATCTACCCGGACAAACTGGTTGGTGTTATCTTGGGCTACCCGGCTGTTCCAGTTTGCGTTGTTACCCCCACCGTTACCCGGGGTTTCGGCCAGGTTGTTACGCTGGCTGGTATTCACAGTTGAGGCGACCATCTGGTCGTTGCGGCCCCGGCTACCCTGTTGGCTGCTAAATACCCGGCATCTAGCTCCATCGAGGCCGCCTACGGCGTGGTCCAACTCCTTGATCAGACACGCAACAGGGATGCTGCCCGCCTGTCGGGCGATGGTATCTAAAGCTTGGATCCTCTTTCGGCTCTCCATGATCGGATCGGTAGTGCCGCTTGAGCCGGTGCGTGCAGGGTGATGTGAAGGATCTTGGGCGGGACACTTTTGCTTTCGCCGGTTGGCGGTTGCAGCTAGCGCTTCGTCCATGCTCCTCTAGAATCGATCCCGAGCTGCACAGGCCTCAGCCTCGCGTCACTGGCGCTTATCTTCGGCCCGTTCATGGGCTAGGAACTTGCTGCAGTTGGGTTCTGGTTCTGGTCATCCCCATTCCTAGCATCCCCGAATGCCATTAGGACATCGTGGATGGTATCAGTCTCAGAGGGAGTCATCGCTGTGTATGTGACTGAGTCGGATTTAGTGGAAGAGGTCTCATACGATCCGGATAGATCCAACCTGGCATACAGGTCTGTTTCATAGTCGTCCTCGGTCTCCATGGGAGCCACTTCCTGCTCATGGGGTATAGATTTGTTCTTCCGGCAGCTTACTGGATGATGGATCAACTGGAGGCCACCTCTCTTAACGCATCAGATCGCGCCGGAGGCCGTTGGGAGAAGAGGGGTTCCCATATGTCTTAGTTACTCTGTGATCACGGCGTTGTCGCCGCTCGCGTAGTACTCACTGGTGTCCCTAGTATCACCGGAGTTGATCGACATCAAGGAGGATTGCACCCACACAGGGATCTATCTCGTCCCCAAGGAAGGCGCCAGCAGCCGACAATTGGGAATCGGGATCCACAAGCCGAGCTTACTTCTTGATGAGGGACAAGACACCCCCTTCCGTGCAGTGTCGTTACGTTCCTTGGTGATCAATCGGGTAGACATGAGATAGGGCAAGAGTTTTTATCTTGGTTCAGGGCCCTCACTGTCGAGGTTAAAACCCTACGCCCAGTGCTTCATTAATTAATGGTGAAAAAGAGTACATGGTGCTCTAGATTGGATCTAGAGAAGTGGAAGACGATCTATGGGTAGGGCAGAGCCTCTCTGTAGTGCGCCCGGTTACAAGATGGATGTAAACGAATGGCTATCACTATCTGAGATCTCGTGCCTAATACCACACGCAGGAGGTTTTTTACAGAGCTTGGTACGTATGGATAAGGATAGAAAGTACCCATAAGTTGGTGGATGACGCTATGCCATTAGGGAACCCTAGATCCGTCACCAAAAACCCTAACCGCCCCATCGCGCCATGGGCCGGGTCTGATCCATGCTTTCCTAAGTATGAAGTCAGCGTCTTCGTCTTGATCGACAAAGTGCCGGGTAACTCGTACACCGGCACACCGTGAGGGTAAGAGGTTACCCTCTGATATCTGCAAAAGGGCTATCAGGAACCGAGTAGAAAGCCAATCCTTGACACCAAGCATGCGAGAGGTACGTGGAAAAACAGCGAGCAAATCGAGGAGAGAGCTGCATGTCGTGAAGAAGGCCAGTCCAGAAGGCAACACGAAAACGTTGACCCTTGCAGGTGGAGGGAGAGAGGTGTTAATTGGAGCAAGCCTCGGACAGGAGAACAAGGAAGCGATAATGAAGACACTACGAGAAAACATTGATATTTTTGCCTGGGGCCCAGAGGATGCGGGGGAGTTTTTGGATGAACTCATTGGTTCAGAGGCCATGAATCGTACTTCCATCATCTAAATATTTAAATATTTTCTGTAAACAGCACGCAAGAGTAAACAATTTAATTATGAATTTTTCATACATGCCATTATAAATTTCATTTTTCTCAGATCTACCATTACAAAACACATTATTTAAAATATCATTATTTTTGTAAATATCTATCACAGATGCCATTGTGAGGTTTTTTTTGAAGAATTTACGATGTAACTAAAATACGATCAAAATACGCTTCTGACGTGTGAGTCTGAGTGTCATCCTCTTATCTTCTTCTTATACCTCCCACCTTCTTCCTCCCACCTCCCACCTTCTTCCTCCCACCGCCGACCACCTCCGCACAATCGCGTCGCTGACGCCATTCGCGCGAGCTTAGCTCGCCGCCGCCGCCACCGTGCGCGCACGCGAGTCTCCCGCCGTCGCCGTGAGCGCGAGCTTTCGCTGCCACCGCCCCGCAGCTCGCTGCCACCCCACACCTCGCCGCCCACCACCCACCTGCCTGCCTCGTCAACCATGAGAAGAAAGATGAAGGACCGGAATCGGCGACTAGAGGGGGGTGAATAGGAGCCCAACAATTTTTTCTCAAATTAAGATCACCCGAATGCCTTCTCTCCAAAGCATCGAACACGTAGTATTCCTTCTTCTAAGCTTGATGCTCTCTCCCCGGCTTTGTAAGCAATTCAACAAACATATGGGGTACACTAACGCACAGTGCTGCCATGGCCAGCTGCTGCCTCGGCCGTCCCTCCTGCGCAGGGCCGCCGCCGTGACCAGCGGCCATGCCGCCGCCAGGACGCTGCCCACAGAGCTGCCATCCAGAGGCCGGCGCCACTGCACTCCTTGGACCGGCGCCGCTCAAGGCCATTCCCAGGCTGTCCTCCTCCATCTCTCTCTAGTTTGGCCGGTGGAAGAGACCAGAAGCAGGGATGAAGCCCGTGCTCCCTTTCTTTCTCTGGACCCTCTCTCTACTGCGTGTGAGTGCAAGGAAGGAACACGAGATCTGCACCAAAGGTAGCTGAACAGGGAGCATGGCGATGTGTACTCATGGCCTGGAAACAATGGAAAGGAGCAATCTTTGGATCTCTCTCTCCTCGAACCCTCTCTCTCTCTAGACACATCGGCTACAGAAGAACGGGGGAGGTGCTGGCTTCTTTTCCCTGGAATCTCCCACTGCGCTCTCAATCTCTCTTTAGCTGTGCGTGGGGATGAACATAGGCAAGATGTGCCTTTATCTCTCTAGGATCTAGCCCTTATTTTAATCACTCACGCAGTAGCATACAGGGAGAAACAAGGCACTGGATCTCACTCTCTCCCTTTAGCCGATCTCTCCCCAAATCCCTCTCTCATGGGCTTCTCTCTCTAGAGTTCATGGTAGAGAGGGGAACAAAGGCAGCGGCAGCCTTCTCTCTCTCCAGATCTCACTCTTACCACGAGCTACACAGGAAGATGATGAACAGGGGCATGCAGCGCTGTGGAGACAGAGAACAGCTTGATTCTCTCTAGGCCGGTCTCTCTTGATTCTCTCTAGGCGGCGGCTGTACTGGCCTCCTGTCTTCTCTCTCAAGATCCTTCTCTCTCTCTATGTGTGCTCCGTGGTGGGGAAAGGTAGGAGCACCTAGCTCTCTCTCACCTACGGACAGCCATAGGGATTTGGAGATTTTCCCATTCTCTCTCTACCACGGCCTCAAGAACAGGGACTATTCTTTTCACTCACGGGTTGGAGAGGATGGGAATATGAGAGCACGGCTGCAACTCTCTCTCTCTCTTTGATTTCTTCTCACTCTATGGATGAACACGCAAGAACACAAATATTTGGAGGAATATTTAAATTTTATTTCAGGATATTTTGTGTCCACCATACACACATGGGGAGAGCCCTCTCTCCCCCACACCTCTCACACCTAGGGCTACATGGTGGTGGAGTTACTTACCCTAAGTCTCCACCCCTCCTTATATAGCCATCCTAGGGAATATTTTTCTGAATATTTCGACATCCCGGACATATCCGGTACCGAGCCACGCAGGGCCCGCACCTGGGTTTTCTCACAGAGGCTAACCCGTAACCTGCAGGGTTTTAACCACACCGGCTAACCCAGAACCGAACCAGGATTTTCCACGGGATAACCCAGAACCTGACAGGATTTCTCACACACCGAATAACCCAGAACCGAACAAGGTTTTACCACCGGGTAACCCAGAACCGAACCAGGGTTTTGTTACCGGCTAACCCAGAACCTACCGCGCAACATCCTCGGTCGCCAGCCCATGCCTGGGCCCACCGAACTGACCAGCTTCACCACCATGGTTACCGACGCCACAGTCTCCAGCTGCCTCGGACTCCTTGACATGGCGAGGCTTCTCGAGTACACCACCCGTGTGACCGCCAGGTCATCGAACCCGGTCGTCTGCACGCATCCGGACGCACCAGCCTCCAGATGTCCCCGCGATGCGTCAGCCACGTACCCGCCGATACCTCCATCACATAGGTGAAGCTTCCCGAGTACACCACCTCATGTGACCGCCAGGTCACCGAATCCGGACGCACCAGCCTCTAGCTGTCCCCGCGAAGCGTCAGTCACGTACCCACCGGTACCTGCATCACAGAGGTGAACACATACCAAAACCATACACCTTACCTCTCCTGCAAGGTTAGCACAACATAAGATAATTCAAAACAAACCTCAACATCAACACAAACATACAACGATGCAAACGTGTCAACATGACACGACCCCATCGGACAACGTCCGGTCACGCTCAACAATGCGAAAATCCGTCACAACTCGACGTGTCCGATCGGCATCAGACACCGTCCGCCAGGCACTCAACTCGTGCCCATTTCACCAAATGCAACTCAAAGCACTTCAAAATCACATCAAAATCAAACCCGTCACATATATTCATCACAACACAAGGGAACCCACCACATGGGTCTCAACAGCGCCAAAGAGTGGATGAAGTCCATCACGACCGACCAACGGATGCAGAAGCTCGTATCCGCTGGTGTGCTCCCCTCGGAGGAGCTAATCTCATGGCGCGCTGCCGCCGGTGAGTCCTCCCCCACCCCTCGATCCGACAAGGTGGTCGTCTTCGAGTCCTTCTTTCTTCGCGGCTTCGGACTTCCCTGCTCTTCCTTCTTTCGGGGGTTATTGCATTTCTACGGGATCAAATTAACACATTTCAATCCCAATTTGATTTTCCAAATCATGGTCATTATCCATATCTGCGAAGCGTATCTCGGGATCGCACCTCATTTTGATCTAGATCCCTTTTTCTTCTCAAACCCTTCCCCAACAAAACTGCTCCCAGAGCCGTAGGCGGCGCCGGATTTCAGCTGCGGGAAGGGGCTAAAAAGTTCTACTTCGATCTTCCCATGAGGACTTCCAACAAGGGCTGGCATTCAGAATGGTTTTACTGTGCCAATCTTCCCCCAGTCCTTCCTCTGTTTTCAGGGGAATGTCCCACAGTTCGTGCCTCCTGGTCCTCCCCCCCGCTGAGAGTGAAGAGAGCCAAGTCAGGGAACGGCTCCCCCTTCTTGGGAGATTGAAGTCCATGGGGCTGACTGGCATCGGCGTAGCTTTAAACTACAATGTTCGCCGTGTCCAACCCATCAAAGAGAGGGTACATCTCGGATTTGAATACTCAGGACTCCAAGACGCCACCCGGAAAAGTGAGGAACAACTCCCCCATAAGGCTTTGATCAGCCGAGTGGCCGAACTCTTCACCCTAGGCTCAATCATAGAAAATGAGAATTGCCCAAGCGCGAACCGTTTGTCGAATCATCCTCTAGCGGTAACCAGAGAATTCCCTTCGACTTTGGCTGTTGCTTTAATAATTCCATCATAATTGACCCGGTCTAATCCTTGTGCAGGGACACGCCGCATTCTTCTCCACATACCCCATCCCCGAGGCTCCCAGCCATAAGGAGGCACCGCTCAAGCGTCCTGCAGAGGACTCGGCTGATGATCCTCCAGACAAGAAAGGCATGGGGGTGGTCCTAAAGGACTCAGACGAGGATGAAGATGAAGATGATGTCCCACTCCTGCGCGGTCGTCGCCAAGTTCCGAGGCCTACACCTGCTCCCGCTGGGCAATCTCCAAGCCCTCCATCTCCCCCGACTGTCGGCCCAAAGGCCACACCAAAGGCTAGAAGGCCCTCCGGCTCCGCCCCAAGTGGTCAAGCCACTCGGATGGGAGCCATGTTTATTCTGTCACAAAGGTTTCCCCTCGCAACTCCATCTTTCATTGTTTGTAAGGAGATCATGGTCTCTGAATCTTCAACCGCTCATAGAAAACCTATCTTGGGCACCTCGCAGGGCAAGCGCAACGCCAAGACGCCAACTCCTACCCCTTCACAATCCGGCTCTCAAGCAGAGCCTACTCTAGATGAGGATCCAACTTAGCACGCAGTGCCTCAACCTACTGCTCCGCCGTCTCCTGCCACTCATCAATCCTCACCGGCTAAGGGAAACATCCCAGCCCTGGCCCTAGATGGCTCAGAGCCAGAAGTCGAGGAAATCCCTCGCCCTGCTACCAGTGACAATCCTCCCCCACTTCGAGTGAAGTGGAGGAAGGAAATGGAAGGGTACGAGGTTGATGACGAGCAGGAGGCTGAGAAGTGGAAAACGTTGCAAAATGTGGCAAAATTCAGTGTCACCATGCTTGAGGTAAACTCCCTTCATGTCTTGAATTCATGTCTTGAGCAAAGAATGTGCCTAATCTTTCCTTCTGTCCCCACACAGCGTATGAGCAAGAGGGCTACACAAAAGTCTTAGTGCCTTCATACGGCCGTCAGCCAGCTGAAGTCCCGTGACGAGTTCGACAACGTGTTGTATACGCTAAAGTCGTAGTTCCGTGGCGAGATCGAGGAGCTTCGAAGAGAGAATACCGAACTTCGACTCCGCCACGTACAAGAGGCAAACACCATTCAAGGTAAGATCCTCCGAGTGATGTCACACTTGATGTTGTTGTAGAACACTTCTTTATGATTAATATCTTCTGCATGCCCTTGTACAAAGCTTTGAAGGAAAATCAACAAGAGATGGAGGCGAGGCAGAAGGCCATGCAGGGAGAAGTTTTCTTGGCCAGCACCCAAGCCGAGAAGTCTACCAAGTAGCTGAAGGGTAACTCTCTAACTCTGGCTCTCTCTGTCTCAATCCCACTAAGGCATGATTACTTTATGATGTCCGACTGGTTTTGTAGCTTATCAACAAAAAACCAAGGCCCAATTTCAAGTCTTCGACGAGAAGGTGAAGTCCACCGTCGAGCTATGCAACCGCACCTTGAGAGCGGCAGCTCGTGTGCTCCAATACATTTATCCCCAGAAGAGCTGCCATCTGATGCTAGCGTACTAATGGCGCAACTTGAAGATGCTCCCACACAACTCAAGATCTTCGCGAAGGAACCGGCAACAACTTACGCAAGCCAAGATCTAGCTATTATGAAGTCGAATTATCCTGATGTAGATCTTGAAGCCGTGCGAGAAGGCTTCGCCTGCTCCGAAGAAGAAGCCTTAACTCTTATGGAGGAAGTCCGAGAGATTTCCGCCATGTTGGCAGAAAACTTGAATCTATAAACGACTTAATCGTCGTTTGTTTAATTGATCCTCAATACTACTGATCTCTTTTACCCGAGTACTTGTTTTATCCGTTTTTATAAGGGCTGGGGGTGCATCTGTAAGGGGGTTCCAGAATTCGATCCGGAGATCGGACCCTCAAAAAAAGAAAACTAGCCAGTTCATACTTTGCAAAGAGCTCGAGCAGGACTAGGGCTATTACCCGATTAGGGGGACTGAACCTGGGTAAATTCTTAGCGTCTGTTCTTGAGCTTTGAGCCATAAGCGAGAGGAGAGGAGTGATCCGGCTACACACACCCCCACTGCCGAACCACCAGATCAGGTCTCGGAAAACCTGCCACTGAAACACGTCGACAAATATACATGTAGCTTTTCATGAGCCTACTATGCACGGATCGCCACTATAAATTTTTGTATACTACCGATGTCCTTCATGCCTAACTATGGGTATATGGTCTCTTTTAAAATTATATTTTTTGTTTTACATCAATAATATATATATCCTCTATAAGCGCTACACAAATTCTAGGTCGCAGTCATGCAATGGCAAGATTCATGATTTAAATAATTCATAAACTGATTGCTACTTCATCTACAATGGAATAGAGGCAATGCATAACCTATCATGAGAACTAAATTTTGCTCTTCTAGAGTTTCATTTCTTTGTTCAAATAAACTCTTCAGGAACTTTAAATTCATGCTAAAATCATATAATGTATGCTCGTAACAACAGTCTAAGGTATGAATGCATAAAATTTTGTCTAAAATGTGTGCCCACTACATGTGGGTGTGTGAAAGTACATCTAGGCCCTAATTTGATTTTGGTGATTAATGCCATTATGCTATTTGGACTAATGGATTAAATGAATAATGAACGGGTTTATTCATTAAAGGAAAGTGGATAAGAAAGCATAGTGATTGCCTCAAAAGAAGAGAATAAAGGAAGATCAACTACCTTTTAGACATATATTTTATAGGTTTTAATCTGAGTTATAAGGACAACCGTACTATAAGAGGGATGAAATGAAAAATAACTTTTATATGTCTCAAGAGCTCATTGGATGAAGTATAGCTTAGAAGAGGGACTCTAGACCCATCCCAATTCCTAAATTCATAAGTTCATTATTTCAGGGGTCGGACTATCCAGGTTCAAAACTGCAGTAGCCGAAACTGGACAATCCAGAGTGTTTAGAATTTCAACTTTTGGGCCTCTCAATTTCATATTCTGTTTTCCCTCGGAGTGCTTGGAGTTCAAACTGAAAATATCCTGTATTAGGCAGACCAGATGTCCGAAAATTCAAGATTTGAGGTTTTTATTTACTTCTTTGACTTTATTAGATTTGCACTAGAGTATCCGGAGTTTGGACAGAGTATCTGATATGTGGGAATTCACAGTGTTTAGAATTTTCACATTCTTGAGTTTCTATCTATTGGAATTATTTTACACCATAATGTCCGGACTTTGGACCAGAGTATTTGGTGTGCGCAAAAATTCAGTCCAACGGCTAGCTCACCTACCTCACCTATTTAATAACCCCTTCCACCAACCAGCGTGGTGTGCTATTTATTCTCCTCAATATTCAACCACTTGAGAATTTAATCTTCTCCCCACCCCCATTGAACTAAGCTTTGGGTAGGGTTTTCAGAAGAGAGATTGAGTGCCCTAATGAGTGTTGTTTCATCCTTTGAGCACTCGATTCGTTCTCAAGTTCGTTCTTCACCGGATTTGTTACTCTTGGAGGTTGAGGACTCCTAGACAGCCAGGCATCACCTCGAGACACCGAAGTATTATGTGGTGTGCTAAAGAAGGTTTGTGAAGGTTCGATTCCGGCCACCTCCAAAATATAAGGAATTAAGGAATGGAACCGAGGGGACTTGGTCAAACCTTAGTGAGGGGAAGGGTTGAAAGAGACCTGGACTGTGACCGAGCCTACCTCAACGGAAATATAGGATCCCCTCAAAGATTCAAACTTTGGGAGCAACTTCGAGTATCCATTTCACTTTTGGTTTCTATTTCCTCTTTAACTTGATTTACTTTGATTTGTGTTTATACTTGTTGTTAGTTAGCACCCTCGGGTGCTATTACTTGCCCTTGTATTGTGGATTCAAATTTTAGCCCCTGCTCTCTATAGAGGTCGAAGTATCCAGTTTTTTGCACCGGAGACTACAATACCTCAATCTATCTAGGATCCAGACAAGACTGTTCAAAGTCAACAGCTTCCTCTTGTAGGGAGGCTTGAAAAATTTGTAACGCATATTCACCCCCCTCTAGATGAGAGATCGATCCTTTGATGTGCTCGAATGCCAGAAGACTAGTGCGGCCATGAGGAGGCCTGGCCGAGCGGTGGCACCGCAAGTGCATCATTGGTTGTAGTCCCATGGTAGGATTCACGAGGCAGCGCGTCGTGCGGCAAGGCCACATATATAGGCTATAATAGCCGATGGTGGAAAGCAGAGCATAGACACTAGTGGTACAGGGCTTGGATTAACACGCTGGCTAATGTAGCCAATTCTGTTTCAGCGCCATACGTTGAGATCTTCTATTCTTTTTTTTTACTTTATGTATGGTTGCAATAATATCAAGGGAGCAAATTTTAGAATTCGCTACGAAAGTATGAGGTCATGCAGGGGCGGATCCAGTGTATTAGGGCCGGTGTCAAGCGACCCCAGTGACTTTTGGACAAGCCTTTGTTGTTTATTGGGACCTTATTAGTATACATACATATAAACCTATAATTTTAAGCTATAAACTAGTGATTTAGAGTTAAAATGATCCCAATGACCCCAATGACTTGTTTTCCTGGATTCGCCCCTGAGGTCATGTCTGTCTACCATAGCAAGTTAGGCCGTGGTGTTACTTTTCCATTTTCTTTGGTTCGATAAGTTACATTTGTATACCAAAGTTCGTGGAAAATCATGCACCAATGTCTCTAAATGCAACATAATTTCCCAAGATTATGCTATAAGGGGATGAATGGGGATTGTGGCTTCTCCTTGTTCATTTACTTTACTTCTATTGAGAAGTGGACATTATTTATATAGGTCAATTATTCCTATTCTCTCATTCACGACTTCCTTCAATGGTTGGAACTTTTCTTCCCAAACAGCTGCTTTGTGGCCAAGCAACAACAGTTGCACGCACTTTGAGTTGCACTAGAGTGAAAAGTGGATATTATATTCTCAAATAACTCCTCCTTTGTGATCGTCATTGTCACAAAAGAGGGATTGTTACAAGTCCTATGTGGGGTAAGATTGTATTTGGCCTATATCTATAGTTTGCGCAGTTTCTGGCATGCCCAATCTTGGTACAAAAGATAGGATAGTATATACTAAAGCTTGAATTAGTTCTAAAGTACAGTACGTTGCTCATGTATACTTTATCGCTAAATTTTCATGAGGGGTGATGCCTGAAAAAGTGCTAACTTAATTGTGCAGCACATGGGTAAATTTCTCATCCTTTCAGAATGTTGAACCGATGATGGCCCAGAGTTTTATTCTAGCGGGAACAATATTTTTTGTAAAATGCCCGATTGAGGTTGCTCTAGCTATGGGATGCTATTCTTTCATATTCATTATTAATGATACCCAACATATATTTCAATATTATTTCATTAGACTGCTTCATGTAATCCAATATAAAGTGGTGCATGACAAAATTCTATGCATTAACTATCACGTATTCTAGTATATTCTGTCATGCCATTGCCAATTCATAAATGCACAATTCATAGTATTTTCAAAAATCAGCCTTCCAATTAGTCGTGGTGCGTCCAAAAAAGCTGATTTTTGAAAATACGAAATAAAGAGTAAAATAATTCAAAAAATTACGAAACTTGGTAACTGGTTACATTTCAGTGAGACGAACAAGATCAACGGTTCGGATCAGTTGTTAGGCATCTCGGATTTCAAAAACGCGTTGGGAGTACGGACCGATCCGTGCCCCCCAGAGCACGCTAGCCTCTCTCTCTCTCTCTCTCTCTATTCGTATAACTTCGTATAATGTATGCTATACGAAGTTATTACGGCATGCTTATTCGATATGTGGACACGGCGGGAGGTTCAAATCACTTGGGCGGGAAGTTTCGCGCCTAAAACCTAATATTTGGCTTGGGTTGCGTAGAGGCTACGAAACCCTGAAAAGTTGAACCCCCGAACCTTCTCGAACATAGACATGTGGACTCGCTTTAGATGGTTCGCTCAAACCTAACACCTGTGCTCAGTGGGACCCTGCAACCAGAGAGATGTAGTCGAGCTGAAGACGCACACAAGGAAAATAGAAGAAGTATAAAACAAAGGTCCTTATCCTTGGCGTTCCAGCTGTACGGCCTAGTTGCCATCAATTACCAAAATCAATTAGCCCATGGGAGGCTTGATCTTACAGAAGTGACCCACCCGAGGGCTTACCGGTTAAAACATGAAGATGGATCGAATGTGCCTAACACCTGAAATATCGAGCAACTACGTCGTTTTTATTCTCGAGTCCTGTATTCAAACATTGTAAATTAGTTGCTCATTTGACTTGCTACTCAGCCGTACACGACTAAGTAGTAAGTCGGGGGCAACACTAAATAGTGTGCGGATTCACCGCACCCTATCTTATCAATAAAGTTGCTTTCTCTTTACATATGATGGTCGAATTCGAGTATAATGAAATTCCTGAGTAGTGGCGCTAATATTTGTCATAGACAATGTTTAGTTACTCGGCATGTGCATAGGGAAAAGGCCAAGCGCTAATTCCTAGCACTCGGGGGCTGGACCAGTCGGCAAAAGCGTTACACGAAAGAGGGATGAATCAAGCACTTGAGTAAAAGAGATCAGTAGTATCAAGGATCAATTAAACATTTGGAGATTAAATCATTTACAAATCCAAGTTTTCCACCAACGTGGCAGAGGTCTCTCGGGCTTCTTCCATAAGGGTAGAGGCTTCTTCCTCGGAACAGGCAAAGCCCTTCCGCACGACGTCGAAGTCTACATCAACATAATGGGACTTCATGATAGCCAGAGCCTGGCTCGTACAAGTTGTCGCCGCTTCCTTCGCAAAGGCTTTGAGCTGTGTGGGAGCGCCTTCAAGTCGCGTCATCACCACGTCAGCGTCGGACGGCTGCTCTTCTTCAGGATAGATATATTGAAGCACAGGAGCAACCGTCTTCAAAGTACGGTTGAGTAGCTCGACGGCGGACTTCACCTTTTTGTCGAAGACCTAGAACTAGGCCTTGGTCTTTAACTGGTAGGCTGTAGAATTAGTCGGTTATCATAAAGTGATCAGGGTCCTTATGGGATTGAGCCAGGGAGAGCCTGATATCTCGGCTTGGGTGTTGTCTAGGAACACCTCTCCGTCCATGGCCTTCTGCCTCGCTTCCATCACTTGTTGATTCTCCTTCAGAGCTTTATACAGAAGTATGCAGAGGGGGTTGACCGTAAAGAAGCATTCCTAACAATATCAGGTTTAACATCACTCGGGGGATCTTTACCTTGGATGGTGTTAGCCTCTTCTACGTGGCGGAGCTGGAGTTTGGTAACTTCCTTTAGGAGCTCCTCGATTTCGCCATGTAATTGCGACTTTTGCGCATACAGCGCATTGTCGAACTCATCTCTGGACTTCAACTGGCTAATGGCCTTCTGGAGGCACCGAGTCTTTTGTGCGGCCCTCTTGCTCATACGCTGTGCGGAGGTGGGGAAGGACTCATCGGTGACGGCGCGCCATGAAATCAGCTCCTCCGAGGGGATCACACCGGCGGATACAATCCTTTGCAGCCGCTGGTCTGTTGTGATGGACTTCATCCACTCCTTAGCGCTCTTGGTTGCTTTCGGGGTAGCAGGAGATGGAGGAGCCATTGCTAGATTGGCGTTGGTGGCGGCGGAGAACGCGAAGAAGGTAAACCCTAGTGGCGGAGTTCGCTGGAGCGGACGAAATTGCTGGCACGAGAAATGGGCGAGGTGAAGCGGTTCGTTATGCGCTCCACCCGACTAGTCTAGCCCCCAGGCATCAAGAATT
Organism: Raddia distichophylla; assembly: GCA_005191435.1. Classification (NCBI taxonomy): domain Eukaryota; kingdom Viridiplantae; phylum Streptophyta; class Magnoliopsida; order Poales; family Poaceae; genus Raddia; species Raddia distichophylla. Next base: position 2,513,015 of record SPJY01018096.1, read on the forward strand.
TACTTAGGGCTCGTTTCGAGTGACTAGACTTCACCGTTCGTCGGTCAGAGCTTCACTACTTAGAATAGTATAAAGATTTATTTGCCATCATTAAAAAAAAAGAAACTAAGTGCACACAAGTGCACCCATTAGGTGTAATCCACGACTTACTGCTTAGATGAAAATCATGAAACAACTCAAAAATATGAAAACTTAGTTTATAATCTCTTGGCGCAGGCATATGCATGTAGTCGAGTCGCAGACTTGGGTGCTTATGGCGCAGGCGTAGGCATGTAGCCGAGCCGTAGACTTGTGCGCTCGGGGCATAGGCGTAGGATGTGTAGCTGAGCCGTTGACTTGGGCGCTCAGGGCGCCGGCGTAGGCGTGTCGCCGAGCCATAAAGCTGGGCGCTCGTGGCGTAGTCATAGGCGTGTAGCTGAGCCGTAGACATAGGCGCTCGGTGCGCCGGCATAGGCGCGTAGCCAGGTCATAGACTAGGTCGCCCGGGTTGTAGGCATAGGCGTCTAGCCGAGCCGTAGACTTGGGCCCTCGAACGCGGGCATAGGTGTGTCGCCGAGCCGTAGAATTGGACGCTCGTGGCACTGGCATAGGCGTGTCGCAGAGCCGTAGACTTGGATGCTCAGGGCGTTGGCGTAGTCGTGTCATCGAGCTATATACTTTGGCACTCGGGGCGCTGGCATTGTCATACGTGTCACCAATCCAAATATTTGGATGCTCGTGGGGCAGGCGTAGGCGTTTGGCCGAACCGTAGACTTGAGCGCTCGGTACGCTGGTGTAAATGTGTAGACGAGTCGTAGACTTGGACGCTCATGGCGCAGGCGTAGGCATGTTGCGAGCGTAGACGTGTTGCCGAGCCGTAGACTTAGGTGCTTGGGACGCTGGCGTAGGCATGTCGCCAAGCCGTAGACTTGGGTGCTCGGGGCGCTGCCGTACGTGTCACCGAGACGTAGATTTGGATGTTCGTGGCACAGCCGTAGGCGTGTTGCGGAGACAGACTTGGGCACTTGGGCAGCCGGCATAGAAGTGTAGCCGAGCTGTATACTTGGGCGCTCTGGGTGCCAGTGTAGGTCGATGAGCTGTGGACTTGGGCGCTCGGGGCACCGGTGTAGGCCTGTCGCTGAGCCGTATACTTGGGTGCTCGTGGCACATTCGTAGAAAACGAATAAAAATTCTGCTGCGGAAAATCAACTCCGAGCAGCACGCGCCGTGGTCGGGGTCGAACAACACGTGCTCGTCGAGGTCTCGGCCGTGGTCAGCAAAGTTGCTGACGTGGTCGAAAACGATCTCCACGTGGTCGGCGAAGCTCGGCGAAGGTTGGTGAAGGTCCTCGCTGGTCCTCAACGTCCCACGATGTGTGACACGAATGATCCTCACGCCATGGCGGGTGCCGACAAGCTTTACGAGCCCATCAAAATTCGCGACCACCCTATGCAGTCTATTTTCAAACAGACGCCACAATCATATCCGACCTAGGATTTAGGAGTTCTTGAATTCGTTGGAAAGATAATAAGCTTTCCAACACATCAAGAATCACTCCAAAACTCCTTCTGAGTCAACGAGAAATTGCAACTCAAGTTACACCTAGATTTGGACGCAAACAACTGGCATCTTTTTCTCGCGTTCGTCTCGCGGTTGATGAAGCCAGCGCCTCACAGTGGGCACCACGATCGTCGAGTCCGAGTGAGTTGGTGCTAATTATGGGCACAGCCCGAGATTTGTTCTCGATTGGGTCCTCGCTGTATCCGAGTCGGGAATTGAGCCTCGGCACACTACTCGCCGGTAGGCGGCAGCGGCGTTCCCCGACACGAACAGGAGTCCGAGTGAAGTACTATTTGAAGTTCCTCCCAGATTGGATCTTGTACGAATTTGAAGTAGTGGATCTTGGAGTGTTGGTGAAATCTCTCTCAGATCAGATCTATTCTGAGTCCAAAAAAGCGAGCTTAGGCCTCTGGTGCATTACGTGTTGGTATGCGGCAATGACACTCTCCAACCCGAAGAGGAGTCTGAGCCGGTCGTTGCTGAAGTCGCCCTTATATCGGATCAGGCCTGAGTCGAAGAGCGCGAGCTTCCCGAAGTTTTCCAGTGATGAAGTCCAAGCTCCCGAAGCAGAAAAGATGGTCGGTTGCGAAGGCGGCGACGACTCTGGCGATGTTGCCATTGAGCTTGATGAGATTGATATTGACGCTGCCCCTACCTGGCGCGCCAACTGTCAACATTTGTTAAACCGGGGGGTATCGTCGGCAATGATTTATATGGGGTTATGCGCAGGATCGCAAACTCGATGGTAACACGGGACAAGGGATTATACAAGTTCAGACCCTAGTGGAGGAGGTAATATCCTAGTCCTATGTTTTGGGATTATGATGATCTAATGATCAATGTTGAGGGATGGATCTGTGTTTAATGTGCCTAACCAGGGTCCCCTGCCCACCTATATAAATGGGGGATAGGGTTATAAGGTAGAGTCCTGGTCGGTTATGAGGTAGGATTACTATTTCTATCCTTCCTTGCCGGATACATAGTTATACATGATTACAATCATATCTTGCCTATTTGGGATAAACTTCTATCTTTATCTTTTACTTGCCGCACAAGATTGGCTGGCAGGCCGGGTGTCCCCTTTGCACATGTACCCGGCTCGACCCACCCCATGTTGGGTAGTCCTCGCAGCCCGCCATGCAGATTCACGGGGTCTATGTATTCTACTTCGAAGTATTAGTCCATTAATTATTTCACCAAAACCAACTAGGGGCCTAAATGCACTTTTAGAATTAAATTGGATTTTGAATTTCAATATTTGAAATAAATTTGAAATATGGGTTGTCTTCCCTAGAAATAGGATGTCACAATGGTATCGTTTCTCCAAATTTTAATTCCTAAGCATAAGCACCTCAAATAGCTATCTATTCTCCAAATCATGCTTAGAGAAGCCAAGAAACAAGGCCACCACTTTATTCAATTGTCAAAGGAAGGCTCATATAGTAGATCATTTCAAATGGGTTGTTTTGTGACCTTGCAAGTTGAATGGAACTTCCATGGGCATATCAAAAGTGATGTCCTCATCCATTTTAGACACAATTAGAAACACTTATCACCAATTCCCCCTATGTATGTATAATAGATTTACTTTATGCTAACTTTTTTGCTTTTTTTTATTATTATTAAAATATCTTGGACATTCCTTTGTATTGATGTTTATAAGCATATATTGGGTAATCATTTTGTGATAATAGCTTGTTATTTCAAATCGTTAATTCTAGGCAATGTTTTATGGAACGCTATCAAAGATAGTTAAGGTTGATATATACCTCGAAGGGTGAATCTACCTAGTTAATCAAGCTGTAATCTTTTAATTTGTTGGTAAACATAAACAAGAGAGAGATTTCAATCTTTATATGTACACATACATAGAGGGTAAAAGGGAAAGATGTTTTCACCATAGGTGCTCCTTATAGCAGTCAACCTTACTCCTCCATTATTGCCCTATTAAATCTTCAACAACCAAGGTCCATCACGCCACAATCTCCAATAGATCTATCAAAGATTGAGGGAGGAGTTGAGTGGGAGGCGAGAAGTTCATCAAGATGTGCCATGGAAAGAAGGAAGAAGGTTCCCTTTGCGCTTGACAACCTCGACGATCTGGTTCACGAACAGATGGTGGTGGAGGTAGGGGAGGAGGAGACAAAAGACCAGGATGATGAAGGAGAGATGCCAGAGGTGAAGGGGCCTGAGAAAGATTATGGGGAAGTGGGGGGTAAGGATCTTGAGAAGCTCATGGCGCAAGATCTAACACAGGAGATAGCACCTATGGTGGAGGGATCACCGGTGATGCTAGAGAAGGGATTCTATGAGATCGAGGCCATCCGCCGCAAACGCATATACAAGGGCCAGCTGCAATACCTTACTAAATGGTGATGATATTTCTTCTTCATAAATCCCTTTCCTTCCATTGGAATCTTTCAAGGTCCTATATTGGTTGTTGTTGGTACTTGGATCGTGTTTATTGTTCACAAAATAGGTAGTTCACAAATTGGTTGTTCAATTTTTGTCTTGCTTTTGTTTTTTGGTTACATATGGTTTGTGGTGTTGATGTGCATTCATTTATTCTTGATTGGGGATGGGGATGGGGATGGGCACCAGAGAGCACTTGTTGGCATTTTAGTACTTTGAATTTTCTTAAATCTCTTATGATTTTTATTTTTCTAATGGGTTCATTGCTTGCAAAGTAGAGTCATTGATCTATCATGGTTGCCTTTTAGTTACCTTTGGATTCTTCACTTCCCAAGATCAGTGTGGTCTTGGTGTTAAACCATAAATTAAGTGCTTAGCCATGCTAGATATAGGTTTTGTTCTTTTCAGCATAAACTTGAGTTGAGTTTTATTGTAGCAAAGTTTGTGTTTTTATATAGCTTATATGTTGTAATAATTTATAACAATTTTTCCAATACTTTTAGCGTTCATATCAAAGATCTTGAAACTATTTTTAAATTATTTTTTTAGCCTCTTTATACCCGTTTTCGAGGATTCTCAAGTTTTGCTATAGTAAAACTCGACTTTACTAAACGTTGAAAAGAACAAGTCCATAATTTCATCAAATAATAGTTCTTGACAACTTAGCAAATTCCTTTTAAGATTCCATTGTTGTTTGCATTTTAGAACCAATTATTTTCGTATTAGATGTTGTGTTTTATGGTGTGGAGGAAAGTACTAAAGATCTTTGCTAGTGCAATTTCTGTAAGCAAGGTTGGCAAAGATCAATGCCCAATGGGCATGTCATTCAGAGATAACTTAAACTCTTCATCAAACTCAATATGTTTATGGATTACATTATTTATATAAGTATTTATAATCTCAAATTGGGCCATTTGGAAACAACATAATAAATTATCTTTGAAAATGAGCATGCTAGGTTTTTAAGTTGGAAATAGGATCTTCTTGGGAAGCCACTCTACATTTCGTAGACTGAATTCATCTTTTTTATGTTGATTTTTGTACTTGGTTACAAAATAGTCCGATCCTAATTCGTTGGCTTTAACTATGTTTAATTAATTATTATTAAAGTCGGAGCTTTACTTATTGTTGTTCCCTCAAACTTGTAAGAGGGGTTAAACAAGGTAGAAGCTTTTCTATGGACAATATATGACATATCAAGAGAAAATAGATAGTAGCTCCTACACCCTTTCATGATTCACCTCATATAGGGCTTTTTTCTATAGCAACATCTCGTTTCTTCAAATAGTAAAATCATTTCCCTCCATATAAGTATGGTTCTATTCGATAGCTATAGGGAACCAGTTGATTTATGCATGGAATGGAAGGTGATCATTCCCATCCTTGGTCATTGATAGCGCAACTGAAGTCCCATGGCAATTTAGTTGTATGACATGGCCAAGGGCTCAAGACTCAGGGGGAAAATAGAGATTTGATTTTATTCTTTCATATTCCAAATATTTAGGTATGTTTGCTTGAATGGAAAATATTTGGCAAAGCAAATCAAAACTCTTTAACTTATTTTAGAGATAATAAACAGAAATCTTATCTCAAACTAATTAATGGAATTCATAGCCAAGTAGATATAATTTGTTTAAGCCATGATGTTCTTTCTCATGATCTCCTTATGTAATATTGCTAATCTACATGGCATGTAGAGTTTGAAAACACCCACATATTATTCCCATATCTTATTTGAATGTGAACCATAGCAGTACCATTGTTTTCTTGGTGTTTACATTATTCCTTGTGGTTAGAAGTAGTTCCTTATAAGAATAGCTTCCATCAAGATGACTAGTAAAATTAGGATATCATACAACAAGTTGAGTTAAATGTTATAGATTATTGTTCATATGTTCAAGCAATATTTTAAAAACATAATGGGTCGGGAAGTTGAAAGAAGCATTATAGATATGTAAGATTTTTGGGGTTTAGAAAAACCACTCAAAAGTTCTAACCGGTCCAATACCACCAATAAGAGTTCAATTTAGAGGAACCATAGGATAAAGTGGTTCAAATATAATTTTTTGAAAAAGTATAAAGAAAATATTGAAATTTTTGAAAAAAAAATGACCGTATTATGAAAACACAAACATATTAAAAAATTTTAAATGATGAATTAGCAAACTCTGTTGTATTCAACACCTAAAAATGAACACTTTCAATACGTGACATGTTGAATATGGGAGAATTGGCACATCAAATATCAAAGATGTTATTTTAAACCTATAATTATTCCAAAAATTGTTAACAAGCCATCACACTTTGGTACTGTGTGTCGCTCTCAAGCATGCTCCTTCGGTTTAATCTACTAGTTAGTTGTAATTCAAACAATTGTTTTTTCAAGTAATGAGGTTGCTGGAGCTGAGAAGGCAGCTCAAGCATGAGGGGGGTAGTGAAGCACTGTGTGTGGGGTCCTTAACACCAACGGATTAAATAAAAAATATTAAAAATAGCACAAGTGTGGGGTCTTGCCATATCACCTAGTTTCCTCCTACCCAGCAAGCTAGTAAATGAATTCGACCACTAAGTCACCAAATACTTCAAATCATGCAACTCACATGCTGAAATAGGGAATTTGACGATTGAAATGCTGATTATTTTTGTTTTTTTCATTTCAAACATCAAAATTGGAAATTTCTTTGATGTTTAATACTCCCAAATATGGATGTATGTTGTTTTTTTTTTCTTTCTATGTTTTACTATAATTTAAAATCGGTTAAGGTTAATACTATATTTCCTCTCTAATCATTCCTCCCCGTCACTTCGAAAGAAGTTTTACGGCCACCATTCTCACCAATTAGTTCAACCAAAATAACCAATGTTTCAATGTTTGATGTTGCATTGAGATGATGCGAATAAGTTGTTGGATTTCTTCCATAACACTTAGCGACAACTAGGAAGCTTTTACAATTTTATATTGGTTGATAATGTGGATACATATTTTGTATGTTTTCCATATTAGTATGATTTATGTGTCCTTCACTATACTAAACATATTGATTCCAGAAGAAATTTTTAGTTATATAATGATACTAGAAAAAATTAAGAGGATATTTAAAATCATTGCTTTACCCAAACAATCTTTTCATTTTTTAAATATCCTGTTTTGGGCTTTCAAACAAATCAAAAGATATATATTCCATTACATACATTATGTTTGGAACCACGTATTTATTAATTTTATGGTAAGTTAAAGATTTTGATGAAGGACATGCATTTTATTAAATTTTCAATAAATTATCAAAAAATCATTTCAACTCATGGATAATGGAAGTAGTATTTATGGGCCTAGGTGAGTTCTAGCTTTCTTGTGGTCAATGCAAATAGTGTACGACTTGATATCTTCGTTCCATCTACATGTTAGGGTGAAAAAACTATATATAGAGAGTAACAACAATGCTATTTTTTTTGTGTTGATTCATATTCAATTACAAAATGTCTCAAATTAAGTAGAGTGTGAAAAGGTCAAATATGGGTGAATGTCGGTCCTCCCTTATTCGTCTCAGTTATTTCAATGAATATGATGTCATATACAAATCCGTGGGATTTAATGATATGATATGGATATAGGATAGTTCTCGATATAGACCGATTTGTATTTGTGTTCCGCTATTCTAATCTATATTTTTGTATATATATTTTGTGATTATGAATACAGAGGTTACAAAAATATATTTTTGAGTATTTTTTTATACGGTATCAGATTTGGTGGATAATTCTAGCCCTATTTACACCTCGAATATGTGCAAAGATGTATTGTTTTATGCACTTCATGCATAAGTTGGGCTATAATTTCTTAAGAAATGAATATGAACTTTAGCATCAATATTGTGTTTGACTTAAAAGAATTTTGTTTTGCTATTATAGAAGGCCAAATCAGATAAACATGTCTCCTTACACATTGTTGCATTTTAGAATTGTTCCTAGCCATTGTTTAATAGTCTTGCCACTGCAAACCTATAAAAAGACCAATTTTATCATGTTGTGGTAATCTCTTCTTATATGCACCTTCATGGTTCTTCTTTTCTTATTTCTTACCACATTGTTGCATTCCTACTCCACTCAACTCGCTAGACTTCATTGACATCATTGAGCACATCTAATTTGGCCACCTCGAACCACCTCCGCCATGATGTTGCATCTGCATCCCTGCTTCCTACTCCATCTTCTCCAGCAGATGGTCACTGTCATGGGCCATATCAACATTCCTAACTCCAATCTGCATCAATTTCTGCATCCGGCTCAACATTCGACCGTCAATCTTAACTCCACACTCAAGCGCCACCTTGTGTCCGCGCCTCATCTACTCTACTATCCGACGTGCGGGTCACTCAACCACTCCAATGCTAATGTCACAACACCTAATCATGGCTTTCTCCGCTTCGTCGTGCTACCAATTGTTGTTGCAACCGTAGGCCCACTTGGTCCACCAGCTCCACCGTCTTCTTATCATGCTTCCCTCTTTTTTGTGCAGTTGGTTGTGGATCTCATTTATCAGTTCTTTCTGCACTGTTTTCTCTATTAATCTCTCTCCTCACTATTTCCCCTATGATTGACGTGTCGACCCTTTATCTGCCACATTTTTTAGATAGTGGTAGTTTGGGTAGTATTGAGAGCTTTATAAAGATGTTAATTAACGAAGCTAATGGCGATGGCATGCAAGATAAAATATGGATCAAATGCAATAATAAGTGATGCTCAGTGTGGCACCGATCAGATTGAACACTTAAGCAGTGGAATACAAAAAAAAAACTTCATAGATGGAACAAACACACAAATGTTTTGAACACAAGTCCAGACATTCCGACCTTCACCATTGAAGAGCCTTGATATTATTGTACGCCATTTCCAGAAGTATTTCCTTTTCACAAATCTGCCAGCTGCATACCATTTGTATTTTGCAGCTCCCAAAAGCGTTCTCATTTCTGTTTTGCTAATTAAGAAAGAAACACTTTCTCGTATGAAACAAGATGATGGCGCATTCACGCCTTTCCGTGGAATCGGGCATGGAGGGGGTAAAAGGGGAAAGAAAGATTGCCGGCGCCAGCGCCGCCGCCTAGTGCATACAGCAGCCGGCCTTGTTCCTCCCGTCCCTCCCGTGTCGCCCCAACCCAACAACCAGAGGCCCCGCCGGAGCAGCCTGCAGAAGATCCACCAAAGATTGGGGGAGGAGCAGAGCGGTGGCCGGTGAGCTGCTAAAGATTCCTCATGGCACGCAGCAAGAAGGATTCCCCGGCACCGAACGGCCCTGGCGATCTGGTTGGGAAAGAGATGGCGGCGGCGGCGGCAGCAGAGGAGGAGGAGGAGGACGACGACGACGACGACGAGGAGGTGGACGAGCAAGGCGAAGAGGAGGAGGAGGAGGAGGAGGGGGAGGCGGAAGAGGACGAGGAGGAGTACGTGGAACAGGGCGAGGAGGGGGCTGAGGAGGCCGCTGCGGAGGCGCCGCCGCAGGTGGCGGCGGCGGCGCTCGTGCTGGAGGTGTCGCCGCCGAAGCTGGCGGAGGGGTTTTACGAGATCGAGGCCATCCGCCGCCGCCGCCTACGCAAGGGCCAGCTGCAGTACCTCGTCAAATGGTGATGGAACTTCCTCTCCCTCGATCTCCTCCGTTTCTTGGGTTGGTTGCTGCTGTCGTAGCATGCGTTGGTTGCTGCTGGATTCAGGATTGGCGTTTGCTGTGCAGAGCATTGTTGGCTCGTGATTTTTCGCTTTACTTGGTTTTTTTTTTTTGTTTGTTCTGTGTGTGGCTTGTGGTTTTGGTATGCATTAGTGATCCTTTGTATGGCTATATGGCTTGTAGAAGGATTTGCTTCACATTATAGTAGTTAATTGTATTGATTATCTAAACCTTTATAGTTTTGGATCCTCTGGTGGATACTTGGACTGTAAAATAGCACGCCTAATGATCACTGGCATTGATCTACCGTGGTTGCGCTTTAGTTACTCTCGAATTGCTCGGTTTCTATGATCCTTTTATTTTTAGTGTGATATGGGTGTGTTGTGTCATGATTTCCATACTGACAACTGACAAGTAGCGCTGTACAGTCCTCATGTGGCAATTCTTGGAAATGTAGCAAGTTTCTTTTTAAAATTTCCATTCTTTTTTGGATTTTAGGACTAGTTATTGGTTCATAACCCCCGCATCTTGCAGTTCTACACCATTTTCGGTCGTCCTGATGGAGTCATCCCTAGTTCTACCTTCATTTCTGTTTCTTTTGATGGATGCATTGTTTTCTATTTCTTTCAGTGGATGCATTGTGTTATTTGCTTGATTGCCCTTGAATTCCTTTTTCCTTAATTGTGGGCAGCTGATTTTAATCGTACTTATGTAAAGCAGCGGCGTCATCAAGCTGCATGTCGTGTTTCATGCATTTTATTTCAATTATAGTTCTAATGTTAGTGCTAATTTTTGTATTCCTTGACTATGTCTTGGAAGGCGTGGGTGGCCAGAGAGCGCTAACACTTGGGAGCCCCTCGAAAATCTGAAGGCCTGCTCAGATATTGTTGATGCCTTTGAGAAGCGGTATGCACCTGAAATACTTTTCTATCCCAAGTTTGGTTCACATTTGTAGTAGATGACATTTTGCTGGTTATGTGCAATGCAGCTCAAGATCACCAAGGTCCTGTCGGAAACGCAAGCGTAAGATTACAACTACTTTGGGGACAGCTCCTACCCAGTCCCATGGTAAAAGGGGCCGCCCACCTCGCTCAGATCCCCGATCTTTGTCCCGCCCTCCTGCTCCAGAACCCAAAAAATTGCCTTGTAGGACAAGTAGTAGGAGAGCTAGTAATATGAGTAACAAGAGCTCAGTTGGGGAACTTGAGGCATCATCCAAAGTTGTTGGACAGAAAATAAATGGGCAGAGAGTGACACAGGAGGGCAGTTCCAGTGTGCTTTCAGCTGTGTTTCCATGTCAGGGAGCACCTCTATCTGTTAGCCTGACTGACCAACAAGATGAGCATCAACTTGTCAATGGCTTATCGAAGGTGGATAATTTAGTTCAGGCACCCCCATCTCAGTGTGGCCAGGTGACTGGTGCCAAGAAGCGCAAGTCTGGGTGTGTGAGGAGGTTCAAGCAGGATGAAGCCGTGCAAGAGCAAGCAGAACATCTTAATGGCAGAATTGATAAGTCAATCAATGAGGATGTTGCTTCCACAGCAGGAGAAACTGGTGATAGGAACAAGGGGGAGGACTGTGCTAACCGAATTCATATTACTAAGATCATCAAACCAGTGCGCTATTTTGCCACCATCAACAACGGTGTGCAGCAAGTTTCAATAACATTCAAAGCAATGAGGTAACAATTTTTGCATTGCTCTATTTCTAACAATAGCTATATCACCTAAAGGAAAGACTTTGTCCAACAATGAACCATTAAGTAACTACAGTAAGTGATTGTTGCTTTTGCCCTTAGTTCTACTAACAAAAAAAAAGTAGAAACTTGTTGGATCCTAAGAATTGATTGACTTATTGTACAGTAATAAGAAATCAGGACAAGCTACATGCAAAATCTTCGATGCTCATACCTTTACTAGATTATTAATAATGATAATATCTTCTGCTTCTAATTTTTATTTTAATTGCTTGATAGTATCTTCTGCTTCTAATTTATATGCTAATTGCTAAGGTAGTAGGGTGCTAAAGTGATGTTGCAGCATGTGCAAATGTTAAAAACTCCAAAAGTTCATTCTTTCTCTGTCTCCCTCTCTCTCTCTCCCAGTCAGATGCAAACACACTCAGGTGCAAACACATGTGCATGCATGTGTGCATGTGTGGCATGATCCACATCATGTCGATGCTATGAGACAAAAATTGTTAGATAAAAATCATAAATTGTCTGAATATATGTATATTTGTACCAAAGGGTAATCTATACCTAGACAATGAAGGACCTTGTCTGCTCCCAACTGTTGCCTGATTCTGTGTAGTCTTAAGAGATCTTTTATGGCATAGAGTTTTGTATTAACAAAATGAACACATTGCTAGTTTGCTACTACCAGGTTAATGTAAATGTCTTTCAAGAATGGTATGAAAACACAAAAGAATGGTCACTATCTTTTTTACTTTTTAACCTGGATAAAACTATGAAGGCTCTTGCATTACATGAATTGTTTACGAGGTATGATCTGGGTCAAAGAGTATTTCTTACATTTGGATGTAGCATATTGGAGGTGTTAATGGTTTTGATCTAGTACTATAACCTTTTAGTTCATTCATATACCTGAAAGAAATAACTATACAATAAATCTTCTTGGCTCCTAACATATTGAGCAGCTATCCTATTTAGTTATCATGGCATGTTGGTTTTTGCCATACAGTATTGTTGCTGATGAGTCTGCAATGCTAGTGTGGTTTCTTTCACTCTACATTACTGGGCTACTGGTTCGATAGGGTCTGCACAATTCATCAATTCAGTTCTCCTCACTTGTTCCTTCTGTAATCACTATTCTTTCTTTTTTTTCAAAAAGGGGAGTGTAACCCCAATTTCCATTACCACCATGACAATGGAAACAAAACGTAAGTTTGGAGACATACCATCAGACACGGAGATAACTGACATACAAGTCTCAGGTTCTAAGAACTATCATTTAGCTGAAACACACTCCCAACATTAGGAGAATTACAGAACCCAAACATGATAAACCACTGGGAGTTTTCTTAAAAACAAAAATCAAAAGCTTCAGAACTCATCCCATCTCAGCCATGAAATATTCTCCCTTTTTCCTTTTGTTGGTTATCAATACTCTTTGCTCAACCAACTTTGAACTCCACTCATCCAGGTCATGCGCCAGCTTGTACGTCATCCTGCCTCTTCTCACTTTTTCCTGTGTTTTGTTTCAAACCTGCAGCAAAAATGCTCAGTTGGGCACAACTTCTCAAAATATCATCCCAATTTCCTTTTTGCATACCCGCCCAATAACTCATATTAGAGCAAGCCATATGTAGTATCGTGAGAGGTGATTTTATTATGAAGTTATCAAAAACAGCTTTATTTCTGTAGGTCCAAATGGCCCAGCACAGCGAAGCAAGACACACCATCTAAATTTCTTTTAGTTTTGGTGAAATATTGTTCATCCATCCATAGTACTGCCCCATATTCCCAGATCTATTCCTTGCCCCACAACACACCGCAATAGCACCCCACAGAGCCTTAGATGTGGAACAAGAGAAGAAAACATGTTCTATTGTTTCCATATTATCACAAAAGCTGCATCTCCCATCCCCACCCCAATTCCTCTTTCTAAGATTGTCTTTGGTGAGAATGGAATTCCTAACTACCAACCACATAAATATCTTGATTTTGAGTGGCATTTTAGCCTTCCAAATATTCATGAGTTCTTTGTCACAAGGAGCAACACACAAGTTGTTATACATAGATTTAACAGTATAGATTTTCTTTTTGTCCAGATTCCATATTGCGTAGTCTGGGTCCGCACCCCAAAGTGTATTCTTACATTTATTAACTATGTCTCTCCACATACATTCATCTTGCTAGCTCATCCATCTTCTAAAGGATAACTCCCAATTTTTGTCTTTACACTGTCTCACAGAAATTTCAGATTCTTGACAAATACTATATACATTAAGAAGTTTGTCTTTCAATGGAGTGTCTCCCAACCAAATATCTTTCCAAAAATCAATTTTTGAACCATCTCCCACGTGATAGGATCTATTTTGAATGTATATATCTTTATATTTGAGTAGATCCCCCCACCGAGGGGAGTCACCTTGTCTAGGGGTAAGTTGTGATATCGTTTTGCCCCTCATATATTTATTTTTTACCAACAATTGCCAGATGCCAACACCATTATCTAACCTCCAACACCATTTGCAAAGCAAACTGATATTCATGTCTCTAATATTGCTAATTCCCAAGCCACCTCTGGCTTTTGGTACAATAATTTTCTTCCATCTAACAAGATGATATTTTCTTTTTGTACCATTACCTCTCCAAAAGAAAGTCCTCCTGATTTTGTCTATTTGATTTATAGTAATTGCGGCATCCTAAATAATGACATGTTGTAAATGGGTACACTAGACAAACATTAATTTATAAGCACCATCCTACCTCCATAAGACAAAGAGCTACCTTTCCAGCTATCCAGTTTTTTCCTTACTTTATCCACAACCCCACCCCAATGTTTGCCTTTAAGTTTATTCCCTCCAATTGGCATGCCCAAATACATTATGGGCAAATTCCCACTACTACAGGTAAACAGTTCAGAATACTGTTGTCCAATGTTATTATCTCCATTAATCACAAATATCTCACTTTTGTGAAAATTAATTTTCATTCCAGGCATAGCTTCATACAAATACATGATAAATTTCAAATTGATAGCAGATTCAAGATCATGTTCTAAACAGAGTATGGTGTCATCACCATACTATAAAGTAGCTATTCCCCCTTTTATTAAATTTGGAACGAGCCCTTTTACCACACCATTGTCTTGAGCTAATCTAATAATTTTAGCCATACAATCTGCTACCAAATTAAAAAGTAAAGGTGATAAGGGACCCCCCTGTCTCACCCCTTGCCCACTCTGAAAATACCCTCCATCAGAATTGTTTATTTTAACACTCAATGTGTCTCCTGTCACCACTTGTTTTACCCATCCAATAAACTTCTGGTGAAAACCCCTAATTTCTAGAATATGAAACAGAAAGTCCCAATCTACTTTATCATATGCTTTTTCAAAATTAAGCTTAAAAAAAATACCACAGTCTCCACTGTGTTTAACAGAATGCATGATCTCATGGAGGGTCATGATACCCTCAACAATATATCTATTTTTTAAGAAAACACTTTGGGTATTAGAAATTATCCTATTAAGAACACCCTCCACTCTATTTGTCAACACTTTAGTAAAAATTTTATACAGACAGTTAAGTAAACAGATAGGTCTAAAATTCTGAACCATGATAGCATCTATTTTTTTTGGTAAAAGAATTATCTGTCCATAGTTTATTCTATTAATATCCATATTATTTTCGAAGAAATCTCTAAACACCTCCATGATATCGTCCTTAATTATCCCCCAACATGATTGATAAAACTCTATTGGTATGTTATGAGGGCCGGATGCCTTGTTGTGACCCATTTCAAAAATTGCTTTTCTGACCTCCTTCTCCGAGAAAGGTTTAACAAGCATCGTGTTCTCTTCTAAATTTAATTTTTCATCCCCCTCCCAATATCAGATAAACTCACCCCCTGACAACACTGCTCCGACTTAGCAAACAACTTTTTATAGTAATCAGTGGCCATTAAAATAATATCTTCTTCCTTTTCTACCATCAGACCCTCATTTTGTAATGAAAGGATTGTGTTTTTCCTTCTACGACCATTTGCCACCCTATGAAAATATTCAGTATTAGCATCTCCTCTGAGGAGCCAGTTGGCATGAGCTCTTGCATGCCAATAAGTCTTATCCTGCTCATGAATACATTGTATCTTTGATAGAAGGCTGTAATCACTATTCGCTGTACACGGTTGATGACCACTTACGATTGACACACTACTATTCTATGTATAGTATGTCACAACATTTTTTCTAACTAATGTCAACAGGTCTGATGGGCAGGAGGTCTTAGTGGATGACAAAGAATTGAAGGCTAATAACCCTTTGGTGGTATGCCTCATTCTTTTCTCCTGTTTGCTGATGAAGGAAAGTCAACTAACCCCTATAATAATACATATATTCTTTTGCAGCTTATAAGCTACTATGAGCAGCACCTTCGTTATAATCCCAGTTTGTGATAAAGATTCATCGAAACTACTGGGTATCAGTTTCCTGTACTGCTCCTATGGTCAGATTTGAATGTATCTACTGTAGCATTTTTGTGCTAGAAAAATTTGTAGCCGTATTCAGTAGATAGTCTAGTGCCTGTTGTAGCTGTGCTGAATGAAAGAAGTGTCATGGAATGGCCTCAACTTATAGCACCATACTACACCATGTTATGTGTAATGTTCTTCTCCTAACTGGGGAGGTACTGTGTGTAATATATTCTGCGCTTAAATACTAAATGTTTTCTCTGCATTGGATGTTGGATATTTTGGCAACCTGTATCACAGATTGTTTTATTTATCCAAAAAAAAAGAACCTCAGTGGAGAGCTGAACAAACTCGGTGATGTTTTTTGTGCCCAATTGCCCATGTTCGCCGTGCAGGGACCAAGCCTTGAGATGCTGTAAAATGTAAATACTCCCTCCATTAGGAAAAATAAGTCGTTCCCGACATGTTCCCGACATGTTCGAACAAATTAAGGAAAGGGTGAAATGACAATTTTGCCCTTGTCCCTTTTCCATCCCAATCGGGTAGCCAACCACAGCCGCACGCATGGTGCCCACCTGGCCACCGGCGCCGCCGCACGTCACCCTCTCGCCAGCATGCTGCTGCCACCGCGGTTCCCAACCTCTTAAATGGATCTTGAGAGTCTCACCAACAAGTTGCCCACAGATTGAAGCCGTCGACCTCCGTCGTGGTCCGCTGCATCCCGGTCGATTGTGACCGCGGTCGCCGCTGTCAATGGTTTGGTGAAGTCCCTGTCATCTGCTGCCTTGTCCTTGTGGCCAGGCGCCACTGCCATGGTCGCATCAGTCGATGTGTTCGCCACATTCACCTTGCGACTAGGTGCTGCTAGACCTGCTCATGGGTAGCCTGGCCCGACGTAGCAGACCCGACCTAGCCAGACCAGTGCACCGGGTCAGGTCAGGCCTCGATTTGATGCCCGGTCGGGTTGGGTTCGGGCCCAAAAAAATTGCAAAGACAGCCGTGCGAGCTTGGGTTTTCGGATTTTGGGTCAGGTTCGGGCCCGGATTTGTGACCCAGTGTGTCAAGTCAGGACGGGCTAGGGCCGGCTGAGTTTTGGTCGGGTTTTGGAAAACCCGACCCGAACCCGCACGAGCCCGACAGATGGTCAAGTCTACAGGCGCCGTCGCCATGTCCGTGCATGAGTGCTCTTCCTCCTCATGAGGTATGCTCACACTGCACATTCTTGGAGTACCTTGGTATAGTTTGCTCAGTTTCTGCATTCTTGACCCCGCATGCTAATACTCAAAAATTGGTCTAACCTTGATGCCATTTCAATTTATTGAATAGATGAGTTTAGTCTAATCTTTCTAGTTAATTTCAAAAATTGTACTCCACGCCCATGTCTTAATTGTTTAAGTTTCTTCAGAACTCTTCAAGCATTTTTTTTTTTTAAATCATTCTTGAAAGATTTTATTTTGACAGGGCATTTACTTTTGACTGTACCATCCATAATTCTAAGGGACGGACTTCAGTACGGACGTCCGATCGGAACCCGCTCGATCGGACACCGTGTCCACCAACCCGGCCCAGTGCTCCATGCGCATGCTTGTAAGAAAGTGAGCTGCGCATGCAACAAACGTGAGTGGACCAAGCTGCACCATCTGCGCATGCATGCGAGACAGAGCTAGCCAGCTACGCATGCAACAAAAAGAACTACCTCTCTGTCTTTTTTTTCGTTTTTCTTTAAACGGCCAAAACTTTTGACTGGGAGCTCTAGTCGACAAACCGTTTTCACCAGCGTGTTCCTCGCATTTTTTTCGAACAAAATAAGACCCATGTTGCTATATAAATTTTATTAGGAACAATTTGCCTATACTAATGGAACAATTAATTTACCCTATTGAAACAATACATCTAGTCTGATGAAACAACTTGGTATTTGGTCTGTTGGAAAAATAGGCTAAATCCAATTAGAACAATGTACTTGGTATGAAGGAACAACTTGCATACCTATTAGAACAATGTATTTGGTGTGCTCGAACAGTGAAAGAAATGCCTAATGGAACAACAAGGTTTGCCTACTGAAACAATATTTTTTGCCTGATGGAACAACACGGTTTGCCTACTGAAACAATAAAAGTTGCCTACTGGAACAGTTGAATTTTGCCTACTTGAACAATAACTTTTGCCTTCTGGAACCATAACTTTTGCCTTCTGAAACGATAACTTTACCTTTTGGAACAATAACTTTTGCCTTCTAGAATAAAACCTTGTTCAATATGCCTATTGGAACAAATAGATTCAATAGGCAAAAGGTTTTGCCTATTGGAATAATAAAGTTTGCCTATTGAAACAATAAAGTTTGCCCTACTGGAACAGTTGAGCTTTGCCTACTGGAACAATAACTTTTGCCTCTTGGATAATAAGAACAATTAAGTTTGTCTACTGGAACAATAAAGTTTGTCTATTGGAACAAAAAATATTAGCTTGTTGATACATTTAGTTTAGCCTACTGGAACAATATGTTTGAGTTGTCGAAATAAATAATTTTGGCTATTGGAGCAATAAGTTTTGCCATTTGGAACAATTTGGTCCATGGGAAATAAAAAAAAATAAATAAAAAGTATTTAAAATGAGTTTATTGTGATTTTAGATGAATTATGAAATTTATTCTATGCATTTTTTGGACTCAACATGAAATGGATACAAAAATGAGAAATTAAAAATGAAAACATAATCAAATGCTCATTTTCCTTCCTAGCAGAGAAAGATGCAGTGCATCGGTCACGCGCAAAGGACGTGGTTGGCTGGCCGCAGAGCATCGAGCACGCGCAAGGACGTGGTTGGCCGGAAGCTGTGCATCGGTCACGTGCATGGGCCGCTGTGCACAGGCCCAGAACAAAAGCCCAACACGTGCGCCGACCAATGCTCGGACGCCCGATTGTGAGCATTTCCGTAATTCTAATGGTACTAAAGCTTATTGGAGCATATGTGATACGTGATGCTAGCTACCATTTATTCTGCACATTTGTATTATAGAAACCCTGTATCATTGGATAGATTTATGATTTGCAGAAGGAAAAAGTCCATTTTATGTATTTCAACTATCGAGAAAGTCCGAAAAAACTACTAAACTATAACTTAGTCTGTTTTACATACCTGAACTTTCAATATCGGTTCAAAACCCATCACAATCTGGTTTTGTTAGGTGTTTTGCTGACGTGGCACCACATGTCAGCCAAGTCAGCAAAACCACTTCTACATAGCGCCATATCAGCAAAACCAACGAACAAAACAGGGTTGTGATGTTTTTTAAGCCGGTATTGAAAGTTCAGGTATATAAAACAGACCAAATCATAATATAGGGGGTTTTTTGGACTTTCGTGATAATTGAGATACCTAAAATGAACTTATTCCTTTGCAGAAATGTTGTATTCTGAATTCTTTATCAAGTTCCTGATTATGTTTGCAATTCTAACCACATGGGTTTATGATTTTGGCGAGGGGATAAGAGGAAGTCACCGATGATGCCAATTTTACGATCTCTAGTGAGCAGGCTATTGTGGTCACCATTGATGTATGGCTATGGAGCAAAGCGGTTGAGGTCCCCTTCTGTGACACGGAGGATATCACCATCCACTACCAGGGGCGGATCCAGAAAAATAGGTTGCCGGGGTCATCACTAACTCTAAATATCACTCATAACAGTTTTTATAGACTATAATAAACACACAACATGTATAAAACACACGATAAATCATATACATATTATGGAATGACAAAACGTATATGAAATTATAAAATAAATAAATTCTCATTACTATAGTGGTTACCTCATAATTGTTCTTTACGTGCTTCATCTTCTGAAAATGATCTATTACATTGTCATTCGAAATTGTTGCTAGAAACGCTTGCTCCACAAAGCAAATTACGACATCATTCGTAAATTGGTCACCCATACGATTGCGTAGTACCGTCTTCACAACTTTCATCGCCGAAAAGAATCTTTCCACTGATGCAGTGGCGATAGGTAGAACTAGCACTAGCTTCAGAAGCTTATATACCGAGGGAAAAGAAAGATGTTTCTTTGTATCTACCATCAATTTAGCAAGCTCAGAAATTGACTTCAGCTTGTCAAATCTTTCGTCCGCTCGAACATTATTAATATAAAGGTAAAGCTCGTGACCAAGGTCCTTTAGTTGCATTGGATTAAAGTCATCTAGAGATGACTTTGCTAACTCCATCAAATTCTCATATTTGAAATCAGTAAAAGAATCCTTGGGACTAAACGAAGCCATTTGGGTAAGTAAAGTAGAATTTACCTCATTGAAACGGTCATTGAACTCTATAAGCTACAAGTCAATCATAGGGTTCAAGCAATCATATCTATAGTGCTGGTAATTAGTGCGTTTGGTTTTTTGTCTTGGTTTATGCTGATCAACATATTGTTCTTCCATATCCAACTTAGGAATGTTATGCTCTTCATAAAAGGAACATGCTTTCTCCAATAAAGATTCCCATCCATCATCTCTAATTTGCTGAAATTTCTGTTTAGTTGACTTCACTTCAGACATGGTGTGATCAATGCTGCATGATCCTCCATCTCTTCTCAAAGTCCTTCTTTCGCCATCAGGAACATCATCATCACTAGGTGGCGGTGTCTTCCTTTTATAATATCGTTCTATTTTTCTACCTACCAAATTGGGGGAAAATATGATTATATGAAACCCTAAATTAGGTAACAAATTTGCAAGAAAATTATCATTACATTAGTCCATATAATCAGTAATGACTTTTAGTAAACCAATAATTGATTATAACCAAATAACCTTAATTACCTTGACCTAATCACTTGATTACCTGATTTGGGCCGAATTGCCGCTCGCCGGATCACAGATGGTTGGTTGGTGAATGGTGATCACTTGATCGGCGGCCTACGGCCAGGTGGCCAGGCAATGGATTGCTGTTTGCTGATTTGATTTGTTGCGATGCAGCTGCGTTGTGCTACCGGGCAGCCGGGAGCCCTGGGTGAGGGTACCGAGAGAAGAACTGAGAGGGAGATGAGGAGACCCTAGGCGGCAGATGAATAGTTGATGCATCCGTGTTCACTGTTTTGCAATTCGGTAGGGCTGCGTACTTACGGTAGTTTTTTATGAACCAATGGATCTTGAGTCCTTAATGATCTACTAGTCACAATGTCACATTCACATGACCTATTGGCTATGGGGCTTGGACCTTGTGCACGTGGCCTGTATCTTGCTTGTAGTGGACAACGAATGGGCTGCAATTAGTTTGCTACAGCCAGCCAGGCAGTGGACAACGAATGGGCTGTGGTCTCTGGACCACTGGACCGGGGTCATCCGAAAATTTCCATTAGGGTCATATGAGGTGCATACCAGGGGGACTTAAGGGCTGGGCCAAATTCCATCGGTGTCACCTAACCCCAGTGAATCTACTGTAGATCCGCCCCTGTCCACTACTTTGGATATTAATTTGTACCTACCATCAAATTCAAGTCGTCGAAGAGCTCTAGGTGATATTGATTTGAATGTGCAATTACCAGAAGAGGTGAATTCTGATCTTGGTATTGGGCTGGTAAATTCTGATCTTGGTATTGGGCAATCAGATACTAATGAGGAGGCTATTGGTCCAAATGCTGAGGAGGATGTACATATTAAAAGGGATACATCTAATGATAAAAGAAGAGCCATTTTTTATGCTTGCCGCATGGGGTCAAAAGAAAGTCCTCTAGTGCAAAAGTGCCAATTTTGAGATCTTCGGTGAGCAAGCTATTGCTGTCACTGTTGATGTATGGCTACGGAGCAAAGTGGGTGAGGTCCTTTTCTTTGAAATGGAGGATATCACCGTCCGCAACATTGGATATTGATTTGAATGTGCAACTAACAGAAGAGGTCAATTCTAATCATGATCTTGGGCAATCAGATGCTAATGAGGAGGCTGCGGGTGCAAACGCTAAGGAGGAAGATACTAATGACGAGGTTGCTGGTGCAAATGCTGAGGAGGAAGATGCCAATGAGGAGGTTGTTGGTCCAAATACCGAGGGCGAAGTACATATTAGGAGGGATGCATCTAATGAGAGAAGGAGAGCGATTTTTTATGCTTCACTAGCAAAAGAAAATAATAGAATGTTGAAGGCACATGTGACGGGAGAAATTGCTTCATTATTCTCGGTGCATATTCGGATAGTGCAACGTATTTGGAAACAGGGTAAAGCTTTGTCTTGATCAAAGTGTTGCAGTTGATGTTTGAATTGAGAAATCTAGGTCCGGCTGTAAGAAAGTTGAAGTAGATGTATATGTTCTTTATGACATTCCATTGTCAAGGCGAACAATAATAGCTGATGTTTGTACTCCCTTAAATGTTAATAGGAGCAAGATTCATGCAATGAAACAAGAAGGTAGCATAAAGCGTGTTTCGAACACAATCAAGCCCTTGTTGACAAGAAGAATAAGAATAATAGATTAGAGTGGTGTATATCTATGCTCGACTCAATGAGCATACCAAATAACCCAATGTTCAAAGGATTGTTTAATTTCATTTTTATTAATGAGAAATGGTTCAACAATTACAAGAAGACAAAGAGGTATTACACTGTTCCAGGTGAATATATTCCTACAAGGACATGTAAAAACAAAAACCTTCATTCCTAAAATCATGATCTTGACTGCGGTTGCTAGACCAAGGTTTGATTCCAATTGTGGATAACATAGACCCCGGGTATCCACACGGTGGGCCTAAAAGACTATCCGACAGGGGATGGATCAAATTGGGTGGATGAGGACGGGTACCACTCGGGCTCTAGAAGACTTGCTCGGCAAGGAAAGACATGAAGATAGAAGTCTATCCCTAATTAATAGGGAAGATATACTTGTAATCCCGGATACTGTAATCATCTTGATCATCTTGTACACATATACACCATATAATCCCAGAGCACAGGACGTAGGGTATTACCTCCGCCATGAGGGCCTGAACCTGTATAAATCATTGTCTTGTGCTACCATCGAGTTTAGATCTTGCGCGCATCGCCCCATATATAATCATTGCCGGCGGTAACCCCCCAGTTAGTCACCTGTCGACAAGGCCTTATGTGAGGATACACTTGTATTTTCAGTGCCTTTATTTGTTACAATGGCGAGCTCGACCAAGGTTTGATTCCAATGGAAATTGCAATTTCGATGGACAAATTGGTTGCTTTCCTCTAATGGTTTATGAACCAGCAAAGAAATCTAGTGTCAACCGGCCTGCTGGCACATTAAAGATGAAGCCAATTAAAAATATATCGCAAAGGATGTCATTTGAGCTTTCCTGGTTGAAAAGATATTGCCCGCACTTCGTGCTAAATGGCCATGTGAAGATGTTGGCAAGGTCATATATAGAAAATAATATAATGCAAAACTTCATATTGCACCTAGTGATAGATTATTTCGTGATGCTACAAAACAAGATGGGTTTGATGTTCGATTCATATGTCAACATGTAAATTCACCTGATTTTAATATCTTAGATTTGGGATTTTTTTAATTCGATTTAGTCAATCCAATATAGGAAAGCGGCAAAACAACATCCAAACTTGTAGTAGTTGTTGATGAGGTAATATACTCCTTATCTTACTATTGTGATGTGCTTTATTCATTTTATTTAGTCACTACTTGGAGAATTCAAAGCTTCAAGCTCCCAACATTTGAAAACAACATCTGAACAGGTTACTGGAGTACATGAGCATGTAAAGCTCATCCATTTGGAAACAACATCTATTATTGCCATTCACTACTGGAGTAGCGTTCATGAACATGTAAAGCTCATCCATTTGAAAACATCTGAAAAGATAATTGTTCAAAAGCAGTTATTCCAATTGTACATGGCCTGGATCTTCCGAAGCACTTCAAATGTAGACATCCTGTAGTATCATCTAGTAGTGACAACAACAGTTTTGCTACTCTCGGAGGATCAGACATTTGTTTTCAGCAATGAGTAGGTATCATCCCCTTGAACAAAATTTTTGAACATCTTATACAATGACATTCAATTATGCAAATACTCCTAGAGTCATTTGTTTTCAGACATTTCAAGAAAACCTTCTCATTTCATTCAGATATTAACAAGAGTCAAAATGTACAAAATTTCAAACATGTCATTCCAGGCACAACACAATCTTGCTGAATCAAGCTACAAAGAGGAAGACATGGCTCCCGGATGCTTCTCCAACCGAGGCTCCGGGGCTCGCCGTAATACCGTAGGTCGTGTATACAGATTAGCAGCCACAGAAGGCCACACTGGTTTACATTCTGAAGCTCTGCCTTGTCTTGATCATCCGCTTCAATGCTGCAAGCCAAAGGTTGCACTCGTCTCGGCCACTCGTCGTAAAAATCTGCCGTCACTGAACTTATGTTCGGTCAGCATCGAAAGCAAAAAATCAACATCGAGTAACTACTCAAGAATATGCAACTGCCACCAGAACATTGATAACAGAGAATAGTGCAATGCATACTAATGATATCTACTTAAATCAAGTGAAGGATTCATCTATACAAGAGCATGTTTGAGAACGATGTATGAACCATGTATGGATAAAAAACCTACAACAGAACTACTCCTTAGAACTCTAATTATATTAGGAGAAAGTAAAGGTGTGGCCTTGTGAAAACTCTAATTCTATGAGCAAGGACGACCATGCTCCTAATAGTCACCATATGAATACAAAATTTCAGACATGTCACTCGAAGCACAAACATAAGTCTGAGGGGGCAAGTCGCAGTACTGTAGGTCGGCAAGTCTGCGGGGGCACACGATGTCGTCGCCGCAGCCTCCTTGAGGCATTTCGTCGAACACCCTGCACGCTTCGGCCATGAGCATCCTGCCACCAACAAGCTTGAGCAAGTCAGGGGCGCTGGCACCGTCCATGGCAGGCGACGGTAGGCCGACGAACCACCTCCGACTCCGAGCTCTCGCCGTCGTCGTCCATGGAGGTGCGGTGGCGGCGTCATGCTCAAGCTCCCCCAGCACAGGGAGGGGGGAAGTGAGCCGATGAGGAGAAGGCTTACATTGGCGAAGAGGTACTCCTGCGGTGAAGTTCCGACGGGGGCACTGGCGCCGACACGCTCGGCCGCCTCGCCCCCACCGCTACTCCTGCGCGGCTACCCCCAACCCGCCACC
Organism: Raddia distichophylla; assembly: GCA_005191435.1. Classification (NCBI taxonomy): domain Eukaryota; kingdom Viridiplantae; phylum Streptophyta; class Magnoliopsida; order Poales; family Poaceae; genus Raddia; species Raddia distichophylla. The sequence continues at coordinate 2,537,938 of SPJY01018096.1, forward strand.
GCTGCTGCACGGCTCCGACAAGCCACCCTCTCCCGAAAGCAGCGCACGAGGTCGCCCTCTGTGTTGGAATTTGGCCCACAGCCAGTAGGCCCATTCATGAAAAATATCAAAGCACATAAAAGTTTAGTATCACCTTGCTAGTTGGTGGGGAAATATATCAACATATAAGGGAGAGCTTTTAACTCCTCTTGTCATGAGACACATGGCGAGTGGAAATCTATTTGCTGGAGTCGCGCTTGCGATTACGTGATTTACCTCCTGACTTAGGTCGGAAGATCGAATCAAGACAAGAATTTCATTATATCCCTTTCTTCTACCTTCTATTTTATATGAGATTTCATCTAGAACTAGAATAGAAGTAAAAAAGTGAATAAAGAGGGGCGATCAAAACATCTCTAATATACGAGGATCGTCTTATTAATACTTATTAATAATTCTAAAGAGTTATCTTGGAATTTGGAATCGAATAAAAAAATCTCTACTCAAGGAAAGTGGGTGTAGACAGGGCTTATACCTTCAAAAAAAATACACTAGCTTCTTAAATTAAAAAAAGATTTTTTGAGGATAAATCTCCTAGAGACGTCCAGGAGAAGACTCTCAGTTTTTCTCTCGCGTTTTCCATCTGGTGTGTTGTTCTGCGTGGGGAGGCAGTTACGACTCCGAGGATAAATCTCCTGGATCCAAGGATAAATCTCCTAGAGACATCCAGGAGAAGACTCTCGGCTTTTCTCTCGCGTTTTCCATCTGTTGTGTTGAGTCCTCGTGCGACCTCGTTCCTCGTCAACCTTCCTCTCTGCGTGCACTTGGAGGAGGGAGAGCGGGTGCGGTTAGGGTTTATTTGATTGCTAGTATGTTTCCTCTACTTCCTCTATGGCCGGACGTTCTCCTCTTCGCCAATCCCTACATAAGTTTCCTCTGTTTCCAGTAGCCGCGAGTGCGGTTAGGGTTTATTTGATTGCCAGTATGTTTTGCCTGTTGAGTGCCTGCTTGGTTTTACATCTGGTATGTCGTATAATTAATTTCGGAATTGATATAATGCCTATATTTCCAACACTCTGACCCTCGCCCTCGCTCGTTCGTCGCGCTCTCCAGCGCTGCCTTGACCGCCTTGCTCCCCGAGGTGGAAGAAAGAGGCCGCTTTTTTCAAGGGCAAAGATGGAAGAAAATCCTACCCCCTTCAAAGCAATGACTTCTTTTCTTGTACTTTCTAGTTCGACATCTCTTTTAAAACAGAGAAAGTATCACTATATGTGTCGGTATAATAAATACCGGGGTATGAAGAGTCTTGGAGAAGCGCCGGGCGAGGGCCCCACACGTCAGGCGGGCGACCAGGCCCCAGCGTGTGGGCGAGCCCCTCAAGCGCCGGGCGAGGGCCCCACACGTCAGGCGGGCGACCAGGCCCCAGCGTGTGGGCGAGCCCCTCAAGCGCCGGGCGAGGGCCCCACACGTCAGGCGGGCGACCAGGCCCCAGCGTGTGGGCGAGCCCCTCAAGCGCCGGACGAGGGCCCCACACGTCAGGCGGACGACCAGGCCCCAGCGTGTGGGCGGGCCCCTCGGGTGCGCGCCGGGCCCCTCTCTGTCAGGTGAGGCCCGCGTGGCAGGGAGCGTCCCAAAAGGAGTCTTCTGGGCGACGGCTCCCTCTGCTGCGAAGGACGGGCGAATTCAATGCGACATTACGCGCGGATAGACAG
>SPJY01018096.1:2549304-2638828 GCA_005191435.1 Raddia distichophylla
CATCAAGCCACGCACAGCGTGCTTCATAGACCCCTCCCGTGAAACGCTGGCCGTCCGGGTCTCGCTTTTCGGCCATTTTTGTCATCCTCGAGGGTGTAGGAATGTGAAAAAACCGCGAAAACTGGTGAGGATTATGATGAACTGTATTGTGACGGCCCAAGCATTACCCAGACAGTACGGACGGGCATCAAGCCACGCACAGCGTGCTTCATAGACCCCTCCCGTGAGACGCTGGCCGACCGGGTGTCCCTTTTCGGGCATTTTCGTCATCCTCGAGGGTGTGCGAATGTGAAAAAACCGCAAAAACTAGTGGGGATCGTGATGAACTGCATTGTAAATGTGAGCTACCTAAAATTAGAAAAAACAAACACACAGTATATATGTTATTTGACTCCAGATCATGTACATTGTTTTTGCTTTTGATTTAACAAGATCTCACTTTGCTAATGTCACATTTCTGAATATAAATCGATACCACTAGATCTCACCACATTTTGAGGCTGGATGGTGTAACCATCTTATGATTACACAACTCTTGAGTTTCTGAGGATGACTTTGTGATATAAACTTTCACTGGTTGGCATACCTTAGTGCTTATTTCAAAAGCGTCTGCCCTTGTAATTTTCTGTTGCACATGAGGATCCCTCGCCAACTATTGTTTTTTTAAAAAAAAAACAATTAAACCTTCTCATGTCCAATGGTGAACCCTTTTGGTGACCCAAAACTATAAAAATAGGTGTGTGAGAATAGTGAAAATTGAGTTCTTCGGAGTCTTGAGATCGAAATGGGTGCACCATTTCTAGGAAAAGAGACAGGTACTTGCCAAATAATTTTGGATGCAATATTTGTATCTAAGAGTTTACTTATAGGCCTATTTAGAAATAAAATATGATTTTTTTGTGTGTTGTAAATTTTTTATTGTTTTGCTATAACTATCTTCTCACGCTGGCTATATCTAGCATTCTGGATTTAAAATAGAACTGAAGTAGCTAGGTTGGTCTTTAGAAAATAAAAACAATAATATTAGTATGATTAGCTTGGCACTCAAATATCGTCCATTCTATTTCAGGTTTTAAAACCGAGCATCTAAATTCTAAAGTAGCTATGTTGGCCTGGCATAATTTTTTACTCACAAACCTGGTCAAGTCAAAGGTTGAAAGCTCCTCCTTTTGTCCCGTGATGAGTCAAAACTAGAATGTAAAACCTGATTATCTCTACTCCTTTAATCTACTCCTTTAAAAGTACGAGTTCTAAAATTGCCTGATCGACACTACGGCGCTCCATAGCCATCCCCTCTCTCTTCGTGTGACCCTCGCCGCTCAGCCTAGGGTACCGCAGTCGTGCTCTTGATTTGTAGGGACTCGGTCTCTCCAAGATGAAATGTTGTAATTTGGTTGAAAGATAACAATGTTTAAGCAAAATATCAACATATGTTTAGTTAGTGTTCAGGTACCAAGATAACAATCTCCCATGGAAAACTCTACGTCGCGCTGTCAAGAGCTACTTCAAGAGGAAATATCACCATGCTAGCTGTATCTGACAAGGCCAAATTAAAGCGACAGAGTTCAAGGAGTACCCGTGAGACGTTTACCAAAAACATTGTATACAGAGGAGTACTTACGTCTTAGTCGAGGTGCCGGTTCAGTTGCATGTAATTTTTTTCTCTTTATACCATTGAGATGTATTTGGATTGAATGTGTGCGCAATTCAATTGCCATTATATTTATTCGGAATAATTTGCTCCTATTCGAATTCACCGCTGATTTTTTATTTTACTTTGAAATCATGTTGCGGCAGACGATGCACGCATAGCTAAGTTAAATCATCCTTTATAATTTTTATGTTTCTATAATTTATGTTCCCCTTTCTCCCCTTTAGTTCCGTGGCAGAGCACGGGCATTGTACTAGTAAGGTATTATTCAAGCAATTGCCCCTGTTCCTTTAAATCTGTTTTACCTTATAACTATCCATTGCTCTTTTCACTTCTGGGTAACTCTTACCTTTCATTATGGTCAGTTATAAGTCCTAATGCTCCTTGCTGATAATTTACACACATCATATCTACCTGTGCAGCACTCATTACACCAGATTTCCTTCTAATCCATGCGGTGCGCCCACGCCTTCCACATGTTTGATGCTGCTGTCGGACATATGGGTCTACAGAACTTCACACATACGCAGCATGCTTAGTACCAATCCAGATTCTTGTATGTGTAATGTTCGTTGATCGAATTATCTTCATGCTCCATATGACACAGCCACCGCTTCCACATCTTTGATGCTATTGTGTGACATATGGCTCTGCAGAACTTCATGCTTTTGTGTCATGATCAATGGCAATCCAATTTCTTATATGTGTGATATTCGCTGATCAAACCTTATGACGCTTTTACCATTTATTCCGCCGTTGCTTTCCCATGGAACAGCGCATATGTTCACCTATCTTGTGTGCAAGACAGATCAACCATGCCCACTGTCATGACTATTAACCTTTGCCTTCTGAATCATCAGACACAGACATAGCTCTCATATATTTCTTTCTACTTTTCTTTATATGCTGGTTAACCCATTAAAGCTTTCCTCTGTGCATATCTATGGCACCATGCCATTGTTCTCATCCTCTTTTGTGCTCCCGCATGGCAAAAATGCTTGTTGTTTATTCCAGTAACACCATTTTCAGTCGCGCTACATCTCATTCTATTATACAGTGCCAAACAAGAGCCAACGTCACGTGCTGAATATATGTAATAGGTCGCTGTTCAAAAAAATGCCTAATAAAATTATATCGCCCTGTATCTGAACTAGCATGGATATCTTTTCTGTTGTCATATTTCTATGTGCAGTGTCATATTTGTCGTTTTTCTTTTCAGTAGTCGGTCTATTGTTCACTATCGTTTCTATAATATCTAATCAAGCAATCTGCACAAGAAAAAAAATACAACAGATTAATTATCCGTATGTTGTTACTAATTAAAAGTTACTTTCCCTGCTACACTGGCCTCAGCTTAATTATGGTTATTTACTATTGTAGGCACATGGAAATCAAGGACTTATGGGATCTTTTAAAAAATAATATGGCACATTTGAACACACTGTTGTCGCCTCCCTTGCCACATCGATATCCTCTATTTGTGTTAAAACGAGGTGACCATGGCTACCTTTAGTGTTAAGTCGCCCATCCCATGGTGTATTTGATCTGATAGTTCACAATTTAACATGAATATAAAGATGCTCAACACTTGATTTATGTAGCTCATGGTTATTTTACATGGATACACAGCAACTCATTAGATTGAATTCCTATATCAAACTTACCTAAGTACAGTTATTGGTCCATGTTATCTGAAAATCATCTAGGTTTGCCTTATGAATGCAAAGATGTCATTGACTTGTCGTCATAGTTCAGAGTCATCGTTGTTTAAGAGTTTCAATTTATCCAATAGTCATTGTCTTTTAGTTGATCATGCTTCAATTCTTCCTTCTAATTTCAGTTTATGGTTTCAGGTGGTCATAGCTCTAGAAACAACTTTATTGTTCAAAATAGTATTCACAAATGGAATATTCTATGGCTAGCCTTACACACACACACACACAGAAGCATGGGACCTACTGTTGCAGCCATTCTAATGAAAGTAGTTTAGTGCATTGCTACAGATGAGTATGCTGCTTTCCTAACAAACTTAAATACCTATTATGTTTCTGATGATTCATATCTGTTGGTTATACTCCTTCCATACTCTTATTTTATCTGAGAAATTGGCTATAGAGTAAATAAAAAAGTCATATTCATCTAACACTAGCTTCATAAGTATGATTATTTTAGAAAGTGCGTAGAAATGGATCTATGACAAAATGTATATGTGCATTACAAATCCTTCATTTCTGTTCTTCTTGCATTCGACAACATGAATGGGCGCTGCTTTTCTGGAAAGCAGGTCAATTACTTTATTTTAGTCCTCATACTGGCTGAAAACCATTCTTGTGTGCTATTTCTCATGTATTAGAGGACCCTTTAGACTTTGTTTCGTTGCCATTGATAGCAATAAATGCTACCTGCAGTCCACCGTGTGTTCAATATTGCCAATTACCCACCGACAACATATCTGTAGTATTATTATGATTATCTTTTGTTTAGATTGTAGACATCCATTACTTATACACATTGCTTCTATACAGAAAGGTCTTTTACCACCAGGCATTGACATTGCCAGAGCAACTCCACCATAGCTCCGTTTCACAAACATGGATACTGATGTGTCATGCTCTTCAGTTTCATATACATCTGTTCAAATCAGCCATGGATGTATGCTAGGATACCAGCGTAGCCTCAATGGAAAGCCCTTGGTGGAAAAGAATATTGTTATGTCTGAAAAATTTCAGGTTAGAGTCACCTCTCCACTTTGTCGTAAAAAACAATCCACACTATACCTTTTTTTTTTTTTGTGTTATGGGTGTTTTAACATTGCAGATTACCAGGTGCTGAGCCACCAGTTACCAAAGACCTCATTGAAAGAAGCTCCTTTCTCACATTTTAGATGGCATGTTATAGGTAAGATCTATTTTTGTCGGTTTAATAGTTTACACATTACACCCATCTTACTATCTCCAAGCTTACTAAAAATTTCTTATAATTACAGAACCAATCATACCATGGAAGGATAGTAAAGAGCCTCCCAAAGGTATCAGCAAAGCAAAAAGCCATACATCTATGGTAGTTACTCCTGCATGCTATAGAAACCTTTAATTTTAGCTGCTCTCTATCCTATTTTGGGAAACATGGATCTCTTGCTTGCCTCCCGTTGTTGTATAAATATGATGACTGCTTGTTGTTGTTTATACCTGGCATGCATTTGCTACCAAGGCTTCTTCTATTGATTAAATAACAAAAACGTTACAGTTAGTATTATCTTTTATGATGGTGCTAATTATTGTCCAACTCATTATTTGTATGTTTTTTTACGGACATGCCATTGGCAACAGTAAACCAACAGAAAATCTTCATTATCATGCATATGGCTCCTTCATGACCACGTAACGAATAAAGCCTTTCCTGGGATGCTCAATGTCTTTGAGCAATGAGCACAGCGTACAGCATACGCGCCAGGGGCACGTTTACATTCCTATACTATTCTTTCCATTCATATGAATGCATGTGCTGTATACCTAAATTGATTACTTTGCAATTTCACTATAGCCATTTATATTTCTGATATGGATTTTATATGTGGTCATATAGATTGCTGTACAAACTGTTTGTAGTAAATAGCACAACATGGATTGAGCGATTTTGGATTTGAGGCAGGTGATATGTCATATGGGAGCAACAAAATGCTGGTGTGTCATAGGGGGACCAAAAAAAAAGGCACTTGAGCTGTTGGATACAATGAGACAAAGAATGCTGCAACCTTAGTTTGCAGGAGTTTGAACTGATATGCTACTGGTTAACTGGTTGCATCTAGCTTTATAGTACAAATTTATCGTTGCTAATTTCCTTGAGTTTTGTTTCTGATCTTTATTAAACAACCCTTTTGAATCACAATGTCTGACTTTAAACTTGATACCGATGTATCATTTTTTTGCTTTACAGTGTTATCTTCTGTAAAGCTGTTGCCATTTATGGTGTAATTGTGACAATCATACTCCAAACAAAGCTTCAAAGTGTGCCATCAGCTCAAGTGTATGCTCCAGAGTCTCTCTCTGAGCTGGCTACGCAATCTTCGCATCTGGTCTTATTGCTGGCTTTGCTAATCTTGTTTCTGGGTAAGCGCTAACTATACATGTTCTCTTGTATATGATGCCCCATAGTTCTAGATTATTAACTCTCAGACCTACAGGGTATGTGTGGGAATAATTGGAAGCAGTTGTGCTCTATCTGATGCTCAGAACTCATCACTGTTTGTAAAGATATTGCTGATTGAGATCTTTGGCAACGCTTTGGGACTGTTTGGAGTGATTGTGGCCATAATCATGTCGGCTCAAGCAACATGGCCAACAAAAGCTTAACCTGGCCTGTACCCTTTCTGCGCTCTGTAAATTATTTTGGACGAAACGTTCTCCCGAGATGTCAAACATGTGGTCCAGCTGCTTTCATTTTTTTGTTCTCTTTTTTGGCAGATCACGTAATTCGGTGCGTAATGTCACCGATCGTAGATATACTGTTCCTACAATCCTACTGCCCAGACTCCATGTTTGCTGGATATATTGTAGGTGCTATTGCTATTTCAGAATGTGACCTGTTTATTGAATAAATGCATTGAACTTTGAGAGCTTTTAAAATCTTTTGAAGTTGCTGGAAATGAAAGATTCTCTGAGCTTCTACATCGTATGCATGCATAGTTATTTTTAGACAATGTGACAAACATTAATTTAGCATAGTCGTTTGCCTTTGCCTAATTTTTCAAGATTTGATATGCATGCTTATTTTTTCCTGATATTCATGCTTAGTTTTTCGATGCCATATTAATGAAATTAGCATGGGTTTAAGCGTTGTGAAAGCAAATGAGAACCATATGAATTCCGACAATGCACTTCTCAAATTGTATTATGTCTGCAGCGCCACAAGAGTATAACAAAAACTTAAAGCCTGCGCCAATTGTGCTTATGCTATTACTTTATATATTATTTTGATTTAATCCGTAATTTATCAATTTGTTTTTTCCATGTGTATAAACATTGCTATACTACACGGAGCATATCATAGACCGCACCGCGCCATGGGCGCGGTTACCTTCCTAGTATAGAAGTACAAAGCCAAGTTCGCGCCGTCCCCGCTCGACACGTGGCTGCCTTCCCCGCCCAGCAAGCTGTGCCACCGTTCGCGACCCGTTCGATCACTCCTGGGGTGAAATCCAGCCGTCCGTATTAAACCAACCTTTAAAAATGTTTTTGTGCGTATTGGACCAACGCGGCGTGCGGCTCGGCGAGATGGCTAGGGGCGCAAGCTCTCTCGCTCAGGAGACCAGGGCTCGAGCCCCCGCCCCGCCATTTTTAAGCTGCTCCCGGACGCTTCGCTCGCATGTGCGCCTGTGGACGCTGCTCGCGTGTGGTTTTTTTTTTTAATACAGATTCAGTGTCCACGGGCCACTGGCCCCTTTGCTTTGCTAGTAACTACTATAAAGCTCAATGCAAAGCAAATGCTAGCTAGAATGCTGGCACATCTTCTCATATGTTCCATGCCATCCAAATGAGAAGCGGTGAACCACAAGCTCCTTCAGTAACCTTCTAGTTAATGAGATAAGAAGGGGTATTAATTTTTTTTCCTTATTTCAGACTTTGCTGTAAACCAGGCATTTATAAGATGGCCAAATGGGTCGGGCTAAATGAACCGGCACGAGGCACGACATTTTGGCCTGGCCCGAAGCACGGCATGACACTATTATGATATATTTTAACAGTAGATTCCTTGCCTATTGTTTTTCTACTAAAAATGATCACACAACATAAATCTAGTCAATTTCGCTAATAAGATTACACTTATAGTGAACATAAAACCATAAGCCAGTATGGGATCCAAATCCTCTAACATTGCATAGCAATGTCAGAGGTGAACAGGAAATCATGTGAGAGGGAATGGTAGAGACGCACTGCAGCAAATAGTTAAAAATACTGTAGAAAAATACTGTAGCGATTTTACAGTAGCAAAATCACTATAATAAAATACTGTAGCAATACATCTCATCCATCAGCTTTAGATCGGACGGTGGAGATTCTATCAATGCAACCAACACTGTTCACCTCTGACATTGCTCATGGATCCAAATCCGCCAGTATGAGGTCAGCTGGTTGGCTCTCGCAATCTCACATGAGAACTGTAATTCGGTGAACAATGATGTTACTCAATTAATTGTAGCTACAATTTATCAATATAGTAGGTTCTATAATCTTGCGGCATTGCTATTATTGAAATCAGATGAACATTGCATTCATTTTCTTCATGCTGTTTTGTGTTTCTAGAATACCATTCCTTCAGAGAAGAAAAGAAAGGAATCAAACTGGATATACAGAGTTGATGTACAAAGCCTGGTGGATCTGAATCTATAAGGACATATTTTATTCTTTTAAATTACATATTTGATCATAAGTTAATTGGCATCCTTGTAACAATTTAGGCTCTGTTCTTTTCAGCTTAACAGCTGTCAAAGCCTTCAGTAATGTCACCATAGATGTCCTTCACACAATAGGTTTTGTTTTGGACAAGTATGATGAGCAGAAGTAGAGCCTGTCTAATCTGCACTGAGCAGACCTTTAATTATTGGCAGCTTGCTAGATTGCTGCAAACCTTCATCTAACCTCCCATCAACGAGCAATGGTAAGGTATATCAGGTTCTCCAGCATACCACTCTACCGAATCAACTTTTTATTTTTCCATCAGAACAATTAAACTAGCCAAACTATAATGTATTGATCAAGTAAGAATGCAGTTTCAGGATATCACTTTAGCACTGTGCACATCGGAGCTCGACAAAACATTTTTAGCCTGAGCTTGCTTTAATAATTGATTTGGGATTCTAATCATGTTAGCATACCACTCTACCAAATCAACTTTTTATTTTTCCATCAGAACAATTAAACTATCCAAACTAATGTAATTATCAAGTAAGAATGCAGTTTCAGGATATCACTTTAGCACTGTGCACATCGGAGCTCGACAAAACATTTTTAGCCTGAGCTTGCTTTAATAATTGATTTGGGATTCTAATCATGTAAAGATATTTGCAACGCACAGCTCAAAAAAAGGAATTGCGATCACCATTGCTAATGTGATTCCCACAACTGGGTCAAAGGAAAGGCATTCCAGAAGAAGAGAGCATGGTATGTGCCTCTGCAGAGTAAATATTTCTAACAATCACGCATTCCCAAAAAGATGAATGAAATCTACACTGTGATGCTAGAAGCACAAATAGACATCAAGTTCAAGCTTCTGGAATAGTATTTTAAAATCCAAACAAATGGGCCTCCCAAACTTTGTGATGGAGAAACATTACCTCAAGAATAATCTAGCTAAAGACCTCATAAAATTTCTCGACAACAAGCAAACCTGAGTCAATTGACTCAAGTGGGTCCTTCCGAAGCCGATGCCTCAAGCAGTTGGGAATAACAGTGGCAATGTCCTCCACTGTGACAGTGTCCCTTCCTTTAAGTGCAGCCAATGCCTTGGCAGCCCTATTAGTCACAATGTCCCCTCTCAATCCGTCGACATTCAACTCAGCACACACCTTGGATATCTTAACACGAAGATCATGGTCCATCTGCACAGCGCCAAGATTACTCCGGGCAGATGAGATCTGCTGCTGGAGCTTCTCTTGCTCCTCCAAATAGGACTCCCGGAACGATTTCGGGTCTTTGTCAAACCGAGCCCTCTCTTCCACAATCTTCACCCTCAGCTCCGCATCCCGGACGGTACCGACCTGCGCGTGCATCCCAAACCGGTCGAGCAACTGTGGCCGTAGTTCCCCTTCCTCCGGGTTACCAGACCCAATGAGGATGAACCGTGCTGGATGGGAGATGGAGATGCCCTCCCTCTCGACCGTGTTCCAACCAGATGCAGCAGAATCCAGCAGAACATCAACCAGATGGTCATCAAGCAGATTGACCTCATCCACATACAGTATCCCCCTGTTGGCCTTGGCAAGCAAACCCGGCTCAAACGCCTTGACACCCTCCGTGAGAGCCTTCTCAATGTCAATGGTGCCGCACACCCTGTCCTCGGTGGCGCCGAGGGGAAGGTCAACCATGGTGATCTTGGCCGTGTCCACGGGAAGGTTGTCGCCCTTGAGCACGCGGTCCCGAACCTCGGGGCCCATCACCTCGGGGTCGTCGGGGTCGGAGTTGAAAGGGTCGCCGACGACGATGCGGATGTCCGGGAGCAAGTCGACGAGGGAGCGGACGGTGGTGGACTTGCCGGTGCCGCGGTCGCCCATGATCATGACGCCGCCGATCTTGGGGTCGATGACGTTGAGCAGAAGGCAGAGCTTCATCTCGTCCTGCCCCACGATCGCCGAGAACGGGTACACCGGCCGCTGGCTCTCCTTCCCGGCGCTCGCCGCCTTCGCCTCCTAGACACAATGCAGCAAGAACCGCACATAGCAACACGGCCTCGTATCGTGGAGGGATTTCAGGAGTGCGGAGGGGACTGGAATACCTGCTCGGCGGCGGAGGGGGCGGCGACATTGCAGACGGTGAAGCGGCCGCGGCGGAATGCCCTCTTGGACGGGACGCGGGCTGCGTGCCGATCGATTCCTCGGGAGTGTGAGTCGAGCGGTACGGTGCGTTCGAAACGACAGGGAGGGGAGTCAGGAGTTACCTGAGACGGCGGCGGCGGCGGTGGCGGGCATGACCGGGCGGGAAGTGGAGGCGGGGAAGAGGGACGGCGAGGCGGCGGGCGCGGAGGCGGGGGAGAAGAGGGATGCCATGGGAGTGGGGAGGGGAGGAGGCGAGTGGTATGGAGGGGATAAGAGGGGGGCTGTGGTATGGCGGCCTTGACTGGGCATGGGCTGGGATAGGCCGAGAGAGGGAGCTGTGGGTGAATGTGATTGTGATTGGATGCAGCTTTGGTCCCACTTCCCATTCCCACGCAGCCCAGCCAAGGCCTCGCGGTTTCAGCGGGCATTTTGCGTCCCACGAAAAATTAAAGCGTGGCTCCCAGTTTCCACACGTGCCAGGTGCCACTTCCAAAAATCGGCAATTCCACGGATCACTCCATAATCCATAATTTTAAAGAGACATAGTCAAACCGACGAAGAAAAATATTATACGGGCGGCCCTGGGAAGTTCGATCGAAAGATTCTTATTGGACATCATCGGACACATGACATTAGCACGAAACATCATTGGGCATCATTGAAGCGGGACTCCCAGCGTCCTTCCTCCCCTTCTTGTAGACCTCCAAGTGGCTCCCCTGCAGCGACCTCTCCACCTCGTCCAGCCTCCCCCTGCGGCGACGGCGTGGAGAAGAGGGGAGAGAGGTGGGAGGAGGGGAGAGAGACGGGAGAGAGACGAGGGGAGAGATCCGTGAGAGGAGATGAGAGGATGATGGTGGGCCCATCTATTTAATAAGTATTTCTATTTAATTCTTTGTGCCAGGAGTGACACCTCATGCAAAACTTCTTGGATGCATGCAACCAAACAGTCTATAAACCGATGAAGAAAAATATTATACGGCGGCCCCGGGGAAGTTCCATCGAAAGATTCTCATTGGACATGTGGCATTAGCATGAAACCTTAACAAAAATAATTACAAAACTTTGAGAAACCTACCGATGAAATTTGACAATATACGTATGAACCACAAACGAATCTAGATAAATCTTAGAAAATAACTGCTGAAAGTAGGAAATATATGGAATGAACATGAAAAAAGACCAATAAAATTTTGGTAAGCACTAAGAAAATTGAGAGCGCTACTAAAACTTGTATAACTACTGACGAAACCTGAAGGAAGTACCGATGAAACTTACACAATATACTAAAAATACTTTACGAAGGACAAATGAAACTTAACTAACCCACCGACGAAACTTAAATAATGACTAATAAAACTTAGTCAACCTACTGATAAAATTTAATGTAGAAACGTTGAAATTTAACAATGTACTAATGGAACCTCATCTTCCATTGTTGTTGAAAAAACACCAGATGCAAATAAGAAAGTTTCACGAGAACAAATACAAAGTTCAATGGGAGTAACCCAAGTTTCTTATTGTTGGAATATGGGAAAGAGCCTTTACAGCAAGCAAAAGAATTTATTTTCGCTTTCCGATGAAGGTATGGGATTCTACGTGAACGGAGCAACCTAAAACACCCAGGTAGTATTTTTTATCCTTGTTCGAGCCTCTCGTTTGGTAAGATAATGAACCATATGTCCAGTGGCTGGCACAGGTTTTTGAAGTTGGGTGTGTGAGATTTGAAAAATCACAACGACAACATCACAATACAATTTTTGCAACGGCGACATTAAAATATAAATTGTTCATAATAATGACAATTCTCAAGTAGAATAAAGAAATTACAGAGTAAAGTTCAAAATTACAACACAATTTTACGATCTTTCATATTTTAGAATCTAGATATAATTGTCTCATCATCAACTCGGCAAAAGAAGTCTCGCTCAATAAATGTGACCAAACAATCATTTATGTATTGGCTTCCTATTTTGTTTCTTAACTTATTCTTCACATATGACATTGAAGAAAATACCCTCTCAACACTAGCTGTTGCCACTGGAAGAATTAGCACCAATTTAAGAAGTCTATAAACAAGCTCAATAGTGACACTTTTATTTGTTTTAACAAGCATCGTAGAAAGATCGGCAAGATTTTTCACATCTTTAAATCTTTCATTTTTATGCATATCAACAACACAATTTCTCAGTTGATTGGGAAGTCTTAACAATTCATCCTTTTTGAAATCCTTAGGATAAAAGTGAGTGAGCTATGTCAAACTATCCCTATCAAATGTAGCATAGGAGTCAGCGGGATTGAATGATGCTATGCAAATGAGTAGTTCTGTGTTCACCTCATCAAACCGGTCATTAAGCTCTCAAAGTTGTCTATAAATGATACCCAAGAACATATCAAAATGAAAGCGATGTTTGTTTGTGGTGTTACCATAAAACCTTACCGATCTTCCAACCGATTTGTAGCGACCATCCATGTCAACAACTTGAATCTTATGTTTCACAGAGAAAGAGGTGACACTTCCAAAAAAAAAGTGTCCCATCCATCATCTTCCCGCAATAACTGTAATTGTTCCTTGCACACAGAAACAAGAGAAATAGCATTGACAATATCTTGTTCTCTCTTTTGCAAAGCATTGCCTAAATCATCCCAACTCCAATGATTCAATGATAGATTCAGCTTGAGCAATTCGAAACATTCTTATCTTTTTGCAAGACATCCCAAGAAGATTCAACAAATATGAACGTTGTTGAAAGAACTATTGGCAGTCACCAAGACATCCCAAGAAGATTCAATAAATATGAAAGTTGCTGAAAGAACCATTGGCAGTCACCACTCTCTTTTGCAATGGCAACAAGAGTTAATTGAAGTTGATGTGCAAAACAGTGGACATAATAAGCAGAAGGAGACTCATCCCTGATAAGTTTCTTCAAGCCATTAACAAGACCCTTCATGTTACTAGCCCCATCATATCCTTGCCCGCATACCATTGAAAAGCTTAATTGATTATCCATTAGCAAATCCCCAATGGCTGTTTTAAGCGTCAAAGAAGTAGTGTCGTCTACATTAATAATACCAAGAAATCTCTCAACTGGATTTCCTTCTTTATCAATATAACGCAAGTAAAGGGCCAATTGCTTATTTTGGGACACATCACTAGATTCATCAGCAAGTATTGAAAAGCACTCATTACCAAGATCATCTAAGATAAGTTTTGTAGTCTCCTTTGCACAAGAGTTGATGAATTCTTTTTGTATCTTGTGGTCTACCATTTTACTGTTTTTTGGAGCATTATCTAGAACCACCTTGTTAACTTCTTGAAAATTTTCTGCTAACCAATTCAAAAGCTCAAAGAAATTACCTCTATTTTTGGAACCTTTGCTTTCATCATGTCCACGGAAAGCCAATCCTTGCCCCAAGAGAAATCTTATACACTTATGTGACCATGTCAAGCGAGTTTTATAAAGAATCTTGCTTTTTTCAGTGGTTGAAGTAAATATTTGTTGAATGGATGTTGTAGGTTTCACAAACCTATCATATTTCTCTTGGGCCTTATTGTGGGCACTAGTGATCTCACCAACATGTTTTCTAAATGCTTTTCCGGCATGGTTCCAATTTCTAAATCCCTCATTCACAAAAGCATCTCCACCGGAATGGGTACCACTCTTGAACAAATAACAAATAAAGCAAAACGCAGCCTCTTTTTCTACACTATACTCAAGCCAATTATAAAGAATTAAACCAAGAAGGCACGAATCGGCGCATACCTCCAACATTTCTTCTTTCAAAATTATGGTCACGTGGTCGACAAGGCCCCAATGCAATAAATCCCCTTCTAACTCTATTTTGATCATTGATGTTATAACTTGCAATTGGACTTCTCTTCCCAGGGTCACGTGGAAGAAGATCAATATAATAAATTGCATCATTGCTATCATCCACCTGTGTCTCTATATTGTCTTCCTCTTGAGCCTCTTCATTCTCTTCAGGTTCTATGCTTGCAATATTTTCAACAACCGGAGACAATGCAATTGGGATATCAAGTTGACTGCTCAAACCCTCATTCTCATTTTCAGGCACGGGTTGTTGAATGGAAGTAGAGGGAGAAATGATTTCAGTGGTAGATGTCCTCGGGGTCTTTGCAGCTTTATTCCATATAGTTCATAGATCAACCATCTTCCTTTTGATTTTTGAGTCCTCCAAAATAGCACTGAAATCTCAATGCCCAAAATTTATACAACAATCATTAAGATTTTTATTTGCTAAGTATCTAAACCGAGGATTAGGGTTAGGGTTAGACGGTTAAATTACCTTGAGATTTGAGAACAGGAGGACTGGAGGACCGAGGAGATGGCCGGCCGGGGCGTCGGCGGTGAGCTGCCGGCTGGGGACTAGCGGGCCACTGCTCCTGCAGTCCCACGGTGCCGTCGCGGCGTCGCGCCGTTGAGGGGAGGCGGCGAGCCGGTGAGGGGCTGCGCGTGGTCTTGCCGTCTGGACTCTGGTCTCTAGAGTTAGAGAGAGACTACGAGAGGAGGAGAGGCCGAGAGGGCCAGGGGAGACCGCGACTGCTGGTGCTGGAGTGTTGGGCGTTGGGCCTAGGCTGCTAGGCACCGAGGTGGCCGAGCTAGTGAACTGGGCGTGGCCTTCACTGGCTTGGGCTGGGCCTAAGGGGTATTACTAAGTACTAAATAAATTTTTTTGCAAAAATATTTGAGTGTAAATCTGTACACCTTTGGGCCTTACTAGGCCCGCCCCTGCATATGTCCAGCGAAACGTCCTTGAAAGGTATTTGTGGATCTCAAGAGGTATTTTTTGGATCTTTAAGCTATGAATTATTGTGGCACTTGAAGGAACGATATGTCATCTAGAGGAGGGTGAATAAACGTTTCAAAATTTCAACCCATAATAACGTGGAAGCTTATAACCCCAGACAGTTAAGTTCCAAGCACCGGATAGTCCACTGGTCATTAGATTCTTTTCTATCTTTTGGACATAATTAGGCATGAGACGATATTGTATTATACTATGAGATAGTGTTGGTCAAGGCCTTGTTTTAATCAGCTGGTTGCATCTAAAAATTATACTAAAAAGGAAAAAAGTCTATATTACACCCCGAACTATAGGGCTTTGTCTACTTAACCCCAGGTATTCTACCCCGTAAAACCAGAAAAAAGGTGCAAATAACCCACTGAGACGGTTTGACGGGTGGTTTTGCATAGTGGCACATGAGGTGTCACTCCAGGCACAAAGACATAAATAGAAATACAAATTAAATAGATGGGCCCACCGTCATCCTCTCCCCTCCTCTCATGGGCTCTCTCCCCTCATCTCTCTCCCGTCTCTCTCCTCTCCTCCCACTGGCTCTCGGGATAATTTACTTTTTGCCCTGAAGTTCATTGCAAATCTATTATTTGCCCCAACAAACTTTCTTCTATATGTTTTGCCCCAAAGTTGATGGGGTTATCTATTACGAAAATGCTTGGGATCGGCCGTCCGATCCGTCGGACGCCTGGCCCAGCCCACAACGCAGCGCTAGCTAGCTTGCTCCAATCGCAGCACACCCACGCGCGATGCCCAGCGCTAGCTCACTCCTGCGCACAGCTTGCCCACCGCGCGTACAGCCCACCTGCCGCACACCGTGCATACATCCCACACCGTCGCCCTGCTTCATTGCATGCTGCACATACACATGCACCGCACATCCATGCATTTGCAAGTACACACGCACGCACTGCATGCACATGCACACACATGCATTTGCATGCACACCCACGCAGCACAGCACAGCAAACACGTTTCTTTTCTTTTCCTTTCTCCTTTTTCTCTTTCTAAAAAAACAATCATATATACAAAGCATTTTCAGTACGAATATTAATCATATATCCAAATCTCACAAAAAATCATTAGTCCAAGGTTTGTTCAATAAATCCCTCAAATATTCATCCAAAATTATCATTTTTTCTTTTTATTGGTACAATTGTTCCATCAGGCAAGATAGATTGTTCCGGAAGGCTAGAATTATTGTTCTAGTAAGCAAGATAGATTGTTCCAGTAGGTATACAAATTGTGGTTCATTAAACTAGATATATTGTTCCAAATGGGTTAGCCTATTGTTCCAGCAGACCAAATACATTGTTTCAACAGGTATAAAAGTTGTTCCAACAGGCAAGATTGTTTGTTCGGAGAGGCTAGACTCATTGTTCCAGCAGGCAAGATAGAATGTTCCGGGGGGCTAGACTTATTGTTTCAGCAGACAAACTTTATTGTTCCAGTAGTTAAACTTTATTGTTACAGTAGGTAAACTTTATCATTCCAATAGGCAAAATCTTATTTGTTTCAGAAAACAAAAGTTATTGTTCCAGATGGCAAAAGTTATTGTTCCAGTAGGCAAAGCTCAACTATTCCAGTAGGACAAACTTTATTGTTCCAGTAGGCAAACTTTATTGTTCCGGTAGGCAAAACCTTTATTTGTTCCAGAAGGCAAAAGTTATTGTTTCAGAAGGCAAAAGTTATTGTTCCAGTAGGCAAAGTTCAACTGTTCTAGTAGGATAAAACTTATTCTTCCATTAGGCAACTTTTATTGTTCCAGCAGGCAAACCTTGCTGTTCCAGCAGGTAAAAATTATTGTTCCGGTAGGCAAACCTTGCTGTTTTTCAATAGACAAATAATTATTGTTCCAGTAGACAAACCTTGTTGTTTCAGTAGGCAAACCTTATTGTTCTAGTAGGCAAACCTTATTTGTTTCAGAAGGCAAAAGATATTGTTCTAGAAGGCAAAAGTTATTGTTCCTGTAGGCAAGCTCAACTGTTCTGTTAGGGCAAATTTTATTGTTCCAGTAGGTAAGCTTTATTGTTCTAGTAGGCAAAACCTTTATTTGTTCCAGAAGGCAAAAATTATTGTTCCAGAAGGCAAAAGTTATTGTTCCAGTAGGCAAAGTTCAACTGTTCCAGTAGGATAAACCTTATTCTTCCATTAGGCAACTTTTATTGTTCCAGCAGGCAAACATTGCTGTTCTAGCAGGCAAAAATTATTGTTCCAGCAGGCAAACATTGTTGTTCTAGCAGGCAAAAATTATTGTTCCAGTAGACAAACCT
This sequence comes from Raddia distichophylla, assembly GCA_005191435.1. Taxonomy (NCBI): domain Eukaryota; kingdom Viridiplantae; phylum Streptophyta; class Magnoliopsida; order Poales; family Poaceae; genus Raddia; species Raddia distichophylla. The sequence goes on from SPJY01018096.1 coordinate 2,566,574, forward strand.
TGTTGTTCCAGTAGGCAAAAATTATTGTTTCAGTAGGCAAACCTTGTTGTTCCAGTAGGTAAAACATTATTTGTTTCAGAAGGCAAAAGCTATTGTTCCAGAAGGCAAAGTTATTGTTCCTGTAGGCAAACTCAACTGTTCCGTTAGTGCAAACTTTATTGTTCCAGTAGGCAAGCTTTATTGTTCTAGTAGGCAAAACCTTTATTTGTTCCAGAAGGCAAAATCCACATACAGTATCCCCCTGTTGGCCTTGGCAAGCAAACCCGGCTCAAACGCCTTGACACCCTCCGTGAGAGCCTTCTCAATGTCAATGGTGCCGCACACCCTGTCCTCGGTGGCGCCGAGGGGAAGGTCAACCATGGTGATCTTGGCCGTGTCCACGGGAAGGTTGTCGCCCTTGAGCACGCGGTCCCGAACCTCGGGGCCCATCACCTCGGGGTCGTCGGGGTCGGAGTTGAAAGGGTCGCCGACGACGATGCGGATGTCCGGGAGCAAGTCGACGAGGGAGCGGACGGTGGTGGACTTGCCGGTGCCGCGGTCGCCCATGATCATGACGCCGCCGATCTTGGGGTCGATGACGTTGAGCAGAAGGCAGAGCTTCATCTCGTCCTGCCCCACGATCGCCGAGAACGGGTACACCGGCCGCTGGCTCTCCTTGCCGGCGCTCGCCGCCTTCGCCTCCTAGACACAATGCAGCAAGAACCGCACATAGCAACACGGCCTCGTATCGTGGAGGGATTTCAGGAGTGCGGAGGGGACTGGAATACCTGCTCGGCGGCGGAGGGGGCGGCGACATTGCAGACGGTGAAGCGGCCGCGGCGGAATGCCCTCTTGGACGGGACGCGGGCTGCGTGCCGATCGATTCCTCGGGAGTGTGAGTCGAGCGGTACGGTGCGTTCGAAACGACAGGGAGGGGAGTCAGGAGTTACCTGAGACGGCGGCGGCGGCGGTGGCGGGCATGACCGGGCGGGAAGTGGAGGCGGGGAAGAGGGACGGCGAGGCGGCGGGCGCGGAGGCGGGGGAGAAGAGGGATGCCATGGGAGTGGGGAGGGGAGGAGGCGAGTGGTATGGAGGGGATAAGAGGGGGGCTGTGGTATGGCGGCCTTGACTGGGCATGGGCTGGGATAGGCCGAGAGAGGGAGCTGTGGGTGAATGTGATTGTGATTGGATGCAGCTTTGGTCCCACTTCCCATTCCCACGCAGCCCAGCCAAGGCCTCGCGGTTTCAGCGGGCATTTTGCGTCCCACGAAAAATTAAAGCGTGGCTCCCAGTTTCCACACGTGCCAGGTGCCACTTCCAAAAATCGGCAATTCCACGGATCACTCCATAATCCATAATTTTAAAGAGACATAGTCAAACCGACGAAGAAAAATATTATACGGGCGGCCCTGGGAAGTTCGATCGAAAGATTCTTATTGGACATCATCGGACACATGACATTAGCACGAAACATCATTGGGCATCATTGAAGCGGGACTCCCAGCGTCCTTCCTCCCCTTCTTGTAGACCTCCAAGTGGCTCCCCTGCAGCGACCTCTCCACCTCGTCCAGCCTCCCCCTGCGGCGACGGCGTGGAGAAGAGGGGAGAGAGGTGGGAGGAGGGGAGAGAGACGGGAGAGAGACGAGGGGAGAGATCCGTGAGAGGAGATGAGAGGATGATGGTGGGCCCATCTATTTAATAAGTATTTCTATTTAATTCTTTGTGCCAGGAGTGACACCTCATGTGTCACGTATGCAAAACCACCCGTCAAACCGCCTCAAGGGTTATTTGCATCTTTTTTCTGGTTTTGCGGGGACGAAGCCCTATAGTTTAGGGTGTAATATAGACTTTTTCTAATAAAAAAGTTATGACTTCTCCGAGAGATGTTTTTTTAAGAGTGCATAAAAAATATGAAAAATTTTAAAAACAATAGGAAAAAACACTAAAAACTTTCACAACAATGACTACAAAACACTACATCATTTGTTGTTATTAAAAAATTGACAAATGTCCAATGATGATTTTAAATTTTAATTTTAAAACAAGGCGCAAGATAACCTTTTACGGTTCTTTTGGATCGAGAAATAATCGCCAGGAGCCAAGAATTGGGCCTTTTGTGCTTTCCTTGTGCGATTAATTAATCATCCATTTACAATGTTTATAGATACGTTTAAGTGTATATTGAGATCCGTGAGCACACTTACTTGAACACAGCAGAATCGGTAGACGGGATCCGACTTAGAAGGAAAAACCGGTGAAATAATATACATTTAAATATAAATTGGGAATCTATGCGGGAGTGAGTGGGAATGACGGAAATATGCGCAGCTTCCGCCACCCGGGACGGCTAGAGTGGCGGAAGCCACCTCCAACACAGTTACAAAAGAGAATTCCCTGTATGCTACTGAAAAATTTACAAATCTCTTTCCTTACATGTCACTGGTTCAAGTTTTCTCTTCCTTCGGTGCCACTGTTATTAAGTCCGTTAGTTTTAACAGTTTAATAAGTTTATTAATGTCTAAAATGTCTCTTCGGTTTAAAACTTTAAAAAAATCATATCTCATTAAGTTTTAACTCCAAATTGAGTAAATCAAATTTTAAATTTATGTAAAATCATGTTGTACTTGCTATTCAAATATTTGTATCATTTGATATTTTCAGGTTTTGTTCTCTTTTTTCATGAGGCATGATAGGCTTGATTAATTTTTAAATAAAATTTACATGCAGAAAGTTTTAACTTTTACTTTCAAATCTAGATATACATAATTTTATGAATCTGTAGAAATTTTTCTCATCTTTTTATGAATTTTATACTTTTTTATGTTTTTTCTATTTTGTAACGTATTAAAAGGCTGGGGCATAATGGTCATTTTATAACTCGGTTATACTCTTTATCACTCGAGTGGCACTGAGGAAAGAAAATACATAAACCGATGGCATGTAAGGAAAGAGAGAATTTCCAATGGTAGATAAGGAATTTAAAACTTTTTCAGTGGCATATAGGGAATTCTCTTCGATTACCATGTCCAGATTACAAGCAACTTCGTACAGACCCTCCGAGGTCACAAGCTGCAAAAGGAACCCCGGTTATAGACTCTGAGATACATCCAGGGGGGCTGGAGCAAAGGACCGCAGGCTCAGCAGAAATACTCCCAGCAAGTGACACTACTAGAGTGAACGTCCGAGACCACTCATAACACCACCCTAACCACCCACGAACTAACAAAGATCATCTCCTACCCTGGGCTATCACGCACATCCATGCACATCATGGTGTAGCAATCAGCAGGGAGATAGATCACGACAACCTAACAAACAAACAAACAACACCAGCACAACGTCCGGCACCAAACACAGCCTGGCGAAACAATCCCGGAATCCCCACGACGTCGGCGCCGACGCCTGGAACCACGCCGCTTCCATCCACGACACCACGTCGTCGAGAAAACAGACAGAGCCCAAAGCGGCACCTGCCCTGCCAAAGCACCACGCTAGCCGGAAGCAAGCCCGATCTGGAAAGAAACACCGGCGCCGGCGAAGAAGACACCAGCACCACCCGTCGCCGTCAGCCAAAGCCAATGTCAACAGCCGCCATGGCCGATCCCGGAAAAGGTGCACGAGCTGTGGAACCAACAAGCAAAAGGCAATCCGGCGAACCAAGGCCTCGACGCAAGCACGTCGGCCCCCAGGTCGAAGCCCTGGCGAAGGCCCGGCAACCACCTACGAACACCCGACCTGACGGGACCCAAGGATAGACGCCGACGAAGACGCAGAGGGGGCAAGACAGCTTTTTGCCTCTCCAAGGGGCCCGCGCCACCCCAAGGCGCCTTAGCTGGATTACCTGCAAGCAGGTCCTTGACCCTCGCCGGCACCGAAACCAGGGGCAAACTGTCAGAGCTAGAGTGGGGGGAGCACGGGTAGAACCCCCGCCATCGACCGCACCGGAGGGCCGGCAGCCACCAGGGCAGAGGAGGGATGGGCGGACGCCACAACCCCAGGTCCAGCGGCCGTCGCGCCCGACACCGGCCAAGCCGAAGGACCTCCACCAAGAACCGGATCTGGGACGGAATGCACACCAAAGAAAAGAAGAAAAGATACAACCTCCTACAACCTCCCTCTACCCGAGTCACAGCCACTGGACGCCGACGGAGCCGTCGAAGCCGAGGGAAGGACGCCGACCCGGCCAGCATCGCACGGAGGGGGACGCCGCCCACTCCGCCGCTGGCCCTCGCCGTCTCATGGCCGCCCCCGGCTGGAGCCGCCAAGCCGTCGCCGCCGACGCCGGCGAGCTCCCCAGGAGCCCGGAGGGGAACGGCGAGCCGCCAAGCCGTAGCCACCCCGTCCTCTCACCCCGCCACCGGCGCCACTACAAGGAGAGCCCCCTTTTACCAACGCATACCTTACAACGTTTTCTTTATGCGTTGTAGGAAATATGGTAACCACACATTTTTGCGTTGCAAACTCTAATCCGTGGTAGGCTAGGTGGATAACTACGGAATGCATGCGTTGCAATTGATGCGTTGCCCATATGTCAAATTAGATTGCTTTATTTTTTAGATTTACTGTTAATAAAAAGGGATATGGCAAGGAAGGTCCTCCCCATCTCTCTCTCTTGGCTGGAGGCCGCTTCCAAGGAAGGCCGCCTCTTCCCTCACCTTCACGAGCCGCCTGGGGCCGGCGGCTCCCGTCGTCCTCCCGCAGCGGCGGCGCGGCCCCCGCCCTCCACGGGCCACGACAGCGGCCCGACACTCCCCTGCCTCTGGATCGGGCCAACGGTGCCCCTTCTCCAACCTCGGCACGGCGGCGGCCCCCCTTCTCCTTGGCCTGGCCCGGCGCGGCGGCGGCGCCCGGCGCCTCCTCTACCCTGCCTGCTGCGTGGCCTTCCTCCTCAACCGAGCCGCCGGCGCCCCCCTTCCCCAGCGCGGCGGCGACGCCTGGATCTGCAGCGGCGGCACACCACGACGACTGCCCGGCGCTCCCCTGCCTAATGATCATCAATCAAGAAGGGGAGATTTGGTCAATTGCTTCTAGTTAGCTAGTGCTGTTTCTTGATTGATGTTACTCTTACTAGAACAAATGGTATATATTAGCTAGGCCAGGATACATATGATTTTCATAATGTAGATGCATAGGGACATGATTGGTGAATCAAATTAAAATTATGTGGGGCATGATTGTGGGATACTAGCTCAGCAAAATTAATCTTTAGGTTTTCAATTGGTTTTAGGCATAGATGGACGGGGTGGTATGAGGCTCATCTGTGGGATAACAACTGCAAAAGAGAAGGCCAAACTCACAAGGGTCGCCAAGGTACTGATTCTACATATTAATCACTAGACCGTATTTGAATGATTTTTCCCATTGTTGATAGCTGACATTATGTTTAATTTTCATTCACCATTTAGGGATCGATCTATCTTGATTCGTGGAATTGAACACTATTTTCCATTTTATGTAGTCTATTTAGGTAAGTGACATGATGTTCATATCCAACTAGTCTACATCTGCATCAATTGATCACATGTTTTTTTTTGTTTTGTTTCTGCATGCTTACTGAGAACCTGAGGTTGTACTTAAAGGCATTGACATTTCTGTATTTTTAGGTATCTAACTGTGAAAAGGAGCTGGAGAAGATGGAGCACATGACAAGGCAGGAGTTTGTAGTGTCTTTGAGAAGGTGACCAGTCTATATCGAGAAATGAGTAAAACATCTATGTCATATATGCATATGCTTTAAGTAAAAAAATCCGAGAAATGATAATATACTGGAACTATTGCATGCTGAATGCTAATGTGTTCCATCTGAACTCTGCTTAATTACACGCATCACCAACATGGGAGGTGGCAAGCAAGGATTGGAAGAGTTACCGGGAACAAGGATCTCTACTTGTGCACTTTCAGTAAGTCATATATAAATTAATATATGCACTGCAAAAGCAATTTAAACTAAAATTACCATCTTGACACATTTAATCCATCAGCGAGAAGTATGAGGTAAAACTAAAGCTACATATTTCTCTCTTAGAAGTGATAATGGATGCGCCTGTAAATTAACGAGATATTCTGACTATAAAAAATCTGACTAGCAAGTTGTATATCTCAAGCTTTATTATAGCATTGCTCTGTGCATGCTCCTCATATGGGTAACCCTTTTTAAAACGTACCTTTCTTGAAATAGATCATGCATTAATTATACTTTCTTGCATTTTTTCCAGAATATAGATTGTGATACTACTTGTTTCATTCTGATCTTGGAATAATTTAATTTTTGATTGCCTGATACTGATTGAATTTCTTTCCTATGTAGGCCAGGAAGAAAAACAACCGATGGTTTGAACATGCTGATGCTTCTAATTGATAGAGAATGCCGATGTATAGCTATTTAGGTTTTTATTCAATTATTTGTTTACAAAGTGTTGTTCAACTGGAAGGTACTATTATTGTACTGTGTATATAATTTTTATGATACCTCCAGTGTAATGTAATATACAATATTTTTTTAATGAATTATATTTGTTTTCTGGTATTTGGGAATGAATGGTAGCTTTGTGTATTGATTTTATTTTAATATGTGAGAGCATCCCCAGCAGGCCCCGTATTCTACTGTAGCTACAGTAACCACGCCCAAAAAACTCAAAAAACTACAGACTCTTGTGCTGGCCGGCTGTGCATGCTCGTGCTGATTGGGGGTCTCCTGGGGATGCTCTGAGACATTTTTATTTTGTGTTACTGATAAAAAAAGAAAATTTTGATTTGAAATATATTCACATGGAAAATAATGGTAAAATCAATTCCACGGTGCAAATTAACAACGTATATAAGCGTTGTCATGTTCTCAATATATGCGTTGTTGGCTCACAACGCTTCTTTGGGCTAGTGACCAACGGATATTTATGCGTAGTAGTAGATCGTTGCAATGTCCCCTGTAGCAACGCATATTGAATCCATTGGTACAGAGTTCAACAATGCTTATTTGACCTTTTAACAACGCATGAATGCGTTGGTAAAGGGGGTTTCTCCTTGTAGTGTACCCCGGAGAAGCCGAAGAGGAAAAAGAAAAGTGCTTCTCAAGCATCTACCATGCGGCAGAGTTACTACCATGCCTATCCCAAGAAGAGAACACCTTCAAGCAAGCACAAAACATGAACTCTAGGAACTCCACTTGGCAACCTAGACGCTACAACACATGGCACAATGGCTCTAGGTACCAAAACACTTGGCTTGAGTATCCTAGGTATTAAAATGGGTGGAATAGGCCTCAGTGGCAAGTCAACACTTGGGATGGTCCTAGGGAGGGCACATGGTATGGTTCTAGGTACTACAATGCTAGGTTTGGTGCACCGAGGTTCCACAATGCTCCACCACCTAGGTTTAACATTTCCTCTAGGCCATATCCTCCTAGGAACACATGGTATCCCACCCGCCAAGCTCAAAACCGTTCAAAACCCAAGCCACAACCCAAGTCCAAGAGAGTGCACGTAGAACTAGATGGCAACTACTCGCTTAGGAAGAATGAGCGTGGTCAAGTTGTTACCAAGTACATCGGGCCATCTTGGGAATGGAGCAAAAATCCCAAGTCTGGGTGAAGAAGGCACTAGTAGAGTTGCTTGATGCTGCAGGTTCAGAGGCTAACCCTCGGGGACCCACTGTTTGGGTTTTCAGGTCACAAAAGTGATCTTCTTTAGTGCAAGTGGGCAGCTGGAATGGGGGATGTCCTGGTGCCACTGATCAATCAAGATGGCATCCTCGGTTGCTCACCAGGAGGTGGGAAGATGGCGACTTCCTCACCAAGACCACTCGGCCGATGGCAAGATGATGGAACGAGGAGTACTTGATCGAGGGGGAGCAAGCTCAAGCCCCATGGAGTGTACCACTACTTCCTCTACATCGTAGGTACATACACTGTCTCATGTGGTATTTAGCTGTTGTGCTATTCATGTGGTATTCCTGCGGTTTTGTGCCTTAGATTTACAAGTGGTATCTTTGCCTAGTTTTCACATGTGGTATCTGCTCTGCTAACGAGATTTTTGCTCTACCTGATGCTTGTGTGTTGATTCTTTGAGCTTAGATTCTTGCCATGCCTAGTTCTTCTCGCTTGACTATTCATGATCATTAGGTTGTGCCTTGCTTCCTCCCATTATTTGTTAGTCCAGAGTTCGATTGCTATATCCTTTATGAGCTTATCATTGCTTTGGGAGTCTTGGTCTAGGCATTATCTAGATATGCATCTACACGTGAATCATGCTTGTTGATCTAGGCTTACACTTTGTGAAATAGAACCTCGGATTACCCACTAGCTTGGTCTTGTGATGACACCATGGCACTTGGTTATTCATTGCAAATTCTTGTGGGCATGGTTGAGACGATCTCATGCTTTGTTTGATATACTCGTTTAGATCTTGCTCTAATTGATGCCCTATGATTATGATGTGAGATGTCATGAGTTTCGTGTCACTAGCTCAATACTTGCTCTAATTAAATTGAATTCCTAATGCAAATTGCCTTGAGCTTGTGTTGAATTGCTAGGACCTATCGAATCTCCTTGTTTGCTGGACATGTTTTGAATGAACAATTGCATCTAGTTATAGGCGTCATTTTCACTTGACACATGACATTGCCTTGACTAGAAATGAGCATAATTTTGGAAAGTTGAGCGAACTTAGAAAAAGGTCAAAATTGTCCCACCAATGATCTCTCAACGAGATAGCTTGCCATGCCACTAGGCATGAACTCGGGGAAGGCGTTGGATGACCAAGATGTTGAATCCTTCAGCGTTATGCTGGGCAACATCGTCGAAGGCTTGAGACAAAAAAGATTTTAAAATTGAGCTTAAAATGCAAAGATCTTTAAAAAAATGCTTAACAAAAATTATTTTAGACTCATCTTTGGGCTCGGCAAATGGATTGTGCAAGGGTTGTGCTTGTCCTGCATCTAGATTGCATTGTGCTACTTCAAATAGATGCATGAGCACGTCTAGATCCCATAGGTCTTGATGCTTTCATATCTTGCTCTTGGCTTAATTCTTATTTGAACTAAACACTTGAGCTTGTATTGATCTTGTGAGCACTAGACCTTGTGTTAATCAAAATTTGAAATGGGGTGGATCTTAGACATGATTTGCACTTGTATATCTCTCAAAGCATGCTAGATTTACTTGTGCTATTGAAAGGGGGAAGCACAAAGGGGGAAAAATTCTTGGAGATAACAAAGAGGGAGAATGTTTAATCACTTGTGGTAGTCCCAATGCTTAGTACCCTTGTTGGTCATTGATGACAAAGGGGTAGAAATTTGGGTATACTCATCTATCTCTTGTAGACTCTGCATGTCTAGGCTTGGATTTAGGGGAAGAGATGAGTGATGATAGTGGTAGTGCTAAGCGGGGATGAGAGATGCTTTGCTCTCATGTGATTGCCAAGGTTAGCTAAAGAGGAAGAAGGACAAATGGAGATGCTTTGCTCCATATTGTCATGCGCATGTGCTTAGGCCTAGGAGATGCTTTGCTCCTAGTGACAAATAGAGAATTGCTTACACTTAGGCTTAGGAGATGCTTTGCTCCTATTGTCGTATGCACTCATCTAGGGGAGCTAGGTTGATGTGGTTCACATGTGTAGATCATCTTTACGACTTATGCTCATGTGCTCATGGACTAACCCATTGCTTTGAGATATACATATATGCTGTACTTGGAGATAGATATTGCAGGTTGCAGGTGTTGTCATCAATTACCAAAAAGGGGGAGATTGTAAGCTCAAGCCCTATCGGCACTGAATTTTGGTATTGATGACAACAGGACGACGAGACTAAGGACTTTGAGTTTATTAGTTTCTTTTATATTTCTTGTGTGTTTCATCGTCTCGGCCTGCTACGACTTCAGCTGCACCATGCTACAATGACTACATCTCAAGCCAAGTCTCAAGCAACAAGCTACCAAGTCATGAGCACTAGCCAGAGCAAACCCTAGAACCTAGAGTCAAGCCAAGTGTCCACCTGTCAAAGCCTGAGAGAGACATGGGTGGTTCGGGTAGCTTCTGGTTGGTACACGTGTAAGGGTTTGAGTAGTCTCGGGGGTTTTCGTAGCCGCAAAGTCTTGCCAATCCCTTAGGCGCGAAACCTTCTCGCCAAGTCCACAAGCCGACAAATTGATCCCAAAATACCCAAGAACCCTAGGCGCGGTGAGAAAGAGAGACACAAAAATAAGAAAGTTTTTGAGCCGCAGGACAAAATCCGGTTGCGAATTTTTGGGACCGTACCTGATAGGAAAATTGTCCTAGGGGTCGAGAGAGAGGGTAACTTTGAAGGGGTGCAAAGGTCAGCCCCGTTAGACTGGGTCCGAAGGGCATCAGACTGGGTCCGGTGAAATCACAGGCCAAATACGACTAAGTCTCGATGCAAACGCCTCTGTCGGACTGGGTCCGACGAGACCACTAGGGAAATGCGGCTAAGTCCCCCAAACAAACCCCTCTGTCGGACTGAGTCCGATGACGTTCAGACCGGGTCCGATCAAGGAGGAAATGGCCCATCGGATCGGCTCCTACCACCACTGGACGGGGTCCGATGAACCATGAATTGAAAATACGGCTAAGTCCCAAATGCAAACATCTCTGTCGGACTGAGTCCGACGGTCTTCGGACCGGGTCCCTGGACTTGTGTCATCTCCTGCTCCCGTCCGAAGCCCTCTTTGAGGGCACGAGGCCCTCGGTTGCCCGAAGCTCTCGCGCCGACTCGAGCGCCCTTACTCCTAAATAAATCTTAGACATGAAGTTTGAGTACCTAAATTGATCTTGAAGATTAATTTGAAAATTTGGGTAACTTATACTCTTTTTCCCTTATGTGAGTTTTCACAGAAGTTTCTCACTTGAGGTTTTTAACGAGGCAATTAGTGCAACGCAGCAAGCGTGGGCTATGTACCCTTTCTCCAATTTTTCCCACTGGGTTTTATGGAGTTTTTGGGACATATGCACCTCGCGGCATATGGGCCAAGGGGGAGTGTTAGGAAACCACTACATGGGCCAAGAAGGCCCGTGTGGCCCATAAGCCAAACCCTAGGCTATGCTCTATATAAAGGAGGACTCTCCACCCATTTTGTACAAGAGAATCACTAGTGGAATGAAAAGAAAGATCGCCTCCTCATATCTCTGTCTCCTTGTGATGTTCTTTTAAGTTAAGGAGCCTCTGGACTATCTCGTGTAGCATTGGGTTCTTAACAGCTTCTACGGAGTATAATGTGTTCACAATCTATATACTGTGCTAGCATGTACTGGTAATCTGGTATTCCATTAAGAATTGTCATTTCTAAATATAAACTCTTGAATGTATTCCGGAATTGCAACATGGACCTAGAGATTGAGATGGGGCGGGACGGGGTCGGGTTAGGCATTGCCCTGCCCCCATCCGGCCACAATCAGGTGGCCAAAATTTTTGCCCCGCCCCGCCAGGTCTCCATCGGGTCCCCGTTGTGCCCTGCCCTGATCCCATCAAAGATAGAGAGGAGGAGATGGAGGAGGGAACCTAGGTCGCCGACTGTCCGTCATCGTTGCCGCTGGGTCCCCGGTGTGCCGTCGTGCCTTGAACCAAAGTAATCACACAGAGAAGGAGGAGATGGAGGAGAAAACCTAGGGTTGCCGCCATCACCGTCTTCGTCCAGATACATGCAACAATCGGGGAGGACATGGTTATGGGCAGTAGGGCGGGGCAGAGACAAACCTGAACCCACCCGGTAGCCACCGAGGCACCGCTCCAGGTGTGACCCGGCTACCGGGTCGGGGCGGGTGGGGATCTAGAACTCTACATGGAGCAATCTTTTCAGGTGTTTGCCCATAGAACTCATGGCACTGGCGCATTAATTGCTTTCATTTCTGTCAACAATGGCTTCTGCCATGGGATCCTTTCATTTCTAAAATTTTAACCAGCTTAAGAGGGTAATTGTAATCAGCACAATACTGGCCCAACATATGGGCATATTGCACTGCATTGCTCAGATTTAGACATTTCAGATTTCAAAATCAGTGTCATGCACATATGTTTAATTACAAGCTGAAATGTGCATAAAAATAGACAAATCGACAACACTATGGGCCAATTACAAGCTTGTAGTTCTTTTTATTTCATACAAAACTACAAAAAACACAATGTTGCTCCTCATTTCATACAAAACTCCAACCTTCCGATTTCGTACAAAATTACAAAAGCACATTGTTGCTGCTGATTTAATGCAAAACTTCAATTTGAGGGGGAAACTATGATTATTGAACTTGTGCAGTTCACACACACTCTGCATAGGCGCATAGCCACTCCATCTATCTATTGATCTACATGTTCGAGGAACCCACTCCATCTCTAGCTCCACCTCGCCGGACTCGTCCCCATGCGACATGTGTCCAAGCCGCTGTGCAGAGTAGGAGGAGGAGGAGGAGGAAGGAGGACGAGGACGAGGAAGGAGGAGGAGCTGACCTCGCCGCCGCCGCCGTCGAGCTCGCCGCCGCCGTTTCGGGTTAGGGTTAGGGAAAATATCTTACCAGCGGGGTTTAGAGGGAGGTCGGGGAGGCGGCGGACCGGCGGTGGGTGGGGCTCATTGGGGGCGACAGCGGAGGCGGCGGTGGCGCCGCCGGAGCCGGGGGAGGGGGCGAAGGCGGCTGGGCCGGCGGTGGAGGGGGGACGGCTGGGCGGCGGGGGTGTGCGGAGCAAGACGGCCGGGGCGGAGGAAGGAGGCGACGGGGGTGTGCGGAGCAAGACAGCCGAGGCGGAGGAAGTAGGCGGCGGGGGCGGCGGGGCACGGGCGAGGCGAGTGGAGAGAGGGATCCCGTCGGGGTGGGCTCCCGACGGGAACCCGTTAGCTAGTCACCCCCTTGTCATAGTTGTTGTGAAGTAGAACGGATCGACAGATCGAACATAGACGAACATAGTTGGCACGACACAGCAATCAATCACAATCACAGGAAGATAGAAGTAGAGAGAAAACACGACGGTGGTAATCTTTATTAATCTGACTCTTGTTCTGATTACAAAGGGTACTCTCTTCTATTTATAAAGGAGATACAAAGCTCCTAGAAACAAGACTTCTATTAGAATTAGGATTCGGCGTGCCCACGACCTCCCCTAGCCGAGCCGGCCTAGGTGGGACCCACCACGCGCTGGCCGGCGCCGCGTGGGGCCCACCTTGCCTTGGCTAGGGGGGTTTCATAACACTCCCCTTGGGCATACTGCGCTATGCGAATGTCTTGTTAAAAACTCCATCCAAAAACCAGTAAGAAAAAGGATTGGAGAATATAGTATATCGCACACGCATGTTGTATTGCAATATTGCATTCCAAACCAATGGGCATTCCTCTCCTCTAATGCTAAGATCCGATCTTTATTATAGCATACTTACAAAAATCCCCTTTATTGAATATAGGATTAATGGAACACCGTCCAAAATCCCCCCAACCGCCGTGAGAGCTCAAAAACGTATGCTCGGTAGTGATAAAATATGAAAAATATCATGATTCTATGCACTACCATTTGGGGGTCAACCACTATATGCAGTGAGCTCAGACTTATCCATACCTCACACCAGGTGAGATATTCCGACACCATGTCTTTAAAGTCGAGCTTCTTATGTGAATGCCTAATGCATGGCCCAATTACTCATACCAAACTTAAATAAATTGGGCCATTGAACACTAGGTTCGGCATAAATGCGACATTTACTCAAAATCAACACAGAATACCATTGTTTCTAGGAACAAGGATAACCATTCATGTATGTTTGACATGCATGATGCCATATGCAGTGTCGGGATGGTCGACTCCAAGCGACTTTTAATAAACCTCATACGAACGACTGGGGAACATAATGCACACATCTAGTGTGTGTAACAATAAAGTGGTGGTGAATGCTTTGAAGTGTATCACAATAACCCATGACTCATGTCATGCAGTAACAACACCCTAGTGCAAGCGACAACACAAAAGCAACAACACCATGATCTCACTGGATCACATAATCAAACACACCAACCATTTATTTTGGGAATTATCTCTCCTGTCGCGCCCGCACCGGGGCCGTGCTATGCGTAGGTACGTAGCATGGCTGCCATGCACAGAGTGCGACCGCACCGAGGACCATGTCAGTCAAGCACCATAAGTTGGTCGCACCCACGCCGGGGTCGTGCCACGCTCACCATGTCACACCCGTCGCGTTCCGGCCAAGCCAGCCACACTCCCACGCCGGGTAGGGCCGCGCTTGCCGTGTTGCAACGTTCACTGACTGGGCCGATCCTACCCATGTCCGGGTCATGTCATGGTCATTAGTCTTCCAATATAACTAGATGGGTATATGGAAAAAACAAAAAATTCATAATGCCACTTTTCTCACAAAGCCCAAATTCTCCCCCTTTTCACGTCAATCATAAAATATATAGCACGCCGTCAGGGAAAGCTGACCAAGCTCATGCCAAGGCCGCTCCCTGAGCGGCCGTTTTAGGCCGCACCGGCCATACCCGCACTGAGGTCGTGTCGCGCGTGCTTACACCGGGCACCTATTACACAAAGAATGTAACATTGATGGTGTGAAACCAACATTAAGAGAAACAGTCATAATCTTTAAGCCACAATGATCCTATAGGGATCGAAATATCAAAAATAGACATGCTCTAGATGCACCTCAAAAGATCATGTCAGATCTCACCACGTTGGCCAGTCACATCAGTACACTAGTGGCTTAAAAATTTGTCCAAGTCTAGACATACAGATATTCTATGCAAGATGTGCACCTAGGCACCATGTTCAATTAAGCATAAAACACCAACTCCACAACGGGAGGGAATGCATTAACTAGAACAATTTAGACCATTCTAGCAATTAATAAATAATAAAATATGCAAATTATTGGTCTGCTAGCCACATAATTATCAATGCAGAAAATAATCAACGAGCAATGCTAGAAAATAAACCCATTAACGTGAAGCTTCCCAGAAGAACTAGGTCTAAGATTTTTTGAAATATTTAAGCTCACGTACCTTAAACTGGTGGATCCAAATAGGAAATCGACACAGAAATTTGCCCGCGTGAGAATATTGTCCGCCATGATGATCGGGATGGGATCCCGATCTTCCGACATGTATGGGTAAACACGATTGGTGGAGAACTCGACGTTGACGATTCGACCTTGATCAACACCTATCTAGGCCTGCAATCGCTACAACACCGTCTCCGTTCGTTATCAACCACGCAAACGCACGTGACCTCACCACGAAGTCTAGTACCTGCAAGCGAATCAAGAACACAAGCAAGAATGAATAAGAAGCAATCTCGAATTGCAAATTGATATTAAGATCATGAATTTGGGGTTCCACAAACCGAAGATCGGCGATACTGCGATGACAGAAAATTATCTAAGCAAAACCCAAGTCTAACAATGACGGCTACGAAGTTTTAATAGGCAGAATGGCGGCGGCTAGGGTTCGGGCTCACCCCCCTTGCACGGGATACACGGGCCGAAGCCCAAATACAAGGTGACGCAGCACCGGGCGGCCCAACAGAATCTGGTCGCCTCTTGTTTCGATGATTGTGATCAACTTAGAAGGAATTTGGACTTGTGACTGGATTGGTTGGAAAGGTATCGTCGAGGGCTTCTCCGTAATGTACTTGAACACCCCAAACGGAGTTGATATGTATCTGTTACGCCCATTTGAAGACAGACTGCTCCACCGTGATCGAACCGGACTCCAACTCGTGGTAGACTTGGTTCCCGACCTATCGTGGCGCAGAGTTCCATCCTTGCTGATCAATACCATAATTTCTAAGTACAAGCACAAAATTATTAGGTAGTAACTCGCTCTTATGGGTACTCTCTTGTGTGGTAAAAAACGAACCCACCTGGTGGTTTAGTTGTCGCGCACGTGCCCTTGTTATTGGTCCTTGCACGATGGGTGGTGGCAGAGTGGACGCATCGGTAGGGATGATGTCCTCATCATCCTCCTCTCTTGACTTGGAGTTGTCCTCGACTCAAGCTCATCTTCTTCTCCCGTATATGACCGCAAATCTGAAATGTTAAAAGTGGGGCTAACCCCGAAATCTGCAGGCAACTCAAGTTTATAGGCATTATCATTTATTCTCTCTAGCACCCTAAATGGACTATACTCACGGGGTATCAGTTTTGATTTTCTTAACTCAGGAAAAAGCTCCTTGTGCAAGTGTAACCAAACAAGATCTCCAGGAGCAAAAAGTAATTCTTTCCTACCATGACTATCAGCAATGCGATATTTGTCATTCATGTGTCCAATATTTTATTTTATGGTCTCATGCAATTTTAAAATAAATTCAACACGTTTCTTAACATCAAGATTGACCTTTTCAGATGACGGTAAAGGCAATAGGTCAATGGGAGCACGAGGATTGAAACCATACAGTACCTAGAAAGGACTTACCATTGTAGTTGAATGTAGCGCACGGTTGTAAGCAAACTCCACATGAGGAAGGCACTTCTCCCACAACTTTAAGTTCTTATTTAAAACAGCTCGTAACATCGTGGATAAGGTACGATTCAAGCCTCCGTTTGACCATCAGTTTGGGGGTGACAAGTAGTAGAAAACAGCAGATTTGTTCCCAATTTATTCCACAATGTCCTCCAAAAATGACTTAAAAATTTTGTGTCGCGATCTGAAACAATAGCGGAGGGCATACCATGCAAACGAACAATATCTTTGAAAAATAAATCCGCAATATGAGTGGCATCATCACTTTTATGGTATGGTATGAAATATGCCATTTTTGAGAACCGATCCATAACAACAAAGATACTATCCCTCCCCGTTTTGTCCTAGGCAAACCTAGAACAAAATCCATCGAAATATCCTCTCATGGCACGCTAGGAGTGGGGAGAGGCATATATAAACCATGTGGATTTAATCGTGACTTAACTTTTTGACATGTAGAGAAGCACGCCACAAAGCGTTCAACATCACGCCTCATCTTCAGACATAGAAGTGGGTGGCCAAAACATCCTCCGTCTTCTTTAAGGCCTCCTCCATGAGCCTCCTACAACAACAAAAGACGGACGGATCCACTGGAATGCATAGGCAGCTAGCTCTAAACAAAAACCCATCATTGAGTACAATTTTATTCCAAGCCCTCCCATCTTTGTAATTAATCAAAACATCTTTAAAATCAGCATCTTGAGTATATTGTTCTTTAATAGTATCAAGTCCAAAATTTCGACAGTCAAGTTGGGACAACATAACATATCTCCGAGATAAAACATCAGCAATTACGTTATCTTTTTCTTTCTTGTGTTTAATGATGTATGGAAAAGATTAAATAAATTCTACCCACTTGGCATGTCTACGGTTCAGTTTATTTTGACTACGAATATGTTTCAACGCTTCATGATCAGAGTGAATAACAAATTCTTTAAGCCATAAATAATGTTGCCACGTCTCTAAAGTGCGCACAAGAGCATACATCTCTTTATCATAGTTGAATAATTTAAAGCAGGCCCACTCAACTTCTCGTTGAAATAAGCAACTAGTTTACCTTCTTGCATGAGGACGCCGCCAATCCCAATCCCACTGGCATCACATTCAAGTTCAAAAGTCTTACCAAAATCTGAAAGTTGAAGTAAAGGTGCTATTGTTAACTTCCTTTTCAACAAATTGAAGGCGTCCTCTTGTGATTGTCCCCAATGGAATGCGACGCATTTCTTTGTCAGCTCATTCAATGGTACGGCAATGGTACTAAAATCATTCACAAAGCGGCGGTAGAAGCCGGCAAGTCCATGGAAACTTCGCACTTGTGTGACCGTTTTAGGAGTCGGCCAACTCTTGATCGCGTCAATCTTGACTTCATTGACCTCAAATCCTGCGGAGTCATAACATAACCAAGAAACGAGACTCGATCGGTGCAAAAGATGCACTTCTCGAGGTTACCAAACAAACATGCCTCTCTCAAAACATTAAAAACAGCACGTAGATGCTCAAAATGTTCAGAAAGTGACTTGCTATATATCAAGATATCATCAAAATATACCACCACAAATTTATCAATGAAAGGACGTAAGACCTCGTTAATTAACCGCATGAAAGTACTAGGTGCATTAGTCAATCGAAAAGGCATGACTAACCACTCATATAGCCCGAACTTAGTCTTAAAAGCAGTTTTCCATTCATCTCCCAATTTCATTCTGATTTGGTGGTACCCACTACGCAAGTCAACTTTGGAGAAAACAGTAGAACCACTTAATTCATCAAGCATGTCGTCTAACCTTGGAATAGGATGGTGATACCTTATTGTGATATTATTAATGGCTCTACAATCCACGCACATGCGCCAACTACCGTCTTTCTTAGGTACCAATAGAACAGGAACAGCACAGGGACTAAGGCTTGGTCGCACGTACCCACGGTCCAAAAGTTCTTGGACTTGTTGTTCCATTTTCTTAGTCTCCTCAGGATTGGTCCTATTGGCAGCACGGTTTGACAATGTCGCTCCCGGGACCAAATAGATTTGGTGCTCAATCCCTCGAACAAGAGATAGTCCCGGGGCACCTCAGTAGAAAACACATCATCATACTCCTGCAAAAGGTTAGTAACAGCTGGCGAAAAAGAGAAGGGTATTTCATGGAATGAGAATAAGGTCTCTTTACATATCAAAGCATAGCATGATGGATCAGCAAGATCTGACTTTGTTGCAAGCAAAACACCACCCTTCAATTTAATACCCTCGGTTTTAACAGCAAGTTTGTTCTTGTCTTTTTTTTGTGGAAAATGGTTTTTGCTACTTGTTGGTTTTCAGATTCTAGAGTGTTGTCTTCCTTTTCATTTTCTAGTCTCTCCCTATCAAATTGCACAATTTCAGAAGGGGTCATGGGAAGCAAAGTGATTTTATTCCCTTTGTGCATCAGAGTTAAGTATTATCCATACCATGATGAGTGGCATTAGTATCATATTCCCAAGGTCGGCCAAATAATAGTGAACAAGCTTGCATAGACACTACATCAAAATCAGTATCATCATGGTATGAGCCAATAAAGAAAGACACTCTAACTGTTTGGTAACCCGAACCTTACCACTGTTGTTGAACCATTGAACATGATATGGTTGATGGGGTTTCGTGGTCAAGCCAAGCTTCTTGACCAGGTCAGAACTCATCAAGTTGTTGCAGCTACCTCCATCAATGATGGTTCGAACACGACGGTTGTTGACGACGAAGAACATTTGAAATAGGTTGTGGCGTTGTACTCGCTCCGCTTGCTTCATTTAAGTGCTTAAAACCCGTTGGACAATGATGGTACGGTATTCTTCCGTGGCTACCGTACCCAATGCTTCCCCATCGTCATCATCTTGGCCGGTTGCGTCGTCCTCATCACCTGACAAGTTAGTTGTAAGGGCATATTCATCTTCTACATCGGAAGCACTAATATACCCACCCTCGTCAGTCGCGATGTAGGCTCACTGGCTTAGACAGTCCTTCATGACATGGCCCATTCCCTTGCAACGATGGCATACTATTCCAGTAGTACGTCCCGTGGAGGCAACCGATGAAGACGTCTTCGCTGGAGCCTGCAGGTTAGACGTCTTACTTATCTCGGGTGTACGTTGCAGTGGTGGCGGTGCTACTGAACGCGCCCTACTCATTGAGGGGGCAGTATACCGAGCGGCAGGAGGTAGCGCGGATTTGGATGAAGTTGACGCATGCCTTGGAGGGAAAGTAGCAGCAAAGTTGCTCCGTGGTCGCTGTTGTCGTCCCTGCAATTCTTTTGCTGCCAAAACAGCAAGATGGAACAACCTATTGACATCATGATAATCCTTGTAATCAACAATATTTTGTAAGTCTTGTCTTAACCCCATAGAAACATGCAATTTTATCCTCCACAATTTTCTTTACCCCACAACGCAACATTTCAATTTGAAACTCTTGATAGTATTCCACTACCGACTTGTTACCCTGATTTAAGCGCTGCAATTTTTTGCGCAAATCACGTTTAAAGGAAGGCAGCACAAATCGTTAGCGCATTTGTCTCTTTAGTGCGTCCTAAGTTTCAGCTTGTATGTTAGACTTTACTAGTTCATTCCACCAAATTATAGCAAAATCCTTGAACTCACTAGTGGCTTGTCTAACTCTATAGATTTCAGGGACAAGGTGAGAGTTAAACTTTTGCTCAACAGTCATTTTCCAATCTAGGTACGCCTCAGTGTCATAAGTTTCAGAGAAAGGAGGTATGATAAACTTAACTTTGGCAAATTGTTCATCATCACGGATATTATTAAAATTATGACCATTATTACCTCTCATACCCGGTCGTCGGGGATGGAAGCGCACCTCTTGTCGAAAGTCTCGCTCCACGCATTGCATGGCAGCTTCATTGGGGTGACGTGCAGCATGGGCATGTGACTCTTCATCGTCTTCATTTTGTTCATTTACAATTGTTCCGGTTGGAGGCTGCTGGAACTCCACGATCTCAACCCTATTGGCAAGGTCTGAGATGCGACGATCAAGCCTCTCGATGTCCTCCTGGTTATCTAGCCGAACCTTTGCAATGTCTTCCCTGATCTCTCGGTTTGCCTTAGTCACTTCTTTGGTTGTTTTGGAGAAAGCATCCTTGAGTTCCTTATCCCTCCGTGCTAGATCGTCTGCAAGATTTTGAAAAAGTGTTCGAAAATCATCATCATCTCCCGCAGTTCTAGCTCTTGTCTGGGGGCCTGTCATTGTTAGTAATAAAACAGAAGATAACACAGAGGTATTATCTCTATTGGACTGCTGCCTTGGCCGCCTTCTCTCCTCCGCGTGCACACCCACCGCCCAAGCCCGCCAATGGGCGCTAGAGCTACCCAATAACCGGAGCAGTCACCCCTCGGACCGCCTCTGCCAGAGACGCCCTCAAAGGCATCCTAAGCCCGCGCCGCGCCCAGGCCATTTTAACCCGCCTTTCACCCTCACGCGGACAGCGCAACCCAGCAAAGCTCTCTGCCCACACTCTCGTGCGCTTGCTTCCCCATCCCCCGGAGCTCCTCTCACCACAAGGAATCGGGCTCTGGTGCCGTGAGCTCGCCGGATCGCCACCGTCGTCCAAAGCACCACATTTCCCCCTTATCTGCAATTCCCCATCTCTGGTGAGTTGCATCTCAAATCCCCTCGCCTTGGAGCTCGCCTCTGGATTCTCTAACTCCCTACCGTGCTTGGTGCCCAGAGATCTCCTGGTCGCCAAGGTCTCCGCCGTGCCGCCATCTCCCCTGCTCCGCGCACACGTCGACACGCTGCCTCGAGCTAAACGAGGCTCATAGGAAGGCACGGTAAGCACCCACTAGCTCTCTTATACCTCATGAGCGTGAGAAATCCGTAGTAGCATCTCCCTAGCATAGCTTTCATCACATGTCGTAGCTAGTCTCCGCCTCCGCATGTCGCGCCACCTCCTCAAGCCACCTCTGACCTCCAAACTAGGCTCAATAGGAGCACGTCGTGCCACTGAGCTCGTAGCATCTTGAATTGCATCAAATGGTGGACCGTAGCTCGAGAAATCCATTTGGGAAGATCGCGAGATCGCGTCGGGTTTCACCGTGGGCTGGAAGTTGAAGACAATGCCAGAGCCGTCCGATCGAGATCCAGTGGCTACCTTTGAATCGAGCCATGAACAGCTGATGGGTGGGCCCGAGGCCATCTCAGCGCGCGCGCGCCAGCGCTGCGCTCTCCGCGGGCTGAAGTCTAACGGGCCGAGCCCAACACTATTTCACCATTTTCCAGCCTTTTTCCCTATTTTCCAGAGAGTAAAATAGATAAAAAAGAAATTGTTTTAAATAACAAAACAGCTAAATAAATTCTGGAAACATTTGAGAAGATACTTTAGACAGATATGGAGCTAGGAAAAATATGTCTTACATATGGTACTACAGACATTTTTAGTGTAACTTTAACTATGCTCTTTATGTATATTTCCCTTTAGGCATGAACTTGTAGTAGTTTGTATTTTAGATAAAATACCAAACAATGTCATATGGATATTAAATATCTAGTACAAATACTAAAGAGGCTGTAGAGCCTAGGAAAAATATATCCATTATATAGCACCACATAGCTTTCTGGATTAAAAGCAGATTTAGCATTTAGGGTAAATTCCCCTTGAATATTACCTTGTTGCACTTTAGAATTTAGATAAAAAAGTAAATCATTTCCAGTGACCATGAAACTTGAATCATATATTTTAAAAAAGGTTTAGGACCTAGGAAAAATATAATACTTAGTATTACAGTATTAAATTAAAATAATAAAAATACAAGGAGCTTCAATGTTAGTATTTTCCCTATTTTCTATAGTTTCCAAGGAATTATAAAATAAATAGTAGATGAGCTCAATAATTTATGAGATATTTAGGAGAAGTACTTCTAACACCCTTGGACCCTAGAAAATACTAGATCAAATAGTTGTTTAAGAAAATCTCTCTGTAACATTTGTAGAAGCTCATTTAGGGTGATTTCCTATATCCCAAAAATTGCTGAAATGATTAATAATGATTTAAAAATGGTTCTAGACCTAAATAAACCCCTGAAAAATTAGAGTGCCTCTGGATCATAAGAAAAACATAGCATGTATTATCTTATTAAGAAAATATTAGATAACCAATATTAGATACTGTAATACTAAGTATTATATTTTTCCTAGGTCCTAAACCTTTTGTAAAATATATGATTCAAGTTTCATGGTCACTGGAAATGATTTACTTTTTTATCTAAATTCTAAAGTGCAACAAGGTAATATTCAAGGGGAATTTACCCTAAATGCTAAATCTGCTTTTAATCCAGAAAGCTATGTGGTGCTATATGATGGATATATTTTTCCTAGGCTCTACAGCCTCTTTAGTATTTGTACTAGATATTTAATATCCATATGACATTGTTTGGTATTTTATCTAAAATACAAACTACTACAAGTTCATGCCTAAAGGGAAATATACATAAAGAGCATAGTTAAAGTTACACTAAAAATGTCTGTAGTACCATATGTAAGACATATTTTTCCTAGCTCCATATCTGTCTAAAGTATCTTCTCAAATGTTTCCAGAATTTATTTAGCTGTTTTGTTATTTAAAACAATTTCTTTTTTATCTATTTTACTCTCTGGAAAATAGGGAAAAAGGCTGGAAAATGGTGAAATAGTGTTGGGCTCGGCCCGTTAGACTTCAGCCCGCGGAGAGCGCAGCGCTGGCGCGCGCGCGCTGAGATGGCCTCGGGCCCACCCATCAGCTGTTCATGGCTCGATTCAAAGGTAGCCACTGGATCTCGATCGGACGGCTCTGGCATTGTCTTCAACTTCCAGCCCACGGTGAAACCCGACGCGATCTCGCGATCTTCCCAAATGGATTTCTCGAGCTACGGTCCACCATTTGATGCAATTCAAGATGCTACGAGCTCAGTGGCACGACGTGCTCCTATTGAGCCTAGTTTGGAGGTCAGAGGTGGCTTGAGGAGGTGGCGCGACATGCGGAGGCGGAGACTAGCTACGACATGTGATGAAAGCTATGCTAGGGAGATGCTACTACGGATTTCTCACGCTCATGAGGTACTTGCCGCCGCCGCGACCTCCTCCTTTCTGCCGCCCGCCGCGCCCGTCGCGCGGCTGGCCGTCGCCGTCGTTGTCGTCGTCGCGCTCGGCGACCAGGACCTGCCCGGTCTCGGCCGCCTTGCGCTTCTTCTTGTCTTTCCCGCCGGGATATTTGGAGGTCCCAGCCTCGCCACCTGCAGCGGCCCCCGCCCTTCCGGCTGGACAGAAGCGGGCCTCCCCCTGTAAGGCGCACTTGTGGGTCAAAGTGAAAAGCTCCTCCGTCGTCTTGATCTTGCGGGTGGCCATCTTCTCCTTAACCTTGGGGTCTCGGGCGCCCCTCCTGAAGGCCATGACGACGGCGTCGATGGAGATGTCAGGAATGGAACCAGGCTGAAGCGCTGGATGTAGTCGCGCAGCGATTCTCCCTTCTTCTGCTCCACATTGTGGAGATCATCTTCCACTCCGGGCTGCTCGAAAGTGCCCTGGAAGTTGGTGATGAAGAGCTCGGAGAGCTCCTTCCACGACCCCACCGACTCCGGGGGTAGGTTCATGAGCCACGAGCGGGCTCCGCCGTTGAGGACTGCGGTGAAGTAGTTCGCCAGAACTTTCCCTGACCCTCCAGTCAGCTGCATCACAGTGGTGTAGATTTGTAGAAACTCGTCGGGGTTGGTGGAGCCGTCGTACTTCTCGATGGGGGCCGGTCGGAAGTTCTCTGGCCACTGGACGCGACGCAGCTCCTTTGAAAAGGCACGGCATCCGACTTCTAGAGCATCCTGCTCCTGTACGCGCCCCTCGTTCCACCGCCCCTGACGCTCAGGCGGCGCCGAGGAAGCGCCGCCTTCGTCGGCCTAGGCGGTGTCATGGAAGCTCCCCTCCTGGCCTCCGCAAGCGGCAGCGATGGCGCGGTCGCGCTCTCGATCGTGCCGTCGGCGGAGCTTGTCACGCAGGTCTTCTCCATGTCGTAGGTGGCGGTCCTCCAAGTGGGCCCGGAGATCCGGCCCACCGCCTCGTCTGCCTTGTCGGACTCCCGAAGGAGTTGCTTGGCTCCTGCCGTCCTAGTCCCGCTCCATCCCGCCAAGGGCACTGCGGGAGGGGTGCGGAGAAACAAAGGAGCGGGAGGAAGCGGAAACGCCGGTTCCCGTGCCTCCCGGAGCTTGCATTACCGCCGCGGCGGCATCGACGTGGCGGGCCAAACTGGCCAGCCACGGCGCCGCCGGAGAGTCCGAAGTTACCGGAACTGGCAGGTTGTCCAGTAGGGCCGTGGCCGCGTAGAGGTTTTGTGCCGGAGAGCATACATCCATGCCCAGGCGCCGCCTAGCCAGACTGGGACGACTGCCCTCCGCTAGGTTGCCTACCCTTGGCGGGAGGCCACTGCCCAGCTGGTCCACCGCCATCGCCGCAGCCGACGCCCGGACTGCTGATCCGCCATCGCCGCCTGAAAAAGGTCGAAGAACTCGAACTGATGCTAGCGCCCCCTACCTAGCGCGCCACTGACGGCGTGTTTTTCACCGAACCACAGCGAATCACACCCCTATCAGATTTCAACTCTGCAAGCCGATCAGCCCGAGTTCGATCCGATTCGAGCGTCGGGCGCGGCGAGGAGCGACACGCAGAGATTACCCAGGTTCGGACCCCTTCGCCGGTAACATTCCTACTCCTGCCGAGCCTTAGCTCTTTTCGTGTTGTGGTTATGTGGGAATGGTTACAGAATGCTTCCTCCTCCTGTCCTTTCTCTCTCCTCCCCTTTGATACAAGCTGCAGGCTGGCGGAGAGAGCAATGGGGTGGTAATACAGTACACTAAGTACACTGATGAGACTTGAGAGACAAGACCGGAGAGACGAAAGCGTGCTGCCGCTGCGCCGAGCGGTGCCGCCCACGCGTGCTTCGCAAGTGGCCTCTGACTCATGTGAACACGCCGGTGAAAGAACATGCGGGGCCCACCTTGTACCGTCTGACACGGGCGGCCAGCCTGATGACTGCCAAACTCTCTCTCTGCCGGTCAATTCCGCAGAGCCACAGTGATAGTTGAGCACCCGCAGAGGTCACTGTGGCGGTAATCATCTTCTCCTCGATCCATCCGCGCGTGATGTCGCATTTAATGCGCCTGTCCTTCGCAGCGAGGAAGAGCCTTCGCCCGGAAGACTCCCCTTGGGACGCTTCCTGTCGCGCGGGCCCCACCTGCCAGCGAGGGGGCCTCCTGCGCTCGCTTCGCGCACTAGCCGCCCGCCTGACGCGTGGGGCCCTCGCCTGGCACGCTGAGGAGCTCGCCCACGCGCTGGGGCCTGGTCGCCCGCCTGATGCGTGGGGCCCTCGCTTGATCTTCTTTCGGACTCTTCAGACCCCGGTACTTATTGTACCGACAGATTGTATGCAATATTGTCAAGGGTAAAGCCTAGGTCGTGCATGCATCATGATTTCTATTTGCACTAAGTAAGTAATTATTGGTTTGATTGAATGAATAGACATACGCGATCCCGAAGGGATGTTTGGTGACACCGAGGAGGACCATCTACCTGAGCAAGGCGAGTTAATACCTACTCTTTAGATGTTGTCCGTATTAGGGAGAGATTAATTGCGACTTTCCCTAGTGCGGATTAACATAGCTAATATCATATTCATTACCCAGTTTTCCTTCAAACTATATTGTTTATTATTAAAAATGCATGTTTATTAATCTGCCTAATTGTTAATCATGTAATAGTTATATATGCCTGCCCTTGAAGTGCTTAGCCTTAATGCCTGCCTTGATTGTCATTTCCCTTGATAGCTTGAGAATATCTGGTAATCACTTTAACCCTACCTAATGGGTAAAACCTGCTTAGACTGGCTTAGACTTAAATAAATCTTTTGGCAAATCGCCACGGAACGGTGAACCGATATTCACCGATCATTCATTCCTTCATTGAAATTATTATGGCGTGTGACAGTTAGGGCTATTAGTTGCATGTTGAGCTGAATGTGGTTGGCGGTATGGTTATGTGGGATGTCGATCTGGTTTGGTCGGTTGGTTGGAGCAGTTCATGTATGGCAAGGTCTAGGACCGTGGAAATAGTTAAGAATGATTGGTGTATTGCCCCCATCCGGATGGATGATTAAGGCATAGGGTGCCAGGTGCTGGGTTTAGCCAGGTCTTACCCTGGAGGAGCGCGGAAGAACACGCGTAGCGGGGAGATCGCTGCCATTTGAGGGATGGTTCCAACACAACGCGTGGCCATTGCGCGGAGTACAGGTCTTCGAGAGTACCAGCTGAGAGCGCTTTGCGGAGGTCCTCTGGAACCATTCTCGATAGGGACCGCCATGGATCATCGCCACACTTCCCTAGGATGACACTCGGCTACTGAGGGCTGGCAACCCCCTAGGCCGAAGCGGGCATACCATGGCAAGTGTGAAGGATGGCGTATCTAGGAAATGTTGGGGGCAACAAGAAGATTGGTTTGGTGAGGTATGATAACGAGTGTATGTTGGTCGAGGCTTGGTCTGTCTAGGGTTGGTTGGTGGTTTGGTTGGGTTCCGGGATGTATTGTTTCGATGCTAAACCCTTGAAATTATAAGACTACTAATTTCGGATGCTAGTTTAGGAACTTTTAAAAGTCATTTAAAACTGGCCTTATGCAAATAAAATAACCCTTTCCCCCAAATAAAGCCTTCTATACATTAATTGCATTAAGGGAAGTGTTAACTAGCCAGCGTTTTGATGACGCTGACCTCGCCAACTTACATTCTTTAGATGGGGGAATTGAGGAGGATCCGTACGAGTGCCATGAAGACGATGGACAGGACTTCGGTGGACCTGACGAGTCTTAGGGGTTGCTCCGGTCGTTGCCAGGGCACTTAGCCGATAGGAGATTCTTTAGGGTACATATTTTGGGAGATAGCTGCAAACTCTGAACAATGTTTTGTATATCAAGGTTGTTATCGACCGCCTTACTAAATTCGCTTAAGGGCGTGACATGGTATGTAATATTCAGGGATTCTATTTAATCGATGTATGCTTGTATCGGCTATGTGATCTTCCGCACTAGTGTACCGATCCAGGGACTGGTGCATGGGATTCCGACTCTCAAGATAAGTTAAAATTGAGGGTTGACAAAGCTGGTATCAGAGCGTGCGACTGTACGACCCATATGAATTAGTGGTCGAAGTTTGGGAAAAATTATATTTTCACCTTTTTACAATTATTTTGATGCTTAAAAGATTCCTTTAATACTCTGCCTACCTGTTCTAACAATTTGTTTGTCAAAATTTTCTTTTAGATAGATCGATGCCACCAGCACTAGTTCGCTGACGAGAGGTCGACGCACAGCTACGAGGACCCACATTTCTAGAGCAGTGGGTCCGGGGACTCCAGCAGATGTGCCGGTCTCCGTCTTTTAGCGAGAGGCCAAGGTTCTTTTTGAGGGATGCTCGATCCCTACCTCGTGCTACCTACCTCGTGCGGGTAATCACCTACTACGAGGGGGATGAGGTTGAGGCACATAGCTACGACACCGATACACCAAGAGTTCACCTACAGGCGGCGATGAACGACGCTGCGATGGAGGCCACTACCAAACTCCAGAGGGAGCACAGTGCCTATCTCTGGGAGGGCTATGCACTTCCGACGGCGATGCATATGAGGTCACTCCCTGGGTTCAGCCTCGCCTCTGTGCCAATTCAGCACCAGTTGATCCGTCTGGCGTGCCTTTACGACGGCGCTACTCAAGTGGTCGGTGGTGAGCTGGAGGAGATCAGCCTCTTACGATCGTCGCTCCGGGTGGCGGACAATGAGTTGAGGGTGGTAGGGAAACGGCTCGACCACTATGATATGAGCCTTGCCATGGCGAGACATCAGCAGGACACAGCTAGGGAGGCGCTTCATAGGCGTCAGTAGGAGGAGACCCGACAGGTGCTGGCTCAACAGGACCAACATGACCCTTCGCTCTCACCTCCGGGGCCGGTGTATCCACCTCCGTAGTATGAGAACCGCTGCACTACGATGCGGAAGAGGACTTTTCCGCCTCGAGCCTTAGTGGGGATTCCACGCCATGGGCCATCTTCCTCAGAGTCTGCACTAGAGCAGTGGCCGATGGACGCCGACTCCGACTCCAACTCCGACACTGACACTGGAGGCGACGACGCTCCTGCACCGCCGGCTCCGGGATCATCAACAAGGCCTTCCTTCACCAGCGGTTTGACTTCCTTTTGAAGTGTGCGCCCCCACGATTCATCTACTCCCGCCGTCATCGTGACTAGAGCTTGTAAACTCTCTCTCCGTGAGCCTTAGAGCCATTCGCCCTAGTAGATGATGGGCCTTAGCTAAATATTAGATGGGTGGCTGATGTCCTAGTAGGTGATGGACATGTTTGATGTATGGTGATTTGTTGAGCCCTATTAGAGGATGGGCAAAAACATTTGGTTGTATATTATTTTGCTTGCCCTTTGTGGCAAGGTGATGAGGACATCACTCCTACCGATGCGTCCACTCTACCACCACCTACTGTGCAAGGACCTATAACAAGGGCACGTGCACGACAACTAAACCACCAGGTGGGCTCATTCCTTACCATACAAGGGAATACCAATAAGAGCGAGTTACTACCTAATAATATTGTGCTTGTGCTTAGGAATTATGGTGTTGACCAGCGAGGATGGAACTCTACACCAAGACAAGTTGGAAACCAAGTCTACCACGAGTTCGAGTCCGGTTCGGCCACGGCGGAGCAGTCTTTCTTCAAACGGGCGTAGCAGATGCATATCAACTCCGTTTGGGGCGTTTAAATATATTATGGAGAAGCCCTCGACGAGACCTTTCCAACGGATCCAGTCGCTCATTTAAATTCCTTCTGAGTTGATCACAATCGTCGAAACAAGAGGCGACCAGATTCTGTTGGGCTGCCGGTGCTGCGTCACCTTCCTTCTGGGCTTCGGCCCGTGTATCCCGAGCAGGGGGTCGCCCCAAACCCTAGCCGCCGCCCCTCCTGCCTATTAAGACTTGGTAGCCGTCATTGTTAGAGGCGGGTTTTGCTTAGATATATTTCTGCCATCGCAGTATCACCGATTATCGGTTTGTGGAACCCCAAATTCGTGACCTTAATATCAATTCGCAATTTCAGATTGCTTCTTCTTCGTTCTTGCTTGTGTTCTCGATTCGCTTGCAGGAACTAGCCTTCGTGGTGAGGTCGACCGTGCGCTTGTGTATAATTTATTTTTGTTATGATTTAGTCTATCATGAAAGGTACTTTAATAATGACATGAGTTTTTTTTTCATATTTTCACTAATTATTTGAATAAGACGAGTGGTCAAAGTACGTGTTAAAAAAGTCAAACGACCTATAATTAGGAACGGAGGGAGTAGGTAGCGCCAATCTCTGTACTAGCCTTAACAGCATCGTGCATTTGGAATGCAATCCGTAGCTAGATGCACTAGCTAGCAGAGACAGAAATTGACTGATCGCTAATGAAAATTTCAGTTGACTTGTAAACTAGATGTTCCCGGATGATATGTTGCTTGATCCATAATGCTCTTACCGTTCACTACACTGGCCAAACAGCGTAGCTGCATCTGCACTTCGCCCAGGACGTGGGGGGCTCTCATTTCATATTTCATATCTCGTACAATTGACCCTTCTCTCTCACATAATTTGCTTTCCACCCAACTATTTTTCAACGGGACAATGCACCCAAACTCATCGTGTCAAGGTCTAAAATCCACAGCTTTCCCTCCATTAATTGTCCGCGCCTCTTTATATACCACATTTCGCTTCCCTCGAACATCCGCAGAGATCAAGGTGGTAAGCTCCAGCTCCCCAGCCGGTGCAAGCGCAGAGCACACGCTCATCGTCGTCGCCGCCGCCACAGCAGAGACCGGCGTGCTGTGACGGCAATGTCGATCTCTCGCTCCGCTCTCTTCGCCGCGCTCTGTGCCGTCCTGGTAGCTGCCGCCTTCGCCGCCACCGCCACCGTCCCCGGCGCCCATCCCCCAAGGCCACAGGGCCCCAACGGCCACGCCGCCGCCGCCGCCGCACGTGCCGCTGAAGGCCGCACCCGCCATGGCCCCTACGCTAGCCAAGACGCCGGCAAAGGCCCCTGCCTCCGCTCTGGCGAAGATGGCACCCGCGCCGGCGCCGGTGAAGAAGGCCCCCGCCCCAGCTCCGTCGCCGTCGCTGGCCCCGATGGCCGGACCTGCCGCAGCGCCAGCGATCGCCGCCGCGGCTCCTGCTGCCAGCTTTGCAGGGCTCGTCGGCAGCGTTGTGGCCGCTGTCTCCGCCGTTGCAGTGTCTGCCTTCTGAAGTTGAGGGGGGTGGTAATACTAATATCCGACGTTCTTTTGCTTTGCTAATTTGTTGTCGATTGTTTTCATGGTTTACAATAAGGCAATTGTTATTTTGCAGGCGTCTGCAATTAGGCAAAACGTGCAGACGCAAAAAATTCCACTTTCTTTTTACAGTTTTTCCACATTTACATTTATGGAAGAAACGCTTCGCGATAGTGGAATTTTTTGCGTGAGGTTGATTTTTGTATAGATTTATTTTGTTTTATGTTTATTATAGATTTATTTTGTTTTATGTTTATTATAGATTTCTTTTATTTTCTGTATATGATAAATTTTATTTTGTTTTCTGTTTTTCACATTGAGAGATTTTTTGCTCGTATAATTTGCGAAATCGTGCAGGCGTAAAAAATTCCACTAATTTTCTACTGTTTTTCCATATTTCCAATATTGAAAAAAAATGTTTTGCGATAGTGGAATTTTTTTGTGCGAGGTCTGCACGCATGTATATGGCATGTGCCTATACAAATGCTGAAATTGCAGGTGCTGCCAAATAGTGCCTCCCTTACAATAAAGTGTCACTCTTTTTGAACGCCTCATTGGATTTACTGGATCATCGCAAGATGTATAGATTTTATTCTTTTAGAGTTTCCATGGGAAAAAAAGATTGACTATTTGGAGGACACGGGGAGAGAAATATCCACGGACAATCCCCCGTGGATCCTTCGGAAAAGATCCCTGCACGGCTCGCTCTCGATTCCCCCGCGCCACCTTCTCCAACTCCTGTTTCCTCCTTGTCTCCGTTGTGTGCTTCCTCCCACTCGATGATGGCGGTAAGATGGCACGCTACACTTCTTAGAGGAGGCTTTTTTGCCCGCCACCGTTGCCCGGTACCCCATGCGGCCCAGGTTCTCCTCGTCGGCGGTGACCACCCCATGACGCACGTGCTCTAGTAGCCGCAACATGAACCGCTCGAGGTCACCGTTGGGCCACGCAACGATACGGCGCTGGGATTCGACCTGCTCCAACTCCATCGCGGCTCACATCGATGGCCACCTCTATATCTCCTTCGTCCTCCTCACTACTCACATCAATGGCCTCCTCTGAATGCTCATCGGCACCATTCACTTTGATGGCGCGCTTCTCAGAGGCGGCAACAACAGATCTCCAAGTGGAAGCAGCGCCGACGGCCAACGCTCCAAGGAGGAAGCAGCAACAATGCACCGGGGGAGGGGGGGGGGAGAGAGAGAGAGAGCGGAGTGGAGCGGAGGTCCGTCACTGCTAGGCTTGGGTTGGAAGCACGCAAGGAAGGTATGGCTCGTTATTATTGACCTAGGCCACCACTTGTTATATATCTTTTATAAACTACCGAGAGAGATGGATTGATATTGTTCTCTTCGACATTTTGTAAACTATCTCTCAATATAGTGAAGTTTTGCCGGCCGGCACCTGTGGTATTTTCCTCCCTTCGCATTGGAGAGGTTTTCCATATTAAATCTTGTGTCTCGAATGGATTGGGTTTATTGATCTACTTCGTTATTGTCGTGTGATTTTCTACCAAGACTGACCCAATGATTTAATAAAAACAAAAAACGAGACGGTAGTTTTCACCGGATTTTCTCCCCCGTTGCCCCCTAACTAGCCCTTAGGCCCTCTTTGATAGCTTGTTTAGTTATGGTTTAGTTTTTGTTGGGAAAATGTGACCATCTTTGAAAGTGGTATGAAAAGACTAAATAAATTATTAAAAAAATATTTTTGAGACCTTTGAGAAAAACTCTACAAAGTTCTAAATAAATTATTTTTAAAAAATAAAGTGAATGGTGTATATAAAAATAACAAAAGTTGCAATCCCAACAAAAACTACAACTAAACAAGCTATCAAACAGGGTCTTAAGTGTTACTAGTACGTGAAAACTATGGTAATTTATCGCTTCTGACAGTTACTATTTTGTACGTGGATTACTTTTTCTAAAAAAAGAAACACACCATTTCATTGTATTATAGGCCAAGATCTTACGACCAACACAAATTTTACAAGACAACTCCATGTAAAGATCAACCACCAACTATAAGAATGAAAAGTATCTCACGCCACTTTAACTCGAAACAACGGGGGAGAGGGAATTCCACTAGCCCACTATCATATCAGAACCAAGGGCACCAACCCTATCCAAGACTGTCGATGAGGATGTCAAGGCCAACCACCATGCTAGATAAACTTAGAATGGATCTTACTGATGTGTTGTCATAAACGTTATCATAAACATAAAAAAAGGAAAGAGTCCCCCTCACCCTCTCACCTTCGACAAGTTCATCGTAGTTGAGGGGACGAGAGGGGCCAAGATAGATTTGGAGGATTTGGGGCTGGAGTGGAGGAGTTAGGAGCGGTTATGGCTCCTTACTCGTAAACCCCAATAGACGTTAGTTTTATTTTTTTTTTGTGTGGATTATTAGCCACATTTTTTAGGGCCAGTGTAACTTGCAGTGCATGGGTCATAATTTTTGAAATGGGTTTATCAAAGCTGGCGTATTAAATTCAGAATATTTTTCTATGCCTAATTTGTGTAATTGTGATGGGGACGAGGTCCCGATCTTCCGACATGCATGGATAATCACGATTAGTGGAGAACTCGACGTTGACTATCCGACCTTGATCAGCACCGATCTAGACCTGCAATCGCTACACCACCGTCTCCGTTCGTTACCAACCACGCAAGCGCACGGTCGACCTCACCACGAAGGCTAGTTTCTGCATGCGAATTGAGAACACAAGAACGAAGAAGCAATCTGAAATTGCGAATATGTTTTAAGTTAAACCGATACTCGGTAATACTGCAATGGCAGAAAATTATCTAAGCAAAACCCAACTCAAACAATGACGGCTACGAAGTCTTATTAGGGAGAAAGGCGGCGGCTAGGTTTTGGGGCGCCTTCCCCTTGCGAGGGATACACGGGCCAAAGCCCAAAAACAAGGTGACGTAGCACCGGGCAGCCAAACAGAATCCGGTCGCCTCTTGTTTCGACGATTGTGATGACGCAGCATCGGACAACCCAACAGAATCTGGTTGCCTCTTGTTTCGATAATTGTGATCAACTCAGAAGGAATTTGGACGTGCGACTAGATCCGTTTGAAATGTCTCGTCGAGGGCTTCTCCGTAATGTACTTGAAAGCCCCAAACGGAGTTCATATGCATCTGCTACGCCCGTTTGAGACAGACTGCTCCACCGTGACCGAACCGGACTCCAACTCTTGGTAGACTTGGTTTCCAGCTTGTCTTGACGTAGAGTTCCATCCTCGCTGATCAACACCATAATTCCTAAGTAGAAGCACAACATTATTAGGTAGTAACTCGCTCTTATGGGTATTCTCTTATGTGGTAAGGAACGAGCCCACCTGGTGGTTTAGTTGTCGTGCACGTGCCCTTGTTATTGGCACCTGATATGGTTGAGGATGGGGTTTCGTGGTCAAGCCAAGCTTCTTGACCAGGTCAGAACTCACCAAGTTGTCGTAGCCATCAATGATGGGTCGAACGCGACGGTTGTTGACGACGAGGAACATTTGAAACAGGTTGTGGCGTTGTATTCGCTCGGCTTGCTTCATTGAGTGCTTAGAACCCATTGAACAATGATGGTACGGTATTCTTCCGTGGCTACCGTACCCAAGGCTTCCTCATCGTCATCATCTTTACCGGCTGCGTCGTCCTCATCACCTGCCAAGTTAGCTGCAAGGGCATATTCATCTTCTACATCAGAAGCACTAATGTACCCACCGTCATCAGTAGCGATGTAGGCTCTCTGGCTTGGGCAGTCCCTCATGATATGGCCCATTCCCTTGCATCGATGGCATACGATTCCAGTGGTACGTCCCGTGGAGGCAACCGTTGAAGACGTCTTCGCTGGAGCCTGCATGTTAGACGTCTTGCTTACCTCGGGTGTACGTTGTGGTGGTATCGGTGCTGCTGAACGCGCCCTACTCATTGAGGGGGCAGCAGGCCGAGCGGGAGGAGGTGGCGCGGATTTGGATGAAGTTGACGCTTGCCGTGGAGGGAAAGTAGTAGCAAAGTTGCTCCGTGGTCGCTGTTGTCGTCCCTGCAATTCTTTTTCTGCCAAAACAGTAAGCTGGAACAACCTATTCACATCATGATAATCCTTATAATCAACAATATTCTGTATGTCTTGTCTTAACCCTCCATAGAAATGAGCAATTTTATCCTTCTCAGTTTCCTCTACCTCACAACGCAACATAATAATTTGAAGCTCTTGGTAGTATTCCTCTACCGACTTGTTACCCTGATCTAAGCGCTGAAATTTCTTGCGCAAATCACGTTTAAAGGAAGGTGGCATAAATCGGTAGCGCATTTGTCTCTTCAGTGCGTCCCAAGTTTCAGGTTGTATGTTAGACTCTACTAGTTCATTCCACCAAATTATAGCAAAATCCTTGAACTCACTAGTGGCTTGCCTAACTCTTTAGATTTCAGGGACAAGATGAGAGTTAAACTTTTGCTCAACAGTCATTTCTCAATCTAGGTACGCCTCAGCATCATAAGATCCAGAGAAAGGAGGTATGGTAAACTTAACTTTGGCAAATTGTTCCTCATTGGTTCAACAGTCATTTCCTAATCTAGATACGCTTTCAGCATCATAAGTACCAGAGAAGGGAGGTATGGTAAACTTAAGTTTAGCAAAGGGGTCATCATTGCGATTATTGTTAACATTATTACCATCGCTACCTCTAATACCTGGTCGCCGTGGAGGGAAGCGCACTTGTTGTCGAACGTCTTGCTCCACACGATGCATGGCAGCGTCATTGGGGTGACGTTCAGCAACATTGGGGTGACGTTCAGCGCCATTGGGGTGACGTTCAGGTCAAGCGTCTTGCTCCTCACGATGTTCAGCATGGGCATGTGATTCTTCATCATCTTCGTTGTGTTCCTCAATAGTGGTTCTGGTTGGAGATTGTTGGTTCTCCAAGATCTCAATCCTATTGGCAAGGTCTGAGATGCGACGATCAAGCCTCTCGACGCCCTCCTGGTTATCTAGCCGAACCTTCGCAACTTCTTCCCTGAGCTCTCTGTCTGCCTTGGTCACTTCTTTGGTTGTTTTGGAAAGAGCATCCTTGAGTTCCTTATCCCTTCGTGCTAGATCGTCAGAGAAATTTTGGAACAGCGTTCGTAAATCATCATCATCTCCAGCAGTTCTTGCTATTGTTTGGGGGCCTGTCATTGTTAGTAATAAAACAGAAGATAACACAAGGTATTACTCCTATCGACTACTAATCTCGATCAGGCTGGAACTCTCACGCGTCTTACCTCTCTCTTGCAAGGTTCTTACCAATGCTGCAGTGGGTTCTCCCGGTTGCTTGGTGGTGATGATGACAGGTGAATGGTGAGTGAAGCGATTGCAAAGTATGATCCTGTGCTGACAAGTAATTTGTGTAGCTTGGAAGGCAGTTATGGTAGCAAAGGTCAGCAATAATTGAATCCAGTAAACAAAGCTGAATAAATGTCCAAAGACCTAACTAGTGTTGCTGGCTTAAACGTGTTTATAGGATTGTCGGAGCAAGCAAACACAGCAAGGTAGAAACAAGGACAAATAGGATGTACACAATTCAGACCCCGATGGTTTTTTTTTTGGCACCTTCTTCCTCTTTTCTTTTTTTTTTGTACTGCGCGGTTGTTTTTTTTGTGCGCTGCCTCTTTCTTCACAATTTTTTTTTGTATGATTTTTTTGATATTGTTTTCAGCCTCAGCAACACAGAAATATGGATACAGAGATGTTTCCCCCTCAATTTGGAGCTTTGAGGTGGCCGATTCAATTTCTGGAATGTGCTTTAAAAAGCGTGCGGACACTTCGGGGGCCGAATAGATGGTCTTCCTGATGGATTTTCGGGATTCTAATTTGACCAAAACAAAATATGTTAGTTTTGGTTGGATGTATCTTGTCGAGATCTTTCCAACGAGTGGTTGTGGACCCAAATCGGAGTTCGCATGAGAAAGT
Source organism: Raddia distichophylla (assembly GCA_005191435.1). NCBI lineage: Eukaryota > Viridiplantae > Streptophyta > Magnoliopsida > Poales > Poaceae > Raddia > Raddia distichophylla. The sequence goes on from SPJY01018096.1 coordinate 2,603,311, forward strand.
TGTGGCTGTTTTTCCGAAGGGTCTCCGGAATAGGGTTTCTGGTAGGGAAGATCTCGTTTTGGTGACTTTAGATGTAAACAGTGGGCATGCAGGTCGACAAAACAGAGGGGTAGCGATGCCGGGCGGTTGATACAAGGCGGTTTGCAATCTATCTATTGTTTGCGATGGCGGGACAGTAGCACAAGGTGGCTAGTGGGGGCAAACCGAGTAAGACTCGATTTGGTTGCGGGATGTTGGGCGATGGTAGGACTGGGATGCAACAGATGGATCAACAGGGCTACGAACACGATCTAAACCAGCAACCAAACTCGAACTAAGGACACAAACTCAACAATGCAACTGAAAACAAAGATTGCGAGGGATCAACGTGGTTTGGACAGCGGAAGGGACGACGTACACAGAACTTATTTGAACGGGCAGTTTTCTGGACTCTAGGTGGAAGATGAAACAAAGGGATAAACGTGTTTATAGGATTGTCGGAGCAAGCAAACACATCAAGGTAGACACAAGAACAAATAGGATGTAAACAATTCGGACCCCGATGGTTTTTGGCACCTTCTTTTTCTTCTGTTTTTTTTTGTACTGCGTGGCTGTTTTCTGTGCGCTGCCTCTTTCTTCACAAATTTTTTTTTGTATGATTTTTTTGATATGTTTTTCAGCCTGAGCAACACAGAAATATAGATACAGAGGTGTTTCCCCCTCAAATTGGAGGTTTGAGGTGGCCGATTCAATTTCTGGAATGTGCTTTAAAAAGCGTGCGGACACTTCGGGGGCCGAATAGGTGGTCTTCCTGATGGATTTTCGGGATTCTAATTTGACCAAAACACACGAAGTGAGTTTCGGTTGGATGCATCTCGTCGAGATCTCTCCAACGAGTGGTCGTGGACCCAAATCGGAGTTCGTATGAGAAAGTTATGGCTGTTTTTCCAAAGGGTCTCCGGATTAGGGTTTCTGGTAGGGAAAGATTTCGTTTTTGGCTCTTTGGATGTAAACAGTGGGCATGCAGGTCGACAAAACAGATGGGTAGCGATGCCGGGCGGTTGATACAAGGCGGCTTGCGACCTAGCTATGGTTTGCGATGGCGGGACAGTAGCACAAGGCGGCTAGCGGGGGCAAACTGAGTAGAACTCGATTTGGTTGCGGGATGTAAGGCGGTGGTAGGACGGGGATGCAACAGATGGATCAACAGGACTACAAACACGATCTAAACCAGCAACCAAACTTGAACTAAGGACACAAACTCAACAATGCAACTGAAAACAAAAACTGCGAAGGATCAACGTGGTTTGGACAGCGGAAGGGATGACGTACACAGAACTTATTTTGACGGCCAGTTTTCTGGACTCTAGGTGGAAGATAAAACAAGGAATACAAGTATACCTGTCGGGCAACCGAAGCTCTGATACCACTTGATGGGGAACGGGGTCCCGATCTTCCGACAGGTATGGATAAGTCGATTTGGTGGAGAACTCGACGTTGACGATCCGACCTTGATCAGCACCGATCTAGGCCTGCAATCGCTACACCACTGTCTCCGTTCGTTATCAACCACGCAAGCGCACGGTCGACCTCACCACGAAGGCTAGTTCCTGCAAGCGAATCGAGAACACAAGCAAGAACGAAGAAGAAGCAATCTGAAATTGCGAATTGATATTAAGGTCACGAAATTGGGGTTCCACAAACCGATGATCGGCGATACTGCGATGACAGAAATATATATAAGCAAAACCCGGCTCTAACAATGACGGCTATCAATTCTTAATAGGCAGGAGGGGTGGAGGCTAGGGTTTGGGGCGACCCCCCTTGCGCGAGATACACGGGCCGAAGCCCAAAATCAAGGTGACGCAGCACCAGGCAGCCCAACAGAATCTGGTCACCTCTTGTTTTGACGATTGTGATCAGCTTAGAAGGAATTTGGATGTGCGACTGGATCCGTTGGAAAGGTCTCGTCGATGGCTTCTCCGTAATGTACTTGAACGCTCCAAACGGAGTTGATATGCATATGCTACGCCCGTTTGAAGACAGACTGCTCCGCCGTGACCGAACCGGACTCGAACTCGTGGTAGACTTGATTTCCAACTTGTCTTGGCGTAGAGTTCCATCCTCGCTGATCAACACCATAATTCCTAAGCACAAGCACAACATTATTATGTAGTAACTCGCTCTTATTGGTATTCTCTTGTGTGGTAAGGAACGAGCCCACCTGGTGATTTAGTTGTCGCGCACGTGTCCTTGTTATTGGTCCTTGCACCGTAGGTGGTGGTAGAATAGTGGACGCATCGGTAGGAGTGATGTCCTCATCAAGTTCATTGCCAACTTCCAAGGGACCTATGAGAGACCCGCTGGGAGATGGGAGATCGGACAATTATATCGATGGAAGAGCGAGACTCTCCGAGAATTCATCAAGCGCTTCACCAAGAAGAAGAATGAGATCTAGGACGTTTCGGAACAAACCGTCATCGATGCCTTCTTCGCCGGATGCAAATCGGAGGAGTTGATCAGAAAGATGACTCGGGACCCCCCGCGAACTCTAAAAGCCATGTTCACGATGGTAGATCAAAAAGCCAACGCCGAGGAGGCCATCATGAATCATCGTGGTGGCCATGACGGGGGCTCTAAGAAGAAGCCCAACGCTGAACAGGGCAAACCCAAGGACAAGAAGCACAAGGGGGACGAGATGGTCGCCAACGTGGAGCGCAATCGGCCTAAGGCCCCCAACGACAATGACTATAACAAGGTCATGGAAGCGGTATGTCCCTTTCACCCACGCAGAAAGCATTCTGCAAAGAATGCCTCATTCTGCAGAAGTTCACCGACAACTCCAAGCAGCCGGCGGCCAAAGGTGGCCACGGCAAAAAGCCAGACGGGAATTACCAAGATACAGAGCGCGATATTAGCTACATATTCAGAAGCTCTGACGCATATGAGTCCAAACGAAATCATAAGCTTACCACTCGGGAGATCAACGCATTCATGCCAGTCATCCCTAAATACTTACGCTGGTCAGAGGTACCCATCACCTTCGATCGATTGGACCACCCAGATCTGATTGCCTTCCCTGGGAGGTATCCGCTTGTGCTGGATCCGGTCGTCCGAGGGAATAAATTGAAGAGGGTCCTGGTTGATTGCGGGAGCAGGATTAACGTCCTCTTCGCCAAGACCTTGGACCAGATGAAGATTCCACGCTCCGAACTACGACAGGGATCGACTCCCTTCCATGGGGTAATCCCCGGGATGTCCGTAGTACCGCTCGGGCAGATCTCATTACCTGTCACGGTCGGGACCAAGGACAATTATCGGACCGAGTGTCTAACTTTTGAAGTGGCCGATTTCAAGACGACATACCATGCCATCTTGAGAAGGCCGGGGATCGCCAAATTCATGGCCGTCCCTAATTACACTTACCTCGTCATGAAGATGCTGGGCCCTGATGGGGTGATCACCATCCCTGGCGACGTGAAACAATCTCTAGTCTGCGACAGCGAAAGCTGCTTGATGGCACAGGCACTCGACACCTCGGCCGAGATGGAGAAGATCCGGCGGAAAGTCACGTCCCTTCAGGAGGAAGGAGACATACACGCCAAAAAGCAGGCTAAGACATACATCCATGCGGTCGAAGAAACCAAGAAGATAGTATTGGACCCGTCCGATTCGATTAAAACGGCCTTAATTAGGACAGGGCTCGACAGCAAATAGGAAGACACGCTCGTCACTTTCTTCCGAGCAAACCAGGATGTGTTTGCTTGGAAACCTTCGGACATGCCCAGTGTTCCGAGAGAGGTGATCGAGCACTCTTTGCACGTTGACGACAAGGCGAAGCCGATCAAGTAACGTCTGCGAAGATTTGCACCAGATCAGAAGGACGACATCCGGGAGGAAATTACCAAATTGTCGGTAGTACGGTCTATCAAGGAGGTATACCCAGTGTTCACCTAGTGGGCTGCCTAGGCTGATTAGGAGGCGATTAATGGCTAGTCTGCAACTTTCCGCCTCGTTTAGGCCCTAGTCGGTGAGTTTGGCGGAAATCCCAATTAGGCGGTCCTAGGCGGACTAGGCGGGTGGACCGGGACGGGTTTAGGCGGGCTTGGGGCGGCCTAGTCGGCGCCTAGTGACCGACTAGGGGATGGCCAGACAGGTGAATCGAGTGAACCAGCCCACCCATGGCCCAAATATGTGAAGAGGCATTACACACTACGGTTTTTCTGTCTCCAATAATCGTACCCGATGTGACGTGATGTCGTGGGAGCTATGCTTTATTTGTGGAAAGAGACCGTGACTTTGAGTCTATTTATCACTGTATCTATGACTTGAGAGTTGGGACTATGATAACATGGCTATGCTAATGAGTAATGACTATGTGTCAATGCCTTTATGAGATCGATTCTCTCAATTTTCGTGCTTAATATGTCTATATATGTATTTTGTGTATTTAATTTAAGGGATAATTCATATATTTGGAGTTGTAAAATGATGTATATGATAAGTTGGATACTAATATTTTTTATATTTTTGGGAAAAATAAAAAAACGACTAGGCCGCCTAGTCTTCGTCTAGTCCGCCTAGTCTCTAGTCTGTAGGTATCCGTCTAGCACTTGACTAGCGTTTAGGCTAACATTGGGTATACCATTCCGAGTGGTTAGCGAATCTGGTCCTGGTGCTGAAGAATAACAAGACATGGCGTATGTGCGTCGACTACATCGACCTCAACAAAGCTTGTCCCAAGGATCCTTTTGGGCTTCCCCGCATCGATCAAGTGGTAGATTCCACCACCGGGTGTGAGCTCTTAAGCTTTCTAGACGCTTATTCAGGCTATCACCAGATTAGCCTGAAGGAGGAAGAGTGTATCAAGACATCGTTTATCACGCCTTTTGGTGCTTTCTGCTATTAGAACGTATCAGGTGCAATCGGGGTTCCCGTGCAATCTCCGTGCAACCCAACTAGCAAATGTCATAAACAATTCTGAAAAAAATCATACATATACTTCAAGTCATACTCCACCTATATATAAAATTTTATGTTCAAAGTCATTATATTTAAAGCACAGCAAAAAAGAGAAAATTCTGACAGATTTATACTAAAAAATCTGTCAGAATTTTCTCTTTTTTGTTACTGCTAAAATATAACGAATTTGAACTTAAAATTTTATATATAGGTGGAGTATGACTTGAAGTACGTGTATGATTTTTTTTCAGAATTTTTCATGACTTTTGCTAGTTGGGTTGCACGGAGATTGCACGGGAACCCCGATTGCACGGGATACGCTCTCTTCTGCTATATCACAATGCCGTTCGGGCTGAAAAACGCTAGCGCAACATATCAGCGCACCATATAGAGATGTTTTCACACTCAGCTCGGCCGCAACGTGGTGGCCTACGTCGATGACGTCGTCGTGAAGACACGAACGAAACCGGATCTCATAACAGATCTGGCCGAAACATTCGAGAGCCTAAGGGCATATCGGATGAAATTGAATCCCGAGAAGTACGTTTTCGGGGTTCCGTCTAGTAAATTACTCGGATTCATCATATCTCATCGGGGATCGAGGCCAACCCAGAAAAGGTCAGTGCCATCATGAAGTTGAAGCGCCCCCGACTAGTCAGAAGGACATGCATAAGCTCTCTGGATGCATCGTGGCACTCAGCCGAGTCGTTTCCTGACTCGAAGAACGCGGCATGCCCTTCTTTAAGCTCCTATGCCGACAGGATGGCTTTCAGTGGGCGGCAGAAGCACAGGAAGCCTTCGAGGACTTTTAAAGATTGCTTACTATGCCAGGAGTGTTGGTCCCGCCCATGCCCCAGGAGCCCCTCCTACTCTACATTGGCGCCACGACTCATGTAGTCAGTAGTGCATTGGTTGTGGAGAGAGATGTGCAAGGCTTCCTTCAGAAGGTACAATGCCCGGTCTACTTCGTCAGCGAGGTATTGGGCGATTCCAGAACAAGGTACCCTCATGTTCAAAAGCTTTTATATGCCGTGCTGATCACATCATGGAAACTTAAGTATTATTTCCAAGATCACGAATTTTGGTGGTCACTTCCTTCCCGCTTGGAGACATACTTCATAATCGGGGAGCCACCGGGAGAATCACAAAGTGGGCAGTCGAGCTTGGAGCCTTTGAAATAAAGTTCAAGCCTCGGCTAGCTATTAAATCTCAAGCACTCGCCGATTTCATCGTGGAATGGACGGAGGCTTAGACCCCAGCAGCAAAGGAGAATCTCGAGTATTGGACAATGTACTTTGACGGTTCCCTCATACTCAGCAGCGTGGGGGCTAGGATTTTGCTCATATCTCCGACTGGCAAGAAACTACGGTATGTTCTCTAACTTTTATTTTCGGTTAGCAACAACGCCATCGAGTACGCGGCACTCATACACGGGCTACGTGTTGCCATATCGCTCGGCATACGGTGGTTAATGGTGCGAGTGGATTCCCAACTCGTGGTCAATCATGTGCAGAAAGAGTGATCTTGTATTGGTGACAACATGGCTGCTTACTGCCTAGAAGTTAGAAAATTGGAGGACAAATTCGATGCACTGGAGCTAACACATGTGCTCCGCTGAGACAACGAAGCAATAGATGAGCTAGCGCGGAAGGGATCCAGTCGGGCACAGGTTCCGACTGGAGTTTTCGTCGAAGAGTTGCGCAAGCCTTCTATCAATCAACCCTGGGTGGACGCAGCCGTATCTGGACTATCTCCTTCGCGACGAGTTACCAGTTGATCACATCCTGGCCGAGTGCATTACACGCCGAAGCAAAAATTACAAGGTAGTCGGGGATGAGCTTTTTCGAATGAGCAGTTCCGGGCTATTAAGGCGTTGCACATCCAAGCAAGAAGGCTAAGATCTGCTGCACGATATCCACTCAGGAGAATGCGGACACCATGCGGCGGCAAGCGCCTTGGTTGGTGAAGCTATCGGCAGGGATTTTTTTGGCCGACCGCAGTCACAGATGCAGAAGATATAGTACGCAGATGCGACGGGTGTCAATTCTTCGCACGACAGATTCATTTGCCGGCCCAAGACCTACAAACAATTCCAACTTCGTGGCCTTTCGCTGTCTGGAATCTAGACATGGTAGGGCCTCTCAAGCGAGCACAAGGTGGATTCACTCATCTCTTCGTCGCCATCGACAAATTCACAAACTGGATTGATGCCAAACCGGTCACTGATATCACTATGTCCAAAGCGCGTGAGTTCTTCCGGGACATCATCGTACGTTTTGGCGTGCCTAATCGCGTCATCACCGACAACGACGTTCAATTGAAGGGCAGCGAGTTCTAAGATTGTGGCGAGGAGCTGGGCATCAAGATCTGCTACGCCTCTGTGGCCCATCCAAGGAGCAACGAGCTTGTTGAACGTGCCCAGTGTTAGCCTAAACGCTACACGGTACACAGTCGGCAGAGTCTCGTGTAGCGTGTAGGCCGTGTACACGGGATTACACGGATTACACGTTTTTGTACTTTTTAATTAAAATACAAATAAAAACATGTATATGCCTAGAAAACTATACTGACAAGTGGCATAGATGAATAATATATTTCCAAGATTACACGTGCATTGTAGATTTGTAGCTCACATATAAAAAAATGATTCCAAGTAGTGCAAGTATGCAACAAATGTATCCTCAAGCTGTATGTCACATCTCCTAGCCTAGACGCCACGCTACACGCTGAAAAACGCCGTGTAGGCCTTTTTTTGCCTTGTCGTGTAGGCCGACTAGGTCGTGTAATTCCGTGTAATTCCGTGTAGCGTGTAATACACCGTTTATGTGCTAAACAGCACAGTAACCCATCGTGTACCGTGTACACGGCCATGTAGACCGTGTAGGCGAACACTGAATGTGCCAATGGATTAATCCTACAAGGACTCAAGGCGAGGATTTTCGATCGCCTAAAGCCGTATGCCACGCGCTGGGTTAAAGAGTTCCCTTCGGTCCTCTGGGGGCTCAAAACAACCCCAAGTCGAACGACCAGGCAGACACCCTTTTTCCTAGTTTACGGCTCAGAAGCAGCCCTCCCGACTGAATTGAAGTTTCGGTCCCCACGGGTAGGCGGTTACAACGACAATCAGTCGGATAAGGGAAGGCTAGAAGACCTCGATTGGTTTGAGGAAGCCAGGGAAGCAGCAATGATCCAGTCGACCAAGTACCAACGGGGCCTGCGTCGCTGTCATCAGCGCAACGTACGGGGCCGTGCGTTCTCCAAGGGAGATCTGGTCCTCCGAAGGAATCAGAAGCACGAGCATAAACTCTCTCCACTCTAGGAAGGCCCCTATGTGATTGACAAGGTGACTCGCCCGGGGGCTTATCGGCTGAAGCATGAAGATAGATCGGATGTGCCCAACACCTGGAACATTGAGTATGTCGTTTTTATTCCTGAGTCCTGTATTGAAGTTTTGTAAATTAGTTGCTTGTTTGACTTGCTACTCAGCCGTACACGACTAAGTAGTAAGAAAGGGCTACACTAAATAGTATGCAGAGTCACCGCATCCTATCTTATTAATAAAATTTTTTTCTCTTTACATGTGATGATCGAATTCGAGTATTATGAAATTCTTGAGTAGTGGCGCTCACATTTGTCATAGACAATGTTTAGTCACTTGGCATGTGCATGGGGAAAGGCCAAGCGCTTATTCCTGGCACTCGGGGGTTGGACCAGTCGTTAAAAGTGTTACACGAAAAAGCAGATAAAACAAGTACTCGGATAAAAGAGATCAGTAGTATCGAGGATCAGTTCAACGCATGAAGATTAAGTCATTTACAAGTTCAGGTTTTCTGCCAACATGGCGGAGATCTCTCGGACTTCATCCGTAGAGGCTTCTTCTTCGGAGCAGGCAAAGCCTTCTCGCACGGCCTCAAGGTCTACATCAGGATAATATGATTTCATGATAGCCAAATCTTGGCTTGCGCAAGTTGTCGCCGCTTCCTTCGCGAAGACCTTGAGTTGTGCAAGAGCATCTTCAAGCCGCATCATTAGAATGTCGGCATTAGACGGAAGCTCTTCTTCGGGATAAATGTATTGGAGCACAGGAGCCGTCGTTCTCAAGGTACGGTTGCGTAGCTCCATGGTGGACTTCACCTTCTCGTCGAAGACTTGGGTTTGTGCCTTGGTTTTTTGTTCATAAGCTGTAAAATCAGTCGGACATCACAAAGTAATCAGGCTTTACTGGGATTGAGTCAGAGAGAGTCAGAGTTAGAGAGTTACGCTTCTGTTCCTTGACCGACTTCTCGGCTTGGGTGCCAGTCCATGGCCTTCTGCCTCGTCTCCATCACCTGTTGGTTTTCCTTCGAAGCTTTGTACAAAGGCATACAGGAGGGATTAATCATAAAGAAGTGTTCTACAATAATATAAAGCTTGACATCACTCGGAGAATCTTACCTTGAATGGTGTTTGCCTCTTCTATGTGGCGGAGTCGAAGTTAGGTATTCTCTCTTCGGAGCTCCTCGATCTCGCCACAGAATTGCAACTTGAGCGCGTACAACGCGTTGTCAAACTCGTCGAGGGACTTTAGCTGGCCGACGGCCTTATGGAGACACTAGGATTTATGTGCAGACCTCTTGCTTATACGCTGTATGGGGACAGGAGAAAAGATTAGGCACATTCTTTGCTCAAAATAAGAATTCATGACATGAAGGGAGTCTACCTCAATCATGTTGACGCTGAATTTGGTCACGTTCTGCAGCATTTTCCACTCCTCAGCCTCCTGCTCGTCATCAACTTTGTAGCCTTCCATCTCTTTCCTCCACTTCACTCGGAGTGGAGGAGGATTGGAGCTGGCGGCAGGGCGAGGGATCTCCTTGATTTCTGGCTTCGAGCTCTCTGGGGCCGAGGCTAGGATGTTTCCCTTAGCCGATGAGGATTGGTGAGCGGCAAGGGACGGCGAGGTAGGAGGTTGAGGTGCTGCATGGTGAGCTGGACCCTCATCTGGAGTAGGCTCTGCTTGGGCGTCGGGTCTTGGAGGGGCAGGAGTTGGCGTCTTGGTGCTGCGCTTACCCCGCGAGGTGCCCGAGACAGGTTTTCTATAAGCAGTTGAAGATTCAGAGACTATGACTTCTTACAAATAATGAGGGATGAAGTTGCATGGGGAAACCTTTGCGATGGAATAAACTTGGCTCCTACCCGAGTGGCTTGACCACTCGGGGCGGAGCCGGAAGGCCTTCTAGCCTCTGGTATGGCCTCTGGGCCGACAGTCGGGGGGAGATGGAGGGCTTGGAGATTGCCTAGCGGGAGCAGGGCTAGGCTTTGGAGCTTAGCAATGATTGTGTAGGAGCGGGACGTCATCTGCACCATCATCCTCGTCCGAGTCCTTTAGGATGACTCCACTGCTTTTCTTGGCCAGAGGAGCATCAGCCGAGTCCTCTGCAGGACGCTTGAGCGGTGCCTCCTTGTGACTGGGACCTTCGGGGACGGGATATGTGGGGAAGAGTGCAGCGTGTCCCTGCATAAGGATCAAATCAGTTCAATTGTGACATGATTTCCTAAACTGCAGGCAAAGTTGAAGGGGATTCTTTGCTTACCGTTGGAGGAGGATATGACAGACGGTACGCGCTTGGACAATTCTCATTTTCTATGATTGAGCCAGGGGCGAACAGTTCGGCCACTCGGCTGATCAAAGTCTTATGGGGGAGTTGCTCTTCACTTTCCCGAGCGGCATCTTGGATTCCCGAATATTCAAATCCGAGATGCACCCTCTCTTTAATGGGCTGGACACGGCGGACATTGTAGTTTAGCACTACGCCGATGCCAGTCAACCCCATGGATTTCAGTCTCCTGATAAGGGGGAGCAGTTCCCTGACTTGGCTTTCTTCACTCTCAGCAAGGGGGGAGGACCAGGATGCACGGACTGTGGGACATTCCCCTTAAAACAGAGGAAGGACAGGGGGAGATTGACGCAGTAATACCATTCGGAATGCCATCGTTTGTTGGAGGTCCTCTTGGGGAGATCAAAATAGAACTTCTAGTTCCTTCCCGCAGCTGAAATCCGGCGCCGCCAACGGCTCTGGGAGAAGCTTTGTTGGGGAAAGGCTTGAGAATTGAAATGTGGCGCGATCCCGAGATACGCCTCGCAGATATGGATAAAGACCATGATTTGAAAAATCGAATTGGGGTTGAGGAGAGTTGATTCGATCCCATAGAAATGCAATAGCCCCCTGATGAAGGAAGAGCAAGAAAGGCCGAAGCTACGAAAAAAGAAAGACTCGAAGACCACCACCTCGACGGACCGAGGGGTGGGGGAGGACTCACCGGCAGCAGTACGCCATGAGATCAGCTCCTCCGAGGGAAGCACTTTGGCGGAAACGAGCTTCTGCAGCCTCCAGTCGGTCGTGATGGACTTCATCCACTCTTTGGCGCTCCTAGTTATTTTTGGGGCGGCCGAAGATGGAGGAGCCATTGCTGATCGGCGACGGTGGCGGCGGAGAACACGAAGGAGGAAAACCCTAGCGGTGGAGTTCGCTGGAGTGGATGAAACCGTTGGCGTGAGAAAAGGGCGGGGTGAAGTGATTTCGTTTCCCTTTTCCTAAATATAAAAGGGCCACTTTGCGCGTTTGGGGCTGGGCTTTATCTGACACTGGAATGCGGTCTCTTTAAGGAGTTCGGCTAACTATTCAAATCGCCGAGTGATTTTTTCCGAGAGGTTCATTGAAACGATGGGTGTCTGCTTGAGAAATGCATGATTCTAACTACTCGGATGAAGACAGAGCCAGTCGGGAATGTGGTGATTGATCAAGACAATAAGAAGATTAATATGAAGGGGTTTCAAGGTATTTCCAAAAGATCTTTTCATAACGGCTCGTAGGACGGATTACATATATTCCGCGGCGCAGCACAATAAGCTAGGGCTCTTTGCTGGCTGGCGAAGAAGTAAAAGAAAAAGAACAACTCTCCTGGCGGGAAGGGTGAGGCGCCCGTTGAGGTCACCTCTGAACCATCCGTTTGCTAGAAGAGCAGCAACGAGTGTGTCCCTGAGTTGTACGCACACCGGGTGTAGCTACGGGAATCCATGGATCATAACCCTGATGGATTCTTCGGCGCGAATCTCCGCGGTGATCTCGTGGAACTGCCACCAGAGGGTGTCTAAGGCAGCCTAAGCGGCGGCGTGAGCAGCGGCATCTGCGGCAGCAGCGGCGATCCATTCATCCACCTGCTCACATTGGACTGCCATTGCTCTTTGCAGAAGGGAGGAGACTCGAAGAGGAAAAGAGAAAAAAAGAGCTTGAAGACTGAATGAGGCATAATGCGCCGCATTTGGGGTTTCTGCTTATATATACACAAAGAAGTTCAAGAGACGTGCCTCACTATCCGTTCTGAACACAGTAAAACCATCATGGCAATGGGACGGAAGTGGGTGCGGTTGCGCTTCTCGGCGGAAGCGCGTGATGCTTCGGCTGTGTGAGAAGGGCGCAAAAACTTTTCGCCTTCCCAAAAATGGGCTTGGGCCAAATAAGCAAAGGGCAACCCCCTTAACGGGCTTTCTTAACAGTGCGCTACTAACGGTGGTGACAAGTTAACATCGAGCCTAATTCGGCCTCGGTACACCCTTGTGGGCAAATGACCGGAAGCGCCACATTAAAAATATTTCACGGCATACCCCATGTTGGGTGACTAGCCGACTTTGTATGTTCAAGGTTGGGTGTTGGTGAAATTTGGGTACTGTTTTGAAGGTATGCCTTTTTTAAAGGTCGCTAGTTGTATACCGCTACCCGGATACAAATACCTCTCCGCTAAACTGTATCCAATCGGTATGCCTTTAGGTAGGCCAACAGCTGATCCCTTGTCGGTTGGGATAGGTACCACTCAACTGAAAGACGTGCCCCATGCCGGCTGAGTGTTGGTTCTTGCAAGGCAAGGCCAGACGTCTAACGCCTTGCATTCTTAAACGCATGATTCGTAGCAAGCCGCAAGACAGAAGCTATGATTGCGTGGCTTAAGGCATGCTACATGATGAGCCGGTTGCTACTTTCTCAATGTGAGAGTGGGTGTCAAATAGCCGAATGTGACCGTTGAGGTAACGCACCAAACAGGCCCATAGGCTGGATTTTCGGTACTACTGAGCCAGGCATTGCTTTTAACACCAAGGACTTAAGATTTCTTGACTTCTTTACAATCTCTTTTTAGGTTACAGGAGACGCTGACAAGACCAGCTGGACGGACATCTGATTCGATCGTAAAGCACTCGTGGGCTACTGTGGACTACATGGGCCCAGGGTATCCTATAGAAGGCCCATGAGGAGGCAGATAGGGGGCGACTCAAGCCGGCTGGATCGGGATAGAGACCACTCGGGTTACACAAGACTTGATCACCAAGGATGCTCCTAAGTATGGAGGCGAGCTCCATGTAATTAGGAGATTCATACTAGCATATCATGCATCGGTATAACCGAATTTGGTACCATGTAATGGATAGAACTATGTAACCCCATCTCCCCTGCACTATATAAAGGGAGGGGTAGTGGGCATGGAACATATCATCATCATCATAATATGCATCCCGCATCGGATAGCTGCATCAGCATAGACATCTGCGAATTCATGAATAAACATAATCTCATAGCACGGGGCTAGGGTATTGCCTCCGTGTTGAGGGCCCGAACCTGTATTATCCTTGTTTTGTGCTACCATCTGGCTTGGTTCTTGTGCACATCCTCGTAACAAATTCATTGCCGACGGTGACCCCTGATTAGTCACCAGTCGACACATAGTCTTGCATAAAATATATGTAAACATTTACATGTTAACTTTGAAGAAAAAAGTAAATACTATATATGCCTTTTTTTGCAAAAAAAGCTACATGTGTCTTCAACTTATATCGGTGCGTTTGATTTTATTTGATGTCAGCGCTATTTCTAGCATTCTGTGCGCAACAAAGAATGCATAGGTGTTGCCCGCTGGTTGTTGGGTCCACTGTGGAATAAAAAAAAAAGTTAAATCCTCGAAAAAATGCAACTTAGAGCACTTGGTATCTGTTGAGACCCATGTTGAGGGTACCCTGGTTTGATGATGAATATATGTGACAAAATAAAATTTTAAGTGTTTTGAAGTATGTTAAATGGTGCATTTGTGGAAATTTTCGTGGAATTGGAACCAGACCATTGTGCTGAGCTTGGGTTAGGTAATAGTTTGATCGGACGTGGTTCAGTGGAATTTGTTAAGCTGACACGTGGTGTGTTAGGACTTCCTAATTGTGATGTCACGAAGGGATTATGATGTTGGAAATTTTGTGATGAACTAACATTGCAGGTGAGGTAAGGTGTATTGGTTTCATGTGTGTTCACCTCAGTGATGCAGGTATCGACGGGTATGTGGCTGACGCTTTGTAGGGACAGCTGGAGGCTGGTGCTTTCGGAGGCATGCAGGCGACCGGGTTCGATGACCTGGCGGTCACATGAGGTGGTGTACTCGAGAAGCTTAGCCATCACAAGGAATCCGAGGCAGCTGGAGGCTGCGGCGTCGGCAACTTGGTGGCGAAGTTGATCTGACCGGTGGCCCAGGCTTGGGCTGGCGACCGAGAAAGCTGTGAAGATATTTCCCAAAGAATATGTGGAGAATATTCTCTCTCGGGAGTGTGTCTTGTAGTGTGTGAGTTGCACACCACTCATCATCAAATGAAGGGTGGAGATGAGCTCTAGGGTTTATGGCATCACACCCTTGAGCTATAAATAGAGGGGGAGGGTGGCACCTCCTCCTCATCCCTTAGAGCGAAAAATTTCAGAAATAGAGAGGGTGAGTTCGATTTGTAAGGGTGGCACTTAGAGTTCTTGTGACCACATGGAGTGTGGTTTGCAATTCCCCAACTTCTATGCAATGAAATCTCTCATCTTCATGATCATATTATGTTGATTTACTCCAAGTTCTTCTTTCTTTTGTTTTCCCTTTTTGGAGCTCTTATTTGGAGATGAGTCTTGGTGATTTCGTGCTGGTTCTTAATGGTCTATGATGCCTTGAGTTTGCAAATATGATTTACCACACTCTTTGCAACCATATGAGAGGCAAGAGATCAAGTTCTTGACTTCTTGCAAATCTGTCTAGAAACTTTCATCTGCGCAACAGTCAGTAAAAGCTTTTTAGAAAAATCTAGAAACATCATTTTTGGATGATTGCTGTTGGAAAATCTGCGTGACTCATATACCCATCTGTGGTAAAAAGTTGAAGTCCACTGGTTTCTCCATTTGGGAGCTATGTGGTGAAAATCGAGCCCCAAACTTTCTGCTCGAAGTTCTTGATAGCTCGCGGTGTTTGACTCTTCATATTTTCTGTGAAATGTGTTTTAAGGAGATTTTTGGCATGGGGCTTTACAACCCCTTTTTACATAGGGACAAAAATTCTCAAAAATGTAAAAGCACCAGAAATCCACCGTTCATCTTCTCCAAGTAGAAACAAAATCTGGAGAATTTGCTTTTGCTTTCTAGAAAGCAGCTTGTGTTGTTTGAATTTTCATATTTTTTATACAAAAATTTTTGAGGACATTTTTTTGTGGAGTGCTTCGCGACTCATGGTTTCATGGGGATAAAAATTCCCACAATTTGTGGAGCAACAGAAAGCCACCATCTCTCTACTCTATGTGAGAAAATTTTTTGTAGAATATTCTTTTGCTTTTCTGAAAGTGGCTTTGATCATTTGGCTTGGTCTTCGTTCCTAAAGCAATCTTTGAATTGATTCCTCTCTTTTGGACACTTGACAAATAGGATTGTGAATGAAAAATTCTCTCATATTCTATGACTCTTAGTCATGCATGCCATGGGTACACATAATTGTCAAGTTGTTCGGGTTTTGGTGAAAAAGGTAGCGCTAAAAATTTGTGGCGTCTATTCACCCCCCTTTAGCCACCTAGCTTGAGTATTCAGTATCATTTTGTTAGCATTACTTCGAATGATGTCTTGTGTATCAGTTTGTGAGGAGATGTTGGTGTGTACAAAGGATCAATAGGGCATTGCTAGGATGGTTTGATCGAGGGTCTGACTAGACCCACACATCCTAGCAACATGGACTATCCTACAGAGCTAATGAAAGAAAAATGACACGAAGATCGACATGAGGTATACATGGATGTATCAGGCGTTGAATGAAGTCTTGTGTCTCAGTATGCAGGGAGAATGTTCATGTGTACAAGGATCGACTTCTTGAAGGTATTGAACAAATGACCTGCAAGAGGAGGGATTGATTAGGCAACATTCGAATGTCTCAAAAGTTTAATATACAAACTAAGACAAACATAACTTATGCATCGAAGACTCCTTTTATAGTGTTGTAATCACATTGTCTAAGTTTGTCTTTTGGTCCTATTGGCCTTGATGAGTCTAGGTACCACACCGTACTTCACTAGGGACATATGACTAGAAGGATCCGATGTCCATCGAGATTGTAGGAGCCCATCAAGAAGTCCCTATTTTAATAGTGGACCAGAATCCTTGACATATTGTCCACAATATAGTCCTTGTCATGATCTATTAGCGTGGCTGTAGTGGACTCGGGATCAAGAAATCCAATGAGCAATTTTTTTGTTATGTGCTTATTTGATCAATTGTCTACTTGTAATAAGAAAATAGTTAGATTTAGGACTTAGTGGTATTAATTAATGAATGCCTAGTTTGAAGTGACTTACAATATGAAGCACTATAACAATGAAACGTCCATGGTGTCAAGGTTGAAGAGGTCATATAAGTTGTTGAAGGCCACAAGGAAGTAGCTATCAGTAGTCAAAAAGTGAAGTCCTTTGTACTGCAAGAGTATGGAGTTAGCCTCGGTGTCTCTGTAAACCTGCATGTAATAATTATGCTGGTCAACACATGTTTGCCTTGCCTTTGTTACGTCATCGACCATCATTAAAGGCTTTCCCTGTTGGTATTTTTGTTGGAATTTGTCAAATATTTACCAACGTCCTTGGTCATCTTACTGATGGGCTCCTTGCACTTCAACTGCAGTTAGAGGTCCTTTTATTCCTGGTCCCCTCTTCCTTCTTTTTTAGGATCGCTGGAATAGATGGAATTGGAGCAAAAGGCTGTGAGGTTTTCTTCTCTGGAGGAGGAGAAGAAAGTGAAGCTATCTTCTTTGCAGGGGCAGAGGGCATTGATGTTTTCTTCTCTTTAGGAGGAGAAGAAGCTATATCCTCAGTAGTAGAAGGCGGTGAGGTTGTCTTCTCTGTAGGAGGAGAAGGCAGTAATGGGCGATGAGGCAGTGCACTAGAAAACTTGTCAATAGCGTTCTGTTCCAGTTGGAACGGCCGGTATTTCTCGTTCGCTGGTCAAAATGGAACAGGTAGAGCTATTTTCGTATCAGCCCAAATATTGGTCCGTACCGGCCGGAATTGGCAATTTGGTCAAAATTTGATGTACCAGGCAATTCAGTACCGCGCCAAAAATGAGTAATTCCTCCCCCGTCCCATGTTGATGCGCTCCAGCCCATCTCGAACCCTAGCCTTCCCACAGCGCACTCAGTTTCCACTCATAGATTCACCTCTCCCATGAGCGACATTTGAGGCGGCAGCGGCGGCGGTGATGGCTTGAATCGGCAGCGTTTGAGGGAGAGGTTATGCGGGGCTACGGCGCTGGGCGGCTACTTGAAGCGGCGGAGCATAGAAGCGGCGTGGCATGAGGCGAGGCGGTCGCGGTGGATCGGCTCGGCACGCGCTGCGGTGCTGGGCGGCGAGGAGGGCGGCGGTCCGTGGTGCAGTGTGACGACGACGACAGCCACAGACACAACCACAAGGAGGTATCTATGAACCCTAGCCACAACATCTGATGATTTCCCCCTTTTGTGATTTGTATTTTGTGAACCCTAGCCACAATAGCGTATGGATAATTTCATTTTCCTCTTTCCCTAGCTAGGTCATGGCCATCATCTGCATCAAGGTCTGAATCCTCTCGTCCTGCATTAACTCCTGCAAGGTCAGATGACCCTTCTTGGCTACATGGGAAGGTGGTGCTAGGTGTCAAGAACAACACTGTTTGCCTGCACTATAACAATCAAATTAAAGGGGCTGGCATTACTCGATTGAAATACCACCTTGCCGGAATCAAAGGACAAATTCATGAATGCAAGAAGGTGCCAAGTGATGTCAAATGGTAGATGAAACAGTTGGTAGCTAATATTGATAGAAATTCTGAGAAAAGGAAGAAAACACGGCATGATATTATTGGATCAATAGGATCTTCAAAGTCACAAGAAAGTTCAAGTTGTGCTCCAGAACAGAGGGGGACAGCGACAGCGCTGACTGGGAACGGGAAGGCCACCCATGCCAACTAGAACATCAGCTACAACTCCACTTCAGGAACAATGTTCCTTTGAGCCAAGAACTTAAGAGTGCATTGTCAACCAAAGAAATGGTTGATCGTGCTCGAGATGCAATGGCTAGGAGGTGGTATGGTGCAAATATACCTTTCAATGCAGCCAATTCTCCTTACTATTTGCCAATGATAGATGCCATTGCAACTATAGGGTCTGGTTTCATTGCTCCTTGTTATCATGATTATAGAGGAAGCTTATTGAAAAATCAGGTCCATCTTGTTCGAGATTTTGTCAATGATCTTAAAAAGGAGTGGTCCACTTATGGGTGCTCTATAATGGCTGATGGCTGGACAAGTCGAAGGACCATTGATCAATTTTCTTGTGTATTCTCCGAAAGGTATGATGTTTCAAAAATCTATTGATACATCGGGACTTCGTAAGGATAAAGAAACATTGCTTGAGCTCTTTGACAATGTAGTACAAGAAGTTGGGCCTGAGAATATTGTTCAATTTATCAATGATAATGATGCAATCTACAAAGCTACTTAGGGTTGCATGTGCATTGCATCTTTCATTTTGTTCTTCTCACTTAATTTTGATCCCTATATTGTTGAAAGGGGGAGGTTCGTTTGAAACAGGCAACAACTAGTTCCAATGTAAAAATAGGAAGATTTTATCCTTGGGAGAATTTGATTCTCATGTCTTGGATATGACAAATAATTGCCACAATTTTTTATCCAAGCATGACCTGACATTTCCTAATGCTTCCTGTTTTTCATTTTGAACACTTAAAAATTCCTTTTTGAAAAGGTTTGTCAATATATTCATCAAGGCGGAGTGTTTAGATCCATGTGGAGGATACCTCAATGCTGTGAAGAATATATGTGGCAATGTTTTACTTTAGTGTGATTTTGAAGTACTTTGGTAGAGTATTTGTCGAAACAGGTGCAAAATTGAAAGTGTCCAGTGGGGAAAGCTGACTGTGCGGATAATTGCATTCTAATGATCCTTTTGTGCACATATTTTGATGTTGATAATGTTTTTTTGAAGCTAACCTTGCAGAAGAAGGTAAGTGTTTGGTTTGGACTCATATCTGTGATGCAGGTGCCGGTGGGTACTTGGCTGACGCCATTCCGCGGAGGCGAACTGGAGGCTCAGGCGTTTTGGGGCTTGTAGGCGACCGGATTCGGTACTTGGTAGTCTTAAGAGATGGCGTGGACGTGAACATTCACTACAGCAAGGATCTGAGACAGCTAGAGCCTGAGCATCCGTCACATGGCGGCGAAGCAGGACTGACTGGTGGGCCCAGGAGTGGGTTGGCGATCAGGATGCTTTGAGGATGCTTCCAGAGGAATATGACACAGATATTCCTTGTCGGGAGAGAGTTACAAGGTTTGTGTGTGTTGTACACCGTTGATTCTCAGATTAAGGGTGGACGCAACCCCTACGGTTTAGAGGGTCTCACCCCTGAGGCTATAAATAGAGGGGGAGGGGAGCACCTCCTCCTCACCCCTTGAGCTAGAAATTTCAGATTTGAGAGAAGGGTGTGTGGCAGAGAGAGTGTGTGGCACCTGCGAGTCCTTGTGATCACGAGGGTGGCTTGTAATCTTCTACGAATCTATGCAATGAAACCTCAGTTCTTTAAGTTCATGGCTTGTTCTTACAAGTTCATATATTTTGATCTTGTTACTTTGATGGTTTTTGTTTCAACAAGTTTATTTGCCTCTCATTCTTTATGCTTCTGATCCATGATGTCTTGAAGGATCTCATATGATTTATCATCTCTTTTGCACCCTAGAATTGACTAGATATCAAGTTCTCCATCAAGTTGCAAATCTGTCCATAATTTGTTCTTCACGTAGCAGTCAGTGTTTGATTTTTAGAAAAATCTACAAAATTCTTTTTTGAGTGCATCGACATGGAGCAGCTCCGTGACTTACATATGTATCACCACCAAAATTTTGAAGTCATGCAGTGAGGTGAAAATCGAGCCCCAAACATTTTGCATGAGATCTATGACATGTTGTAGTGTTTGATTTGTCCTAATTTTTGTGGGAGTTTTGAGGAGATTTTTGGCAGAGTGCTTCACAACTCATTGATTAGTTGGGAGAAAAATGCCGAAAAATCTTGGAGCACCTAAGACCCACCATCTCTCTTCACCAATTGAGAAGAAATTATGGAGAATCTACATTTGCTTTTCTGCAAGTGGCTTTAGTGATTTGGCTTGATGTCCTTTAGGCTCTGTTCTTTTCAGCATAACGACTTAATGGCTGAATGGATTATCTACATTTTAAAATACATATTCTTTGGTTTTTGAGTTTGTTTTTTTGTTGTTTTGAAGGTTGGGTCCTAATGCTTTAAAACGCAAGTCAAACGAAATGGATCTGAATCTCGAGACTTCCTCGAGAAGCTCTCGAAATTTAGTCATTTTAGCTGTTCAACTGTTTAGATGAGCTCAAAAGAATAGGACCTTATTAAAGCAAGATTTGAATTTATGACTTTCTTTTTGATCACTTGAAAACTAGGATTGTGATTGAAAAAAATCCCCATATATTACATGGATCTCATGCTCGGGGTACACATAGTTGTCGAAGTTGTTCGTGTTTTGAAAGGATAGTGAATTCGAGGAGCACCAGTCCGAAGAAAAATCTTCAAGTCTCCAATTCACACCCCTCTGGGCGCTGTATCAGGTTTTCAGCCGATGAAGGTTGCGCTTGCATTCTTCAAGCTAAATGGCATCCTTCAGTTGCAATATGTCCCGAAGGGTGTCACGAATGTTGTATTTCCTTCATCTTCCTGACTCATGTACACCTGGTGATACCCTGAGTAAACACCTAGAAAGCTTATTAGTTCACACCCAACCGTGGAGTCCACAAGCTGGTCAATTCTTGGTAGGGGTAAATCATTCTTCGGGCATGACTTATTTAGATTTGTGAATTCAACACACATACACCAAGTGTTGTTGGACTTCTTTATCATTACCACGTTCGCTAGTCACTCTGGGTAGGTGATCTCACAAATCACCCCGCTTGAAGAAGCTTTTGCACTTCTTCTTTTGCTTCTTCAATTCTTTCACCGGACATTTTCCGAGGCTTTCGCTTTTGCGGTTTTGCTTCAAGTTTGACTGCTAGGGAGTTCTCAATTGTACTTCGTGGGACTCCCTTGGATCCTCCGGGCGGCCATGCGAAGATGTCTTTGTTTTCTTGCAGGACTTGTAGTATTTGCTTCTCCTCTTCTTCTATCAGTTGGGCTCCCAACGTGACCATTTTTCCTAGGTCCTCAGGAGATAACTGATGTTTTCTTATCTCTCCTTCTGGTTTAGCTTTCGGGTGGCATCCCTTCGGGACATATTGGGCTTCAACTCTTTCCATTGTTTGTACTTGTTTTATTTCAGGTGTGGCCTCCAGTTCTAATTTTCTTGCAGCTTGTTGGTTTCCTCTTACTGTGACTACCCCATATCTGGCTGATAGCTTCATGAACAGATATCTGTGGTGTATGATGGCTCCGAAGACGTTGATGACTCCTCTTCATAGCATTGCATTGTATCTATACTCCATACCTACTATATCGAATCATACTGATTTTGTTGTCTTTCTCCTTTCTTCCTGGAATATTACTTGCAAAGTTATCTATCCCATGGCAACAACTGGCTTTCCTCTAAACCCTACGAGCGGTAAATGTGATTGTGTGAGCCTATCTTCAAGTATATTGAGTTGTTTGAAAGACCCGATAAAGATTATATCCGCTGAGCTTCCTCCATCCCGAAGCATTCTGTCCACATGATAGCCTGCACTGTCCACTGTCACCGGCATAGGATCTTGGAGTGGGAAACGGATGCCCCTTGCGTCGGTGCTGTCGAAGGTTATTGCCGGCACGATGTTTGGGTTGTTGGCGACAAACACATGTGAAACCTACCGAAGGTACTCCTTCCTTTGTCTGTTTGAAGGGAGGTGCACCCAAGATCCTCCCTTTATGACATGTATTACCCTTCGGGGTTGGTCTTGTTGATTTGATTCCACATTCAGCATCCATTCTGGTGATCTTTTCCATTCCCCTTCTGTCTCGATTTTGCCACCTTCGGTTTTGATTTCTTGTCTGTTCTTCTATTTGTCTGGGCCTTTTTCCTCTGTATTCATCTCGTTGAACTTTGATGTTTCTGCATTCGTTAGTGTTGTGTGAATTGTTCTCTTCGTGCACTGCACAATACTTTAGTGCTCCTCTTGGACCCCTTCAATTTTGGTCGCCCTGTTTTGTTTCTTCTCATGGCCAATCTATGATGTGCACTTTCTTCGGGTTGTTGCGCCCTTGTGGTTTGGGTTCTTTCGTATTGCGCTGCTCATGGCGCTTTCTCTCTTGTCCTTCTTTATTTGATAGCTCTTTTCTTCTTTTATTTTCCTCCTCACCATTTGTGTAATCTTCGACTCTGTTGTAGAAATCTGATGCTTTAGCAGGTGGTTTTCTTGTGAGCATGTGTAGGAGCTCTCTCGGTTGCAGGCCACTTGTGAAGGCATTTATAATCGTTAAAATCATGTACTATCCTGATTTTACATCTTACATTTGCTAATCTTTTGTAGAAGTCTCTAATGCTCTCCCTTTCTCCTTGCTTGATTGCGAACAAGTGGCTTTCTTGCATCTCCGGCACATAATTCCCTTGGAAGTTATTGGCGAAGGCGTTTCTTAGTTGGTTCCAGGAGTGTACAGACCCCAAGGGTTGTGATGTGAACCAGGATAAGGCCGTGCCTTTTAGAGTTAGGAGCAAACTTTTTGCTTTTATAACGTCATCGTCTCCGGCTGCTTCAATAGCTATGTCATACACCTCCAGAAAATTCATCAGGTCTGTGTCTCTAGCGTACTTGATGATGCTTGGCATTTTGAAACCTATGGGTGTGGACAACATGGACCCCGGGTACCCACACGGCGGGCCTAGAGGACCACTCGACAGGGGATGGACCAAGTCGGGTGGATGAGGACGGGTACCACTAGGGCTCTAGAAGACTTGCTCGTCAAGGAAAGACACGAAGATAGAAGTCTATCCCTAATTAATAGGGAAGGTATACTTGTAATCCCGGATAACTACTAGAGGATAGAGATAGGAATCCTACCTCGTAACCGACTAGGACTCCTCCTTGTAACGCCACCCCCTCCACTATATAAAGGGGGTAGGGTCCATAGTTCGGCGGACTATCTAGGCCATCTACAGCATCCATACGCTGTAATCATCTAAAGAATCACACATCTACAGCTTGATGATCTCCCAGGTTGATCATCATCTTGTACACATATACCCCATATAATCCCAGAGCACAGGACGTAGGGTATTACCTCTGCCATGAGGGCCTGAACCAGTATAAATCCTTGTCTTGTGCTACCATCGAGTTTGGATCTTGTGCATCGCCCCATATATAATCATTGCCGGAGGTGAGCCCCCAGTTAGTCACCAGTCGACAATGGGTCATTTTTTTTTGCGGAGGTGCTCATCCAAAGGGCCACTTCCTTCTCTTCTGTGTGGCTGGATTGCTATTAAGTTGATAATTGGGGAATCGGCATGCAAGTCTTCGGGTTCTGAGATTCTTTGTTGACTTGAGGTTGTTTGCTGGAGAGCTCGCATCAATGCAAGCTCTCTTTTGAGTTGCTCGATTCGTTGTTGTCGCTTCGTCACTTGAGTACTTGGACGTGTGGGTGGGTTTTGTGGTAGCTCCTCTTCAGCTCGCGCTTGTCCTTCCCTTCGGCTCGCGTTTGGTCCTCCGATGGAGGTATCTCCGAGCATCTCCATCGCGCCTCCATCCCTACAACCGGTCGCTTCTCCACCTTCAGCCGTCTCTCCAGACACGCCTCCACGCCAGCCGCCACGCCTTTTGTTTGATGGACAACAAGTGGACGCATTACTGCTTCCTTGGGGTGTCCGTTAGTGGAGGTTGTTTGATCATGGCCTTTGGATGGCCACATGTCACTTATCCGTGTGTGCATCCGTATACATGTCTTTTATTTTGTTTAAATTTCTTTGCTTTATTTTCGGTATTAATTTTGATTGTCCGTTCTGCCACATGTCGCAGATCTGTTGATTCTCCTCTCTAAATTAATGCATGCGTGGGGCTCCATTCCTCCCACTTCCTCTCTAGCACCTCTTGCTTTCAAACTTACCATTGCCAGTGGTTTCGCGGCTCTCGTACTCGTGCCATCGCTTATGCTTCCGCCGCCACCGCCACTGCGCTTTTCTGTTTCGACGCTTCCGCCTTCGACGCTCTCCTATTGCCGGTACGCTTTGCTCTTGCCGCAGTGATCACCGCCGCTCCGGCAATCTCCGTCACGTCTGTCGCTGTATTTCTCTAGCGGTTCCTTCCACGGTCAATGGCCCCCAAGCGCCTTCTCAATGCCGCTGCCTAGGCGACACTTTCATGGGAGCTTGGAGAGTCTCGGGCGACGGCGGAGATGGTTTCCGCCATGGCCAACCGTTGTGGCGTTGCATTAGAGGATGCGCCTGCTGGAGCAGAAGACGACACCGCAACCTCTTTCTAAAAAAGTCGTGTGAAAGCACAAGCTCCCAAGGGCTTAATGTTTTGGTAATTGATGTTAACAGGGCCTCCGACGACTGCTTCAAGGTTAAGGACCTTTGTTGTTAGTTCTTCTACTTTTCATGTGTGCATGTCTGTTTCCGGCCCATCTGGCCCGTTGTCGCCTGCGAAGAACATCTTCCGTTGTAGATCCTTCTGAGCACATTTCTGAGTCCTTTGAGAGTGTTTCGGGATGTTCGGTTTGAGTGACAAGGGTTCGATAGTATTTCGGGGGAACAACCGTTCGGGTTTTCATAGCCGCTAAGTCTCAAAACCAGATATTCCCTGTGGGTGCGAAACTTCTCGGCTAAGTGTCCAAATGTTCTCACCGAGTTCACAAGTCGACAAACATGGCAGAAAACCCTAGGAGAGACATAAATGGAGAAAGGGATAGCCAAAACGAAGTGGGCTGCAAAAACTAGCCCCATCAGACTGAGTCCGATGGCTGTCGGACTGGGTCCGATGGATGAGCGCGCTAGCGACTAAGTCCTCCAAAATGCAACCCTTCTGTCGTACTGGGTCCGACCACCGTCGGATTAGGTCCGACCAAGGCATAGACACCTAGCGACTAAGTCGCAAAATGCAACCCTTCTGTCAGACCGAGTCCGACCATCGTCCGACTGGGTCCAACTAGGCCACTCCCAAAGTGAAACACTTGATCAGACTGGGTCCGACGACCGTTGGACTGGGTTCGACGGATTGGGCCGAATCACGGGAAATTCAATCTGTGCTGTCCATTCTTAGGGTTTTCATCTCGTACCTATAAATAGGAGCCACCAGTACGGGGAAAGTGAGAGAGCCTCATTTTGCACCCACCCCTTGCCCTAGCCACCCTTGAGAGCTACTCCTATGTTTGCCTCTCCACCCTTGGCCTCCATGAGTGCTTGAGAGAGGGCGAAGAAGAGAGGAAGGAGAAGAAGAAGGTGTCCCCCTACCTTCTCCTATTCATCCCCAAGGTACTAGCCACTCCATGGTGTTCTTGCCCTAGTTTCCATGAGAGGGAGAGGTGGTGTGAGGTGAGGTCTCCAGTCTTGTGCTATTGGGACTATTGCCGGAGGAGATCATCACCGAGTGTGTTCTTCACCAAGTCTTCGCCATGTCCTTGCCTCCGTGTGTCGGAGGCGCTCTCCATGTGTCGGGGAGAAACCCACCGTGTGTCAGTGGTCATCGCCGTCTGTCGGTGGTGCCACAGAATCCTCCGTGTGTCGGAGGTGCCTCATGTGTTGAGGTCAAAATCCACCGTGTGTCGATGGTCATCGTCGTGTATCAGCGGTGTGCAGACCCTTCGTGTGTCGGAGGTCGGAGCCATTTGTTGGTGCTGGAGTGTGAGAAGTTCTCACTTATGAGATCTCTCTTCCGTGTGAAGGTTTGGAGCTCGCCTACCATGTGTTGGTGACGAGCTACCACGAGTGCATCGAGGGTTAGGGACGAAAGGGTCCCGACTTCTCTGTGTGAGAAGTTTCCTCAACGGAGAAGTAGGTGTTCATGTGTTGAGCACCGAACTTCGGTAAACAACTCGGTTTGCGTCTCCCCTTCTTCACCCTTTACATTTTTGCAGATCATATTGAGATCGATTGTGTGTGAGTGCAATCGAGCGTTCTAGTAGTCGAATCCGTGCTTAATTGCTAGACATAGTTCTCTTCCGCTCTTGAAACTCTAGATTTTCACACGCTAGATTGGGTCATAAATTGGACTAATCATCAAAGGAAATCGATATTAGAATTTGAACTAGCCGATTCACCCCCCTCTCGGCCAAGGATCCTTACATGTGGTATCAGAGCTGCGTTCTCTAGTTAGTGCTTAACCGCATTAGAGATGGCCGACGGCGGTACTGTTGCTAGTAATATAATTTCTCTGTTTAATGGTTCTCACTTTGCTTTCTGGAAGAGACGCATGGTTGTCTATCTCCAGTCCATGGGTTTACATTTTGGAAGGTAGTAGGGTCTCTTCTAGGCTTTACAATTGCAAAGGACACCATTCCCACACCTGAGCAAACTAAGTTACTTGAATTAGATGCTAAGGCCATGAATGCATTGTTCTGTGGTTTGAGTATGGATATGTTTGATAGAGTTAGCAATCTTTCCACTGCACATGATGTTTGGACATCACTCATAGAGATCCATGAGGGGACAACATCTGTCAAAGAGGGCAAGTTGGTGGTGGTTAAGGAAAAATTTGATCAATTCAAGATGTTTCCAAATGAGAATGTTCATGAAATGTTTTCAAGACATAACCCCATAACCAATGAGCTCAAGGGGTTCGGTTCTTCTCTGTCAGATGTTGATGTTTGCAGGAAAATGATCCGGGTGTTTCCAAGGCAAGAGTATCGTGACATCATCACGTACCTCTCCAACAACGGCGAAGTCGAGAAGCTTGCTCCCACAGCTCTCCTTAGCAAGCTCATGGCTCATGAGATGCTCATCATTGAGCCTGGGGCACCATCTGCACCTGAGAAGAACAAGGTCGTTGCCCTCAAGGCGAGTGGATCCTAGAGACCGGTAGCATTGGGTTCCTTTAGAATCCTATGCATGACTTGTGAAGCACTCCCTGTTTCTGGATCAAACCAACTTGCATGGATGGTTAGGATGGCCTCTAGGTGTGTTTCTTAGCGTGTGGGAGAAAAACCGAGGCAAATTGACCAAAAGAAGGGGCCAGCCGACCTGGCTTGGGTCGGCCAGCCCAGGTCTGGGTTAGCCGGCCTACCTGGTCTGGTCCGGTCTGGCTCATCGTCTTCTGAAACTCCTTACTCCCTCATCCGAGCTCCAAATATAGCAAATAATATATGCGTTTCGATCGTCTCAACGAGCTTTTCATCATGGTGCAGTCCATTATGTTATTTGGTGACTTTTCAAGATATGTTTAATTTAAACTCCATCTTTCGTCCGATTTGCATGCGGCCGATAAATCGTCTTTTCTTGTGCATGCCTGCAAAACATGAGACTACACCGAATCTCGTAGAACTCATTAATGTTAGCCTCAATGTAGTTTGAATTTTTTTATTTTGTAGATATATTGACGGTCAAAAGCATACAAAATTTTACAAATGAGGACCGTCAACACACCCTTGACTTGAACTTTTGCTCGTCCTCGAGCAAAGAGATCAAAATCGAACCCGGTGGATATGGATTGCATCAATATCATTAATCAATAAACGTTAAGTGCACAAGATAATACTCCTTATTATTTGTTAACATAAACTCGTACAAGCGTATCCCAACCTTGTACTTATACCTATAGGGCTTCCAAAATGCCACTTCATCTTAGGCAATTGAAAGATAGAACAACCAAGACAGAGCATTGTTAGCTTATCCTTTTTCAGGATGGTCTCAGAAAATGTTTTCTTTAAACATTTTAGTTCCTCTATTGGTACTCTCAAATCGCTGAAGTGGTATTTATGCAATCCTCACCAAGGCCTTAGGCCAATTCTTATCCCTATATTCTAAAGGCTTATGTGGAGCTCAAGGTAGGGATAGAAGGGACCTACTTAGGCTGCATAACTTTGTTAAGTCAAAAATTGGACCTAATGAAGATGGTGTCACTTCGCATTCCGGTCATTAGAGAAATAATGTCCAGGGGTGAGGGAGAGAATGGACTCACGCCAAAGGAATGAAGAAACACAAGTGCAAGGATGTGAGGTACTAATTAGTCCATCACATCGGATCTTGTGTTTATGGAAACAGTCTAAACAACTTCTTTATTTTGAGAAAATCCCTTTTATGAATTTTTTTAGAGAGCCATTTTTAATCTCTCTTTTCTCCTAGGAGATCATGAATTTCTCCTTTTTTTTCATTCATTTTTTTAGCCTCTCAATTTTCAAAAGTTTGAGGGATGACTCATGATAACTTTGAAGTATTTAATTGGATAGACTGTATAGGTAGGTATATAGTGGACACATTGAAGAACTTGGCTCATTTTGATTGGGGGAGGAATATCTGGCCGGCAATCCCGGGTTGGGTATCACTAACAACTCTCTATGAGTCCTTCACAGTCTCCTCGCAGATAATAGGCAGAAGCCAGTCGGGAAGGAGCAGCAACAACTTACAAGCACTCGGCATGAAGCATGACTCATCCAACGTGCGACAAACAGCAGCAGCATCTTGACTATGAAGCACTCGGGGGGCTACTGTGGACAACATGGACTCCGGGTATCCATACGGGGGGCCTGAGAGACCACCCGGCAGGGGATGGACCAAGTCGGTGGATAAAGGCGTATACCACTCGGACTCTAGAAGGCTTGCCCGGCAAGGAAAGGCATAAATATAGAAGTCAATCCCTAATTAATATGGAAGATATACTTGTAATCCCGGATAACTACTAGAGGATAGAGATAGGAATCCTACCTCGTAACCGACCAGGACTCTATCTTGTAACCCTGCCCCCCACTATATAAGGCGGACAGGGAGCCCCTGGTTCGGCATCTTGATCTCCTAGATCATCTCCAGATGATCTTTGTCATCTTGAGGAAGATCTCCACATCCATCCATGGAGGGACATCTCTTGATCATCTTGTACACATATACCCCATATAATCCCAGAGCACAGGAAGTAGGGTATTACCTCCGCCATGAAGGCCTGAACCTGTATAAATCCCTGTCTTGTGCTACCATCGAGTTTGGATCTTGTGCATCGCCCCATATATAATCATTGCCGGCGGTGACCCCCCAGTTAGTCACCAGTCGACAGGTTTAGCCCATATATGTTTCCCCTTCGACTCATAAGTTGTATTTCCAATTATAGTGAGTTGGTTGTGATGGCTATAAAAGCCGAGCCAAGGGATTAAATAAAGTAAGCAAGGATTATCTAAATTCCCCCCTCTTCTCTGTATCCCCAACTATAAGCAAAGCTACCATGGGCTTATTTTTGGTTTTGGCAATTGATGCAATCTTATTTCACTATTGGGAAAATCTCGGATTTTCTTGGACCCCACAAGCGATGATCTTTTCCGACATCAACCGCTCAAGACTAAGACCTTATTTTTATTTCTTCTCTATCTTTGAGTGTGCGGTTGGCTTGTTTTTAGTCGCTTGTGAGAATCTTCTCCCTAGTTGCAGGGTCCCTCAGTGCACTACCAAGTCCTTTTGTCATCACCTGAGTGCCAAGTTTTCCCGCTCCGGGTCTCCGGGTTTTGAGCCCAAATGTCCTCATTTTGAAAGTGTTTAGATATTCTCCGAGTCAGGGAAGTTTGGGAGCTTGAGTAGTGATTTGGAGTGCCAACCGAGACAAATCGGCTTATCCTAGACGGTCTGGGTGGCTATCCAGACGATATGGATAAAGTGACTTCCTCTCGGTCTTGGAGGATCAATTATTCCTTGTGAATTGCCTTGTACCAGACAATTTGGGTGGGCTATCCAGACAGTCTGGATAAAATAATTTCCTCTCGATCTTGGAGTGTTAATTATTTCTTCTGAATTGCCTTCCTAGACAGTCTGGGTGGGCTATCCAGACAGCCTCGATAAAGTGAGTTTGTCTCGGCCGTGAAGTGGCTTTTGTTTTTCTAGTGAGGCTTTTTGACGCAGACAGACTTGATGAAGGCAATCCGTCGCCTGTGCAAAGCAGGTCTAGGGTTTTGGGATGGATCTCATT
Source organism: Raddia distichophylla (assembly GCA_005191435.1). Lineage (NCBI taxonomy): Eukaryota > Viridiplantae > Streptophyta > Magnoliopsida > Poales > Poaceae > Raddia > Raddia distichophylla. Next base: position 2,633,664 of record SPJY01018096.1, read on the forward strand.
GGGGGGAGTATATAAGGCTAGATCTGAGTTTGAGAGAAGCTGAGAGACTCCTTTGTGACCCCCTAGCTCCATCCCATGTGAGTGAGCTCTCTCCCATGGTGACCTAGCCCTAGGGTTTCCATTTAGATATGAGAGGAGTGTTGCTGAGGTGAGTGTCCTTCGGATTTATGCTTTTTGGGACTCTGTTGCCCGAAAGAGGATCGTCACCAAGCTGTCTTCATCAAGCTTTCGTCGAGTTATTGTGATACGGATCAGCGTCCGCGACTGAGGACCGATCTTCATGACGTAGGATTGGAGATAATGGATCCGTGCAACCAGATGAATGACACCGCCAATCACCGTCTCAATTACGGCAACCTGCGACACTCGATTCACCCAACCACACGCTTTGATCCGGTTGTCTACTTGCTAACCTGGAGTAGACGTGTTCTTCCAATCCCAGAGGCAATCATAAGAACGACGGAGTCAAGAACTCAGATAATTCCTAATTCTATGGGGGTGGAATAACTCAACACAAGCCCTAGAATAAGAAGTATATTTCTGAAAATTCTCAATCTACTTACATATGAGGGGGTTGCCCTCTATTTATAGTGGTCTTAGGTCGGTGCTACAGTGTTTGCTACAGTATGTCGGTGCTACAGTACACAACATATATTGTTGTCTTGGCTTGCAAGAAAACTAGTTGGAAAATCTAATGTCTTCTTCTTGCATTGACATATGCCATGACCTCAATTATGGTGATGACATATGCGATGACATCAACTTTCGTGCTGACATAAGTGATGATGTCGGCTTCTCATTGCATCAAGCTAGTGGAAATTTGATTCCTCTCCTCTTTCATTGTGCTTAATTGTCTCCTTCATCGTATTATTTTTAATCCGGCTCAACAGTTCTTTCTAGTCAAAAGATGACATTAATTCAAAAGAGTTGGTCGTGTGTATATCCGCATCATCCTCCCTTTCTTCATGAAAAGACGTCCTCGACTTTTGATTATTGGATATCTTTTGGTGACCTGAAATTCTTTGAAACACAAAGAAGGGTGTGTGTGCATGATATATGTACAGATCATCTAATTTAAAATTTCATTTGTTTTGTGCAAGATTTGTAGTAGAATAACAAGTATAGAATAATTTAACATTCCATTTGATTTGTGCATGAATTGTACTAAAATAACAAGCATAGAACATATATATCAAATGAGCACGTAACTGATTAATTTCCATATCATATTGAGCCTTCGTGTGTGTGACATCCTCTGTTTTATTATATGTCACTTATATTTTAAAAAACATTTATATTAAATATAAGCGAATTGTTACATACAAAACCCTAATTTAAATTATTTTAATTTAGGTTTGAAACCCAAAACCCTAGTAAAACTTTTGGGAAAATTCTAGGAATATTCCAATAAATAATAGAAGCCTATATTTAGCCATATTCCAATGCTAGCTCATGATTAATGAAGTGTTGCCATTTTGCCGTGAACTCGTAAAACCCATCAAATAATGAGCAAACGAGAGAATCTCATGCACAAATTGAGAGGGGAGCTTCTAGAAGCCTAAACTGATATACCCTACAAATTTCAGTCCCATCCTCTAAGGGAAACTCCATTTTTTTTTTGCTAAACAAACATAAATTCTATCCGAATCATACCTGGATTAGAATTTGAGTCCTAATCCAACCCCTCTTAACCCTAGGCCTAGCCCAGGTCGACCATGACACTATATAAACCCCTCAAGACCCCTCCCCTAACACCACAACTTAAGAATCCACAAATTCAAAACCCAAGCCGCTGAGACAATTTTCGAGGGATCACTTTCTGTACTATGCCCAAATCCTAGAATTGGCGGTGCCATGTTGGAGAGCTCGTCGAGACGGTCAAGATGGATATATGGATCACCCAATTTGGTGATGAAACGCGCCTCGAAAAGCTCGTTGAAGTTTCGGGCGCCGGCATGGTCGTTGTCGCGCCGACATCGCCACCGGCCGCGTCGCCGACCGTGCCCCGCCCCCGTGTTCCATGCCAACATGCCGCGCACCGCCACCTGTCTCGTCCCGCCGCCACTTCCCACGTCATTGCGCTGTCTCGCCCGCGGGCGCGCGCTCTCTGCGTCGCGCATCGCCATGCGTCGGCGTTCGACTTGCCCACCATTGCCATCCGCGCCCATTCCCGCTGCGCCACCGCTTTCACCCAGCCGCGACCCACCGCGTGGCTGCTTGCTCCAGCCGCACCCATTTCCGCCGCTTCGCCGTCTTCCCCCAGCCGCGTCTGCCTTTGCTGCCTGCGTAGTTGAAAAGGATATGCCCTAGATGAATCATAATGATGATTGTACCACGTCTTTGTTCATGTACATATGATAACGTTGTTATCGGTTTCCTGAATAAATGTCATGACTTTGTCCATTGGGTACGACTTGATTGTGAAACACATTGTTATATGACTTTATTCTAAACGGGTCCCTGATCCATATCATTACGAGGAGCGTTTATGATTTGATCAGCATACGTATTGGTTGATGGTAATGTTTCACATACCATAGATATAGAGATATCAAACCAATCGGATGGACGCAAGTTAGAGAATATGAGCAGTCGAACAGACCTACTCCGAGATGCTGTGAGTTTTATCTCTTATAGCGCCATTAGCGTATAGTCTCGAGTGGTATACGTATATGGTACTAAGAGTTTAGATTGTCATAGATGCCCTGCATGTTGACACGTATACTTTGGTATCATCAAACGCTACATCGTAACAGGGTAGTTATAAAGGTGCCTACTGGGTATGCCACGATACATAGCCAGGAGTGTGATAATCAAGATGGAATTTACCCCTCCTCGATAACAGGAGAGATACCTCTGGGCCTCTCGTGTGGATGGATAGGGAAAGCGTACGGCCTTGCTAATATGACTAAGGAGTTAGTCATGATATGTACCCATCCACTGCCGAGTGAATTGGTCGAGCTATCAACAAGGGTGGCGCACATCTCGCCTTGAGCTTGACTATTATCGAGTGGCAAAGGGATCGGTATGTGAGTGTATCAAGGTTCAGCCGAATATTGATTCTGTGCATTCGGGGGTCAATACGTACTGCTAGGTGCCACTGTTGATCGGTGGATTGGAAATAGGTTTTCGGATCCACGGCCGACTTGCATTGAACCTAACGTGTCACACACTTAATTAGTTGGAACTATTTAACGGGTTTGTACGTGGATATGATCTACGTAGGAGATAGAAACCCTAGCAGGCCGAAGCCCACTAGCGTGACTATATAAGGAGATGCACAGGGGTGGCCTTAGTAGATGAGTTGAGCCTTCACCATACCTAGCCGTCGCACGCCCCTCCTGCTCTTCAGAAACCCTAGCCGCACGGCGAGTTGCTAGCACACTCCGTGAGGTGTTTCTGCTCAGCACGTGTGGATACCACTAGAGGCGCGGCAGTACGTGGACGCGTTGTTCGGTTGGATCGTCAGCGAGCACAGGTGAGCACTCGGCGATCACTTGGCGAACACCGGTGATCACTCAACGACCACTCGGCGAGCACCGGCGATCACTCGGCGAGCACAGGCGAGCACTCGGTGGTGATCTGGGCGAGTATGTCTACTTCCTCTACGCACAATAATTTGCTTCCGCTGCATCTGCGCGTCAAGGGTAACGATCTGTGATCCTCTACTTGCATGTGCTCCTAGGTGATTCGTGGTAGAAAAATTGTTTTTGCGCTCGTGTAGCCTACTCGTTTCCCAGCAGTAGTGCCCCCTGGTTGGGCCGTGCTGAGGTAGAGAGAGGGAGAGGTTGGGCTGGTTTCAGGTTTGGCATAATTAGGGTTTTAAACCTTTTTATTTTCCTGGAATTTTCTAATTTTCTCAGAACTTATAGGAATTGTTCCGTGAGCATCCGATCTCCAAATTAGTTGATTCCAGAGCCATTAAATCCCATAAATAGCCTAACATTTTATATATTTTATTTAGCTATATAACATGTTGATTTTTGTGCTGTTCTCATGCATATGCATATATGTGTAGATTGTCCGTGTTCGCACAGCTCGGGAGATTTCCAGGAGCCGTTCGGTGGAGCTTCCCAGGACCTATGGTACTACCATGGCAAGATAGATTGCATCTGATTCCCTAGTTTACAAAACTCACTCGTTTATTGTTTTTAGGAAAAGTGCCGATTTGGTCCCTCAACTATACCCGTCGGACCACTTTGGTCCCTGAACATCAATACCGGACTTATCAGGTCCTTGAACTCTCAAAACTGGACTTGACTAGTCCTTTGACCAGTGAAAACAATGATTTTGGGGTTTTTATAGACGTGGCTACTGATGTGATGGATTTCTTCTGCGTGGACACCATTTGGGGCTGCCACATCGTTGCCACATGGCTGCAACAGATCTTGCGATGCTGAGAAAAGACTAAAGAAATTCTCCACTTCTAGACCTGGGGCATCTTCAAACTGCTCCATGAAATCCTCCATCATTTCCCCCATTCTATCATCTTCATCATCCACGGATCCCACTGGAACTGATGACGTGTTCTCTCGCCTTGACTCTCCATGCTCGTACCACGTAAGATAGTTTGGCATGAAGCCATACTTGCATAGGTGATGCGCCATATTAGCCTTTAGCTGTCGTGAGAAGTTTCGACACATCGAGCAAGGACACTTGGCTAAGCCTGCACTAGGGTTCGGGGCAAATACAAGGTTCACAAAATCTTAAGTCTTCACCCTCCAAGCCACGGATGTTACCCAACTTGCAGCTGTGACAAGGTTGATGGCAATAAGGTCTAAGTACAACTTCTCTGTACCTTGCTTCAATGACATTGTCGAATTAATATCCGACATATTGCCGAAACCCAATAAGATGCCAAAAAACTTCTACCAATCCCGAAAACTGTTAAGCAACTTAGGGATGCGGTACGAAAAGATAGATGTTTGTGTGAAGAATTGTATGTTATTTTAGAAGGAAAATGCGAAGGAGGACCATTGCTTAATTTGTGGCAAGTCCAGATACATGGAGTTTATCAATGAAGATGGTAGTGTGCAGCGAACGAAAGTGCCGATGAAGGTGCTACGATTCTTGCCTTTAACAGAAAGGTTGAAAAGGATGTATCTGTCAAAGTCAACTGCTAAGCATATGAGGTGGCATAAGGAAGGTCTCCGTTTTAATAAGGG
>SPJY01018096.1:2644334-2684889 GCA_005191435.1 Raddia distichophylla
AGCAGGGCGCTCAAGAACGAAGCAAATGGGAGAGAAAGGAATGGACCAAGGCGGCAGCGAGTTTTTATGTTAGGAAGACGGAGGAGCCGAGGCTCGGCGGTGCCAGCACGACGAAGGTGAGCGGTGGAGTGCTAGGTGTCGTCGCGAGCTTGAGCCAACACTCTGCATGTCCATGGGCGATCGACACCGAGGCAGGGAGAGAGGGGGCGAGCGGCGTCAGGGAGGAGAGAGAGTGGTAGGAGAGAGAAATAGAGACAGAGACAGAGCGGGCTGGGCCATGATTTGGCCCAAGGTCAGCCCAACCAAGGCCCAATCTGTGAATAGCTTTAGAATTTGAATTTGCACCTAAATTTGCTTAGGGATTTTTGAATTCTACCAAATTCGATTAAAATTCTCTAATTGGGGTCAATTTGGGGTGTTACAGGGGGGGAGGGAGAGAGAGAGAGAGTAGAAATCCCAACTACGTGTATCAAGCCATTGATCCTTCTCGCTGTTACATGCGGAGAAGCTATGGCCACGACTTAAGTTGGGGAGGAGGTGGCTCTCGTGACCGGCATACAAGCAGGGAATGGTTGTTGGGCCTGGGACTGAACTGCCGAAGTGCTCCATGGCTCCGTGGATCTCATTAATGGGCTTTTTATGGGGTCATGCAGTCCGCTGCAACCTTCAGTATTTGTGTCCGGCCTGCGACTTCAGAAGGCTTCTACAAAACATTACATCATTTGGGTTATACAAAAATAACAAATTTTCATTAAATTTAATTTAATCTGAAACAAACAAGGCCTATGTCCTCTCTGCAGTAACCTTGCATCAAATATCATAGAGAAAATTACATATTACCCTCTAAAGTTATGACCAAAATTTACTTAACTTCGGGAGTTTAAAAATTACTCTTCAGGCCACTATAAGTTATTGTTGTTTCCACTGTTGCCCCAAACCATTAGTGTCACTGTTAAATGCTGATGTGGATGTCTACGTAACCTTAAATGCTGATATGCGTGCTATATATCATATATGCTTACATTTTAAGCCATGTAGACTTAATTTTTCATTTTATTTTGTAAAAGATCAATTTTGACCCAAATCCATTGAAAAAACTTGAAAAATGATTTTTTTGCACAAAAATATGGATATGTCATGAAAACACAAATTTTACAATTTCAATATCTAATTTTTAATAATTGAAAAACTCACAAATAAAATTTTTTTATTTTGGTTTACTTTTAAATAAATCTTTGAAATATGTAGAATTTCTAATTTTTTAAAAAATTAATTGAACTTCCAAAAGTGATTTATATTTTTTGGAAAATTGATTTTTTAAAAAATATAAAACTCCAAATTTGTTATAATAAATTTCAACAAATCGTGAACTAATAATCATATATTACTATTTGAAAATATTATTTTGTTTTTTTTTTTTTTGAGATAAAAAATTGAAATTGTTTTTTATGATAAAACTAATAAAATAATTTTCAACTTTTCAAAAATTGAAGTTTGAGGCCAATCTTTTTTACTTTTGCTGGAAGTTGAATGCCCACATATTTACGATAATGTGGCTTACATATCAACATTTAGAGGCCACCTAGATGCGCATATGAGCATTTAACAGCGTCACTAATGGCTTTGGGCAACGGTGCTGTTCAAGGATGTACTAAAGTAGAAGTCAAAGTCAAAGTCTTGAAACTTTGACTACGACTATTTTATGAACTAGATTATGTAATAAAATCACATGTTAAATTCATTTCCAAGAGTATTTATATATATATATAATATAATACCTCCATTTTCTTTTATTTGATGCTTTTGACTTTTGAACACATCTTTTACCATTCGTCTTATTAAAAAATTTAGTACAAAGATGCAAAAATATAAGTCATGCTTAAAATACCGTTAATGATAAAACAAATCACAACAAAATAAATGATATTTACGTAGTTTTTTAATAAGACGAATACCCAAAGACTTGTTCAAAAGTCAAAATCGTCAAATAAAAAAGAATGGAGGGAGTAATAATTTTAGAGTAAGGTTGTGAGAGCATTCACACATCGGTCCTTCTTAATCTGTGACTGAACGATCCGAGTCATCCATTCTGATCTTCCTATTGACATTGGGCTTCACATCAAAATTTACATTTATTTACTATTTAAATGATCTTTTGAAAATCCGTGATCTAGTATCATTATTAATCCTTTAGAAAGGCCGGTTTTCGAATATCATTTTTAATAGTAAATTTTTTTTTGAAAAATGTAAAATTTAATTTGTATTGAGATATCGGAATGGTTGGGATATCTGATAAATAAAACATGAAAAACCGTTACCTACGTGTTTCGCGAGGCACCATAGGCCAACTTATGTTTTATAATTGTATTATGGTATTGATAGTTATTAGTGGTTAAAGGCGAATTTCAAAAATTGTGTGAAGGTCCAAAATGATAGTTATTTGTGATCAAAATGCCTGATCATCTGATAGGTATGGATAAACTTAACTATAGATAAAGGATCATCGTTGCGGTTGTTATTACACTACAGGAGTCGACCTTAGTGTTGAGTGCCGAAATCGTCGACAACAACACATAAGCCGTCGGGAAACCCATGTCTCGGCGACCAGCTGTCGTGAGAAGACCGTCGAGTGAGCTCCGTCGAGAGAGGTACCAATTCTCGTCGATCTAGTCGTCTCTCGACAGCCGTTGCAAAGGCCGTCGAGCTAAGTGCAATAGACGCCGTTTCCATCTATACAACATGCTCTCGATGGCCACGAGCAAATCGTCGAGAGATCTAAGATGCGGGCCCTACACAAAGAAATGGACCGCCCATACCCGAGTAACATACTCACGACGATTTCAACGATGCTGTCGAGAGTATGTCTGTTAAAATGTTAACATGTCTCGATGACATTGGTACGGCCATCGAGAGAAAGACTATTTAGAAAAAAATAATTATGCAAAAAAATCAGAAAACTGCAGCTACCGCTAGCAGCAGCAACTGCACCTGCAAACCGAAAATACACATAATTTATATATTCCCCAATTGTCGTACACATGCGACCATAATATCACAATTTCACACATACATAATTAAAAGCCACGGCATACACATCGATAACCAAACGTAGGATCAAAAGCCATGGCATACATATATAACATCGCAATTCTCTGTCCACAAACGTAGGATAACAACCAAACATATGCATATATAACTATTACAAGCTAGCTAGTCAGCTAATGCTCGCTAGATGAAGGATCGCCTGAAGGGGGTAGGGACGGCTGGGTAAACATCGGCGGAGCGCCATCGAACAGGTTGTTGATGAAGTCGGCCATCTGGCTGCCCGATGTCTCGCCTCCCTCGTGCGCATGATTTGCTGCTGGGGCGGCATAACCTGAACCCTTAAGGGAAACAAAGACTTATTAGTTAATGTTATATGTTAAAATAAGTAATATTATATGTTTTGAGGTCGAATGACTTAGCGCCTCAGTAACGTATGGGAAACCACCATGTGGGCAAGGTGGGCCCACATAGTCACCTGCTGGGAGAGGTGGGGCGATGTAGAGAGCTTATTGAAGAGGAGGTGCACCATAGGGACCCTGTGCTGCAGGCTGGTGTGGCGGGCCCCGTAATAGCTCTGGGAGGGAGATGGGGCCGTATCCACTACAATACGGTAGTGGACCCCGTAGCACCGCGGACCACTACTAGTCCCTCTTGGGCCAGCCTAAAACAAACCTGATGTGTGATGTGTTAATTAAATGGTAAGATATATATGAAAGAATATTTAGAGTTTAAGTACATACCCAGCTAGTCGTTGGAGGCTCTCCAAATAGGCAAACCTTGCCTCCAACTCCACTCGCTGTTGAGTTATCTCCTCCTCTTGCCTCTTTCGTGCCTCCTCTGCCGTCTTTAGGCTCTCTTGCATGGCGTGCACCATCTGCCTGTTCTCTTCCCTCTTCTGCTCCCTCTCCCTCTATAGTCTGAACTCGAAAGCGCGTCGGCTCTCGGCCTGTGTGTGGCTAGCCCGCACAGTGAGCATGTAATCCTCGGTCCTGTAACAAAGTGTTGTCACTAGTTATGAAGTTTTAACCGAGTTGACTTGTAATTATGACCAAAGCCTGCCTCAGGTGGTCCTGGCCGATCGCTAGCCTCCCGTGATCCTTCCCACCCATAGATTGGTGGATAAGCATGGGTCAAGCAGTTCCTCCTTTGATTTTCTTCTCTTGCCCATGCTTCTCGGCGTAAACCTCCTTGTAACGTGCCTAAATCGAAGTGTACATTGGGCATCAATAGTTGAATAGCAAAATGGTATTAAAACTCGGTATCAATATTGGACGTACCTCTCGCTGCGTAGCAAAGGGGTCCATGGGCCCATGGAACCATCCTTGTTTTGCGAGGGGTAACCCCTCCGGAACACCTGGAGCCAAGGAGGCAGCTGCCCGGTCATGATGTCCTGCAGTGTACAAGTAAAGAAAATATGGTTTTTAGTGCCAAAACAAAGCTGCAAATAGGGAATAAAGAAGATTACCATTTTTTTTTTCTAAACTAAGCGACGGACATCTTCTCGACGTTAGTCCTGCTCCCTTTAGCAGCACGGTTCTTCTTGGTCGTCTCAGACCTCTCACGAAACTCCTGGCTGGCCCACTGGTTGGCCAGGGCCTCCCAGGCATCCGGGACGTTTGAGGCCCAATCTGACCGAGTGGTGAGGTACTGCGGAGCTGTGAGGTATTTCGTCCGAGAAAAAGAGCTGCCGACCCTTTCACCGTGTTCGCTCCTGGCAAAATATAAATTTAGGATGTGTTAGAAATATACCGAAGAACAGAAATTTATTAAGTGATTTCTTGTGCCCCGGACATCAGATGCTGTACCTTCTGCTTGGCACTTCTATCTATCACCAGGTCAAAGTCCGTCTCCTCCAACCCTACACTAGGACGGTACCTACGTTACAAACGAGTGTGCAAATAATGTTAGTAAATACCCTTTGCGACAAATGCAAAAAAAAAGATGTGTTCAAACTCACCCAAAATTCCCACTTAATCTCCTCAGCGGCGGTGTTGTCACCATGCTCGGCGATCTTGTAATCATCCCAGGAATAAGCCGGATGGGACTCCCCTCCTCTCCAAACATCCCAGGGTAGTACTGTCTGATCAGTATCCCAAGCGCGGGACCTGACTGAGTGTGGTCCTTTCTGAGATTAACATAGGACATGTTGCTGCAGAGAATAGAAATAACGGAGTTAGTATGTTGCGTTGATAATAAGATAGTTCATGTGTTTTTATGACCTACCTATCTCCATCAATGTCGATCACAATCCGATCCGCTGGATTACTTGGCGCCTTGGGCATCTTGTTTAGTATTATCTCTGAGTAGAGTTTGATGCTAAAATTTGGAGGAGAACACCAAGACTCACCCACATGAGTGTAGAAATAGTTTAAAAATTTCTGAAGCCTTCCAACAGAAGGAACCACTCTTTTTTTGCAAGACAAGTTTTCTAGAATCTGCTTTTTGCTTTTAAGAAAGTAACTTTGATGTTTTGACTTGATCTCTTTTCTAAAAGCAAGTTTGAATTGACTCCTCTTTGTTTGAACACTTGAAAACCAGGATTGTGATTCCAAAATTCCCATTTATTACATAGTTCTCATCCAAACAAGTCAAGGGTACACATAGTAGTCAAGTTGTTCGGGTTTTGCTGAAATTTGTGGCGTCTATTAACCCCATCTAGTCGCCTAACTCGGGTCTTCAACTGGTATCAAAGCATTTGGTTTGGTGCTTCTTTGCAAATTTTTACCAATTTTTGAAGCCAATACTTGTTGCTATTTGAACTATGGTGGACAAGTATTCCACCAAACCCCTTGTGTTATCCAGAGCCGATTTTTTCTATTAGAAGGCTAGGATGGAGACATATGTGATGGCTCAGGGCTACAATATTTGGATTAAGATCAAGTACCCGAATGAGTTACCCAAAGAGGTGACAACCACGAATTAAGCCGGTGTGGAGCTTAATGTAAAAGATCGAAATTTTCTGATTCAAGGCTTTAGCCGAGGGGAGTGCGAGCGGGTGTCGAACATCACCACAGCCCACAAAATCAGGATGACCCTCCAAGCTTATAATGAGGGGACGGCTCAGGTTAATGCGGTGAGATAAGACCAACACAAAAGAGAGTACAATCAATCTATTCAGAACCCGGGTGAAACGCTCGACTTATGTTTCTTCCGCTTCACCTATATTCTTATCGATCTTCGTTCAGTTGAAATCAAATATACCGATTTGGAGATTGTCAGGCACTTTCTCTTTGCATTGGATCTTAATGTCTAGGTTGTCAAGGTGACTGCAATCCGATAGGCAACCGATCTCTCGACACTGGCCTTGAAAGCGCTCTATGATAGTCTCAAGACACACAAACTTGAGCATCTTTCGAAAGAGCCCAGTTCCTCATCCACAGCCTTGATAGCTGACCCCTCTTGTCGTTATTCCTCTGATGTTGCCGGTTTCCCCTTCTCTGCCCTCTGTGAGCTGTCCAATGATCAGATGGACAAAATTACTACGGAGCAGCTTGCCTTATTGGCCACGAAGTTATCACATGCTTACAGGTGAGTGGCCGTCCCAAGTCCGGAGAAGAGGGCGAAACGACTACGCAGCGCCAGCAAGGAATGCCTGTGTCAACAAGAACTGCAACATCAATGCCGGTGGTGGAGGTGACAAGAAGAAGCCACCTAAGGAGCTAATTAAGGAACGCTGCATGGTCGAGAAGGTGCTGACTGCTCTAAAAGAAATTGTCAGATCCAACAAGGAGGATGGACGATTGAATGATGGTGAGGATGAGACACCGGAGAACGAGACGTTGACTACACCGACATGTGCTTCATGGCACATAGCGACAGCGACGGCAGCAGCGACTCGGACGTCTACCACACCGACGATGATAAGGTAACTGATGAACAAGGTCCCTCCTATTCTGAACTCTTGTAGGCATTATTTAAACTTCATGACAAGTACACTAGGATTTTGGCGAAGAAAAACACCCTGAAGGTTCAACTAAAAAATTATAAACCTGCTGGTTGCTCTGATTGTCGGAATATCACTCTAAAATTGAATGAATTAAAAATGTATCTACAAATGCCACTATCCAACTAGAGAATGCAAAATGTAGGCCTGTTCCCAAGCCTGTTAACTCTGATGGGTGGGTAGAGTTTGATTCGGTAATGAATGATTTGAATGAATTAAGGAAGACTCATGCTAGTGTGCTTACTTTAAATGAAGAACTTAGGAAAGTTAATGTTAAGATTGTAGTAGAATTGGATGATGATAGGAAGAATTTGTTTCTTGTCACTTCTGATCTAGAGTTTGTCCGCTTGATAAACCCTAGCATGCTTTGTCCTGGCCCCTCCGCATACTCATGTAAGGATCCAGTCAGTCCAGTTGCGGGTTATAGCGATCATGCTCCACCAAAGTACCCTGCCAGCTCAGATGAGAATTGTAACACTTCCACTCACTTCACTCTACATGTCGTGATTACACACTATTGAAGCATGAAAATTTGAACTTACAAGATAAGATTTCTAAACTTAATAATGTTCTTCTTGATGCATCCTTTTGTGATCGATGTCTTCAGCTTAATGGGGACATGGGTAGACTTGAGGGTAGGTTGACCCAAGCCTAAAATGTTGAGTGTCTTTTCTGTCAGGCTCTCAAAAAGGAAGTTAAGATCCTATATGAGAAGTGTCGGAAAAGATCCTATATGAGAAGTGTCGGAAAGACTTAAGAAAGGGTACAACTGATAGTCAGGACTCTTCAGGCTCTTCCTCTTCTTGCGGGTTTTGTTTCCAACTCCATCAGGAGTACGAGTAACTCATGATCACTCTCGATAAGTTTTGTTGGGGCAAAACGGAAGCTGAATTTGATACTTGACAAAACCAAGATATCAAGGGATAGAGGTCTAGGTTACAATTGGCTAGAGCACATCAAGGGACATCCACCTTGTTTTCAGGTCCGCAGGGACCGTTAGGGAAAGTCCTACCACATAGTTTGTTCAGTCTTAAAAGAAAACTCCACAGAGTCCATCTATTAAGAGTGTTCCCCTACCACTCCTGCCCTTGAAACTGGCAGAGGGGTAGTTTGCACCTTTTGCGATAGGATAGGACACACTGATCAGAACTGCTTCCACCGTGCTAAGAAAGCACGTGAGGAGCGCAGGAAACATGCTATAATTCAAGACCCTTCTAAGAAATCTGCACCTAGATTCGTTCCATTTTAGGCTAGACTGGTGGGTAGAGGAACAAGACTTGGAGCTCAGCCTTCTGTTACTCGTCCTGTTGCCAGTCTGGGGTGTGAGCAGCGTTGTCCTTAGGACGTACCTCTTGTTGGTTACAGAGGTGAGCGTATGCAATGTGAGATGCCAAGTCCATGATGGAGGAATGGTAAGAAGGGTAGGAAACGCGGACAGGTTGCACCCGCCTTAGCTCAATGACAGGCTGCTCCTAATCTATCGTCAGGACGTTTCCCTACTATAAGGGATGGTCTAGTCCGAGTAAAGTATGTTCAGTATGGTCGTGTGACACAATATTGGGTGCCAAAATAAGCACTAATTTTCACAATGCCGAGCCACGTTTCTTCACTCGTTGACTCAGGCACGTCGGGCTTTGAATGGGGACATGTGGATCATCGATTTCGAGTGTTTTTGCCATATGACTGGAAACTCTCAGTGGTTCTCCTCCTTAGTGCATGAGTCCCAGGGTGAGAAAATCACCTTTGTGAATGCTTCCTTAGGTCGTGTGCTCACTCGTGGCTCAATCCAGGTTAGTGACTAGGTGCCATTGTCAGTAAGCTTCGCTATAATTTGCTTTCTGTTTCTCAGCTAATTGATGAGGGTTTTGAGGTTCATTTCAAACTGAATGATAGTTGCATTCTTAACTCTTCGGAACGTTTTATTTGCAGGATTTACAGGGTTGGGAGAGTTTTCAGATCTACTGTTGGCTCTTCACATTGCTTTACTGCTTTAGAGTCCCGTGACACCTTCTGGCATAGGAGACTTGGCCTCATTGGGTTTGAACACCTGACTCGAGTTAGCAGCCATGACCTTATTCGTGGTTCCTCATCTTCTCTTAGTTGTGAGTTTTCAGAGGTGATGAGCTCGAAATTTGAGATGAGTATGATTGGGGAGCTCAACATCTTTCTCGGCTTTCAGTTCAAGTAAACACCAGAGGGAACCTTTCTTCACCAGAACAAGTACACAAAAGACCTGCTGAGTCGTCTTTCCTAGTAACTTGCAGGTGGCAGATGAGAGCGAGTCTAAGCTTGACTGGTTTCTGTTCTTGCCTAATTCTTTGCAGCTGGCTCAGTTACATTTTCCTGATTTTTCGACTATCTATTTTCTTATTGATCTCTTTGCACATTATTTTTGGGCAAAATGTTAACTCACTTGTTGAGTGGAGTTTTTTGGAAAACTTTGTAGTAACATATAGACTTATTTTGCTTTATATCTTTGTCTATTATGCTTTTAAATTTAGGCTTTGCGAGATGCGAGATTATTCACATTTAAGCTTATGCTAACTTGTTCAATTGATGTCTAGTCCAAAAATTGCATTATTTTTTGTTTTTCAAAACTTTGATGTGGCATAAGATTTTCACTTTATAAATGTTGTTGCTCGACCGGGCGCTTACAATCTTCTTTCAGTCATCTTTTCAACTTGGTGAAATATTTTGTTGGTCAAATCTTGCTGCTATAATTTTAAAAATAAAAATATGCAATTTTTAGTTTTCATGAGTTTTTACCGGTTATCCTTTACGAGATGGCTTGTTATTGCACACAAGAGACATGAACTTGGAAGGGAATCGGATAGCCAAGACGTGTGATTCGTTCGGTGTAATGCTGGGCACCGTCGACCATTAGTATGAGGCTAGAGGATCTTCCGCCTAAATTCCATCAAAAGTGCAAAAATACACAGGAGGAGAGTGACATAGGAAGCTATTTAGAGTGATCCTTGGGATGTCCTTTGCTAGTAATTGTTCTCTTTAAACCTGTGTATGCATTCAAAAGTGTTTTAAAGAAAATGAAATTTCTAGTTAGTTGAGCTGTCGATTTGAAGTTATTTGAATTTCCAATAGTTGCATAGTGTTCTATTAAGCCGCCTTGATGCCTTGACATGCCACGACATTTCGATTGTGATTTGCTAAGTCACGTCTTCCAATATAAAAAATTGATTTACAAGCATCTTTTAACTAGTCAGCACCAAACTAATTTGTATTGCTTCGAGCATCCTTGCCATGTGCTTAACGTTCAAATGGATAATTTTCAAAACTCTCTACAACTTGCATTTGCATCATGCATTGTGCTTGTTCACTCACTTTCTTGATGTCTATATTGCCAAAACGGGAGAGAATTGAAAAAGGACATCAACAAGTTTTCTTAAAAAAGGGGGAATTTTCTTGGGAAGCTTTGATTTTCATTACTTGGAGATATTAAAAACATGTGTTTCTTTCCTTTACTCCAATCGTGATTTGGCATTTCCAAAATGCTTTGTGTTCAAAATACAAGGACTTTAAAATGATTTTCGAGGGTTTGTCAATACATTTATCAACGGGGATTGTTGAGACACAGGTGGAAGGTCCCCTTGGGTGATGATTAATATATGTGACAAAGATGAATTTGAAACGATTTTAAAGTTGTCTTGTTGTGGCATTGTTGGACTTTGCTGAGATTTTGTATTAGTATCGTACTATTTGGTCGTGCTTAGTGTGTTTTGGCACGATGTTTTCGGTTTTGAGCACGGGATTCAATGTTGATGATCGTGTGATGGACTAACCTTACAAGAAAGGTAAGGTGTGTTTTTGTGTGTATTCACCTCTGTGATGCATGTATCGACGGATACGTGGCTCACGCTTTGCGGGGGCAGTAGGAGGTTGGTGCGTCCGGCGACCGGATTCGATGATATGGCAGTTACATGAGATAGTATACTCGAGAAGCTTTGCCATGGTAAGGAGTTCAGGACAGGCGTCGGTTACTTGGTGGCAAAGTTGATCTGACTGATGGGCCCAGGCGTAGGCTAGCAGTCGAGGAAACTGCGATGATATTTCCCGATGGAATATGTGAATAATATTCCTCTATGAGAGTGTTTTGTTTAGTGCGAGAATTGTACACCACTCATGCTCAAATGAAGGGTGGAGATGGGATTTAGTGTTTAGGACATCTTACCCTTGGGCTATAAAAGGAGGGTGTTTTGTTTAGTGCGAGAATTGTACACCACTCATCCTCAAATGAAGAGTGGAGATGGGATTTAGTGTTTAGGACATCTTACCCTTGGGCTATAAAAGGAGGGAAGGGGTAGCCTCTTCCTTCTATTCCCGAGAGCTGAAAATTTTAGAAATAGAGAGCGTGCATTGGTTATATAAGGGGGGGGGGGGGCCTGGAGGTGCTTGTGGTTAATAGGAGTGTGGTTTGTAATTACTCAACTTTTATGCAATGAAATCATTCTCATCAATCATTATCTTGTGTTGATTTGTTCCTAATTTTTCTTATTTTTTGTTTTCCCTATTTTATCTCTTGTTTTCAGATGAACTTGGATGATTTTTTACTGTTTCTTGATAATCTATGATTCCTTGAGTTTGGTAATATGATTTTGACACAATCTTTGCAACCATATGATAGGCAAGAGATAAAGTTCTTAACTTGTTACAATCTGTACAGAAACTTTTCTCTGTGCAACAGTCAGTCAAAGTTTTTTAGAAAAATTTAGAAAAATCACTGTGGGGTGATTACAATTGTAAAAGATGCGTGACTCCCATACCCATCTGTGCTAAAAATTTAAAGTCCATTGGTTTCCCCGTTTGGGAGCTATGAGGTAAAATATCGAGTCCCAAACATGCAAATCGGTGTTCGTGACAGTTTGTGGTGCATGATGTCTAGTATTTTATTTGAGTGGAGTTTGGAGCTGAAATTTGGAGCAGAACATCACGACTCACCCACATGAGTGTTAAAAAGGTTTGAAAATTTCCGAAACTTTCCAACTGCAGGAACCACTCTGTTATTGCAAGACAAGTTTTCTAAAATCTGCCTTTTGATTTCAAGAAAGTAACTTTAATGTTTTGGCTTGATCTCTTTTCTAATATCAAGTTTGAATTGATTACTCTTTGTTTGGACACCTGAAAATCAGGATTATGATTACAAAATTCATACTTATTAAATGGTTCTCATCCAAACAAGTGAAGGGTGCACACAGTTGTCAAGTTGTTCGGGTTTTGATGAAATCAGTAGCGTCGAAAATTTGTGACGTCTATTCACCCCACTCTAGTAGTCTAGCTCGGGTATTCAAGTCATTTCTGCTAGTGTTATGTCCTAGGGGTTCACTATTTTGTAACACTTTGTTAATTGTACACGCTGGGCGTATAGACCGGACTCTATTCGCTCGGGATTATAAGCTATTTTTAGCTGCTTGTGAGAAAGAGATAAAACGTGGTCATCTCAACAGAATCGCATGCAGAACAGGTTTATAAAAATACGCATGGATAGCAAAACTTGGATGGGAAGGAAGTACCCTATTTTCGGACACCATTGCGCAGATTATTTTCTATCTCAACCTGAACAGGCCGGCTCAAACAATTTATGGGACGGCTAACACACACATGCATGCATGACCACATTAATTAATTCATTGTGTTTATTCTCGCGCATCCAAAAAAGTTGCATGTTCCGCAAAATAATATTACACACACACTGACACACACACACGTATTTGCGAACAGACAGTCGATTTTTTTTTCTTATGACGTCAGTTGATCTACCTAGTAGCTGCTCGCTTCTGTATGTTTTGTTTACGTGCATGTCTAGCTACTAAAAGCTAGAGACCTTGTTCGCATCGCATCGCCAAACTCGCTACTAGTTAGCTAGTACACGCTCAACCGCTTAGTTAGCGAGTACGTGCTGAGCCGTTTTGGAAATAAGATCTCTGACACCGAAAATGCATGGAAGATGTTGGACTTTTTTTAACTTTTGAATTTAGATAGCTCGAAATTGCACATTATTAAAACTAAAATTACGCTCTGAATCAATCCATAATTTTAGTATAATTATAATGGAACTTCTAAAAATATTTTTATTTTTAACAATATTGCATAGTATTAAGCCTAAAATTTGAGTCTAAACCACCGTGCAGTTTTAGTACAATTGTAAATTAAAATGCAAGTTCTACAGTGTAATTTGTTTATTTATTTATTTTTTTTGTTTTTTGCTTTTGCTTTTGCTTTTGTATTTCGGCTCACCAAGTTAACTCTTTAACCTAGACTAAAGTTTTTGGGCGTGACTTGTCATTGGTCGATATCTTTTACATCAGTCAATAAAAATACACACAGGAGAGTGACATAGGAAGCTATTTACAGTGATCCTTAGGATGTCCTTTGCTAGCAATTGTTCTCTTTAAACCTGTGTATGCATTCAAAAGTGTTTTAAAGAAAATGAAAATTCTAGTTAGTTGACCTGTCGATTTGAAGTTACTTGAATTTCCAATAGTTGCATAGTGTTCTATTGAAGCAGTCTTGATGTCTTGTCATGCCGCGACATTTGGATGTGATTTTCTAAGTCACGTCTTCCAATATGAAAAATAGAATTACAAGCATATTTTAACTAGTCAGCACCAAACTAATTTGTATTGCTTTGAGCATCCTTGTCATGTGCTTCACGTTCAAATGGATAATTTTCAAAACTCACTACAACTCGCATTTGCATTTGCATTTGCATCATGCACTGTGTTTTTTTTTTCCCTCACTTTCTTGATGTCTATATTGCCAAAACGGGGAGAATTGAAAAAGGATATCAACAAGTTTTCTTAAAAAAGGGGGAATTTTCTTGGGAAGTTTTGATTTTCATGACTTGGAGATATTGAAAACATGTGTTTCTTTCCTTTACTCCAATCGTGATTTGGCATTTTTTAAAATGCTTTGTGTTCAAAATATAAAAACTTTAAAATGATTTTTGAGGATTTGTCAGTATATTTATCAAGGGGGATTGTTGACACATGTGGAGGGTCCCCTTGGGTGATGATTAATATATGTGACAAAGATGAATTTGAAACGATTTTAAAGTTGTCTTGTTGTGGCATTGTTGGACTTTGCTGAGATTTTGTATTAGTATCGTACTATTTGGTCGTGCTTAGTGTGTTTTGGCACGATGTTTTCGGTTTTGAGCACGGGATTCAATGTTGATGATCGTGTGATGGACTAACCTTACAAGAAAGGTAAGGTGTGTTTTTGTGTGCATTCACCTCTGTGATGCATGTATCGATGGATACGTGGCTCACGCTTCGCGGGGGCAGCAGGAGGTTGGTTCGTCTAGAGGCGTTCAGGCGACCGGATTCGATGATCTGGCGGTTACATGAGATAGTGTACTCGAGAAGCTTTGCCATGGTAAGGAGTCTAGGACAGGCATCGATTACTTGGTGGCGAAGTTGATCTGACCGGTGGCCCCAGGCGTGGGCTGGCAGCCGAGGAAACTGCGAGGATATTTCCCGAAGGAATATGTGAATAATATTCCTCTACGCGAGTGTTCTGTTTAGTGCGAGAATTATACACCACTCATCTTCAAATGAAGGGTGGAGATAAGATTTAGGGTTTAGGACATCTTACCCTTGGGCAATAAAAGGAGGGGATGGGGTAGCCTTTTCCTTCTATTCCCAAGAGCTGACACTTTCAGAAATAGAGAGCGTGAGTTGGCTGAGTTGGTTATGTAAGGGTGGCCCCTGGAGGTGCTTGTGGTCACTAGAAGTGTGGTTTGTAACTAATCAACTTTTATGCAATGAGATCATTCTTCTCAATTAGCATCTTGCGTTGATTTGTTTCTAATTTTTCTTATTTTTCATTTTCCCTATTGTATCTCTTGTTTTCGGATGAACTTGGATGTTTTTTTACAGTTTCTTGATAATCTATGATGCCTTGAGTTTGGTAATATGATTTTGACACAATCTTTGCAACCATATGATAGGCAAGAGATAAAGTTCTTAACTTGTTACAATCTGTACAGAAACTTTCCTTCGTGCAGCAGTCAGTAAAAATTTTTAGAAAAATCATTGTGGGGTGATTACAATTGTAAAAGATGTGTGACTCCCATAACCATCTGTGCTAAAAATTTGAAGTCCACTGGTTTCCCCGTTTGGGAGCTATGAGGTAAAATATTGAGTCCCAAACATGCAAATCGGTGTTCATGACAGTTTGTGGTTCATGATGTCTAGTTTTTTATCTGAGTGGAGTTTGGAGCTGGAATTTGGAGCAGAACATCACGACTCACCCATATGAGTGTTAAAAAGTTTGAAAATTTTCGAAGCTTTCCAACTGCAGGAACCACTTTGTTATTGCAAGACAAGTTTTCTAAAATCTGCCTTTTGTTTTCAAGAAAGTAACTTTAATGTTTTGCCTTGGTCTCTTTTCTAAAATCAAGTTTGAATTGATTACTCTTTGTTTGGACACTTGAAAAATCAGGATTATGATTACAAAATTCATACTTATTAAATGGTTCTCATCCAAACAAGTAAAGAGTACACATAGTTATCAAGTTATTCGGGTTTTGATGAAATCGGTAGCATCGAAAATTTGTAACGTCTTCACCCCACTCTAGTCGTCTAACTCGGGTATTCAAGTTATTTCCGCTAATGTTATGTCCGAGGGGTTCACTACTTTGTAACACTTATAAAAATAGGTTTATAAAAATACGCATGGATAAGCTATTCGCTACTTTGTACACGCTCGGCGTAGAGACCGGACTCTATTCGCTCGGGATAAGCTATTTTTAGCTGCTTGTGAAAAAGAGATAAAACGTGGTCATCTCAACAGAATCGCATGCAGAACAGGTTTATAAAAATACGCATGGATAGCAAAACTTGGATGGGAAGGAAGTACCCTATTTTCGGACACCATTGCGCAGATTATTTTCTATCTCAACCTGAACAGGCCGGCTCAAACAATTTATGGGACGGCTAACACACACATGCATTCATGACATGTGTGCCGGACAAAATTATCCACATTAATTAATTCATTGTGTTTATTCTCGCGCATCCAAAAAATTTGCAAGTTCCGTAAAATAATTATATATATGTATACGTATTTGCGAACAGACAGTCGATTTTTTTTTCTTATAACTTCAGTTGATATATCCACCTAGTAGCTGCTCGCTTCTGTATGTTTTGTTTACGTGCATGTCTAGCTACTAGAGACCTTGTTCGCATCGCATCGACAAACTCGCTACTAGTTAGCTAGTACACGCTCAACCGAGTACATGCTGAGCCGTTTTGGAAATAAGATCTCTGACACCGAAAATGCATGGAAGGTGTTGGACTTTTTTTAACTTTTGAATTTTGATAGCTCGAAATCGCACATTATTAAAACTAAAATTACGCTCTGAATCAATCCGTAATTTTAGTATAATTATAATGGAACTTCTAAAAATATTTTTATTTTTAATAATATTGCATAGTATTAAGCCTAAAATTCCAGTCTAAACCACCGTTGTAAAAATGCAAGTTCTACAGTGTAATATGTTTATTTATTTTTGTTATTTTTGCTTTTGCTTTTGCTTTTGCTTTTATATTTGGGCTCACCAAGTTAACTCTTTAACCTAGACTAAAGTTTTTGGGCGTGACTTGTCATTGGTCGATATCTTTTACATCAGTCAATAACTAAATTTACATATAGTTTAGTGTTAAATTTATATATAGTTTGATGTTATAAAAAAATGTGCAATAGTCATCTAGATAATATTTTTTTCGTTGTTGCATATTCATTCAAAAGAAAAATAAGGTACACAGGAAGCTACTAATAGAATTGATGATATATATATATATATGCCAAAATAGTACATAAAATTCTTACAATTAAATTGTATACTTTTTACAACAAGAAGCCATATGTAAATTTTTATGTTGTTGTTTCAAAGGGCATGCATGTTAGGATTTTTCTGTCAATGATGAAAAAAATGGGCCAGCTCGTAGTTTTGTGTGGCCTTTATCATGAAATATTAACCAAAGTGATACGAGTGTCACCTATTCGATGTATAAATATGTTTGCTTAATCGTGTCCCTAAAAGCCAGAGAATCGCTTAATCATGCACTTTGTGCTGTTGAATCTCAGCAGCAACGGGTATCACTTCAGCGACTGGTTGGCATGGTAAGATTGCTGAACATGATATATGACTCATCTATTTATGTTATTTTGTTCCGGTAAATTATTTATTATTTTTTGCCCCTTCTCCTATTGAAGGTAGAAGCAGAAAAGTTATTCCATTTGAGGTTAGCTTCTATACTTGATGATGTTGAAGCTGAGGTAGAGTTTTTCACTTTGCTTATCTATGTTAAGTTGTTGGTATCACTTCCATTTCTATTCTTTTATTATTCTGCTTCGTAGATGTCCTCCGAGAAGCAAAAGAGAGAATCTGCACCACCTACTATTCCTTCTCATAAGCGCGCTGAAAAGGCCCAGTACTTCCTTGCTGAGCTGAAATCGAGTGACTGAAAATACAGAGAAACTACATCTTATTTCTGTATTATGGTTGAGACGGTCGACTGAAATCAAATGAGATTTTAGTTAGTCAGTCCCACATACATAATGGTATATCTTGTAGCAATACTAATTTCAAGACAAAATATATATATCCATATATCGAAATCATATATAAGAAATGAAATCGATAAGAGCCAACGTGCAGAGTTTTTCGAGGCCACACACAAGGCTAACATGAAGAGAGCAGAATTTACACATTCTATCATCTGTTCCAAATGCGACTGAGAGAAGATGCAAATTATGAATTGTGACCTGCAGGTTTAGTTTGTGCAATTAGTTCATATGAGATACCAAATCATCCGACTAAAACACGGCAAAACAATGTAGTACGACATCCTTGGACTTCGTTTTATTCCGGCCTGATCTGCGGTAACAAGTACAGGCAGCAGAACAGTTTGCTGGCCGCTGCAACAACTCGAGGAGAAGACATTCTCCTGGTGCCTATTGCTTAGCTAACACCACACCTCTATCTACTGCTCCTCCTACACTACACACAGCTTCACTGAATGGCTCATCAGCGGCTGCTACCTCATCAAACTCTTTGGAATCGGCGGCGCCGGCCGTCGGCGGCGGGCTGAAGACGACGGTCCAGCCCGCCATGTCGGCATCCCAGTCCGGCACCGACGAAGCCGGGCACGCTAACGCCTTCATTCTTTGGGTCGGACACTCTGAAACCTCGTTGTCGTCGTCGCCGGCGAGAACGTCGATCCAGCCGTCGCCGGAGTCCCAGATCGCCGGCCACGCCGATCGGCGGCATGCCATTGCCATTGCCTTGATCCGGCATGCCGGGTTACTCCACGCGTCCTCGCCCTCGTCGTCTGTTTCCGACTCCCACAACGCCGCGTCGAGCGCGCTCGTCGGAGACACCCACGTCGCCACCGCCTTCGCCTTCGCCGCCTCATCGTAGAGCCCGCATGGCGTTGCGACTGCGACGAACGGGTGGCGCAGGAGTTCCTCCGCCGTGGAGCGGTCGCCAGCGCGCCGTCGGAAGCACCGGCCCAAGAAGTCCTTCGCCTCTGACGACAGCCAGGGCGGCACCGCCGGCACAGCGTCAGTGAGCCCGATCCGGCGAAGAACGGCGAGGACGTTGTCGTCCTCGTCGCCCCAGGGGGCCCGGCCGGTGGCCATCTCGATGACGGTGCACCCCAGGGCCCACACGTCGGCGGCGGGGCCCTGCTCCTCCCCGCGCGCCACCTCCGGCGCCATGAACGCCGGCGTGCCAGCCAAGGCCTGCGCCGAGCTCGCGTCCCCCGCCGCCCTGGAGCACCCGAAGTCCGCCAGTTTGCCCCGCCCGTCGGCGCCTACGACGACGTTGCTGCCCTTGACGTCGCCGTGAACGATGCGGCGCCCGTGGAGGTATCCCAGCCCCCTCAGAACGTCGGCGGCGTACGCCGCGACGGCCCCCTCCTCGAGGCGACCGCCGCCCCTCGCCGCCGCGTCGGCCAGCGACCCTCCCGGCGCGAACTCGAGGAACAGCCGGTGCTGCTGCTCTCCCCTCCTGCCGCCGGCGCGGAAGCCGAGGCACTTGAGAACGTGCGGCGAGGATAGCCCCGACATGACTCTCCACTCGCGGCGCAGCTGCGCGGCGGCGCCGCCGCCGGCCGACTTGACGACGAAGAGCTCGCCGGAGGAATCATCCGCCGCGAGGAACACGGCGGCGCCGGACGCGCCGCGGCCGAGCGTGCGGACGCGCGTCCAGCCGCCGCTGCCGATGATCGCCGGCTCGGCCATTAATGAATTCCTCGCCGCTTGGCTTCGCTGTGGAGTGTGGAGTGGTGTGGTGGCCCTAGGGTTCGTGGCTTAATTACACGACGATATGATATGGCACTCGCGCGCCAAGGTATTTATACGGAGAGGCTGGCATGTGGGGTCACGGTGAATTTCGCGCGTGGAGTGTGAAAGCACAAGGGAAGCGAGTGCAGCGTGGGGAAATTGGCAATTAAATGTGGGTCCGTGGCGGTAATGACCTTCTGGTTAATTACCCGTGCGTGTTTGCTTTTAATGGAAATTGATTCTCCTTTTTTTTCTATTTCGTTGCCTGCTGTTCGAGTTAGAAAATGGAGCAGGGCATGTTTTTATTGTGTGTGAAGAGGGAAATCTGGAGTGAAGAATGATTCGAGAAAAACGAGGAGCACAAATGGCATGGCGTTGTATGCTACTTTTAGGCCCCGTGCTCCTCACTTTATTTAACTTATCTAATTTCTTATTCCCTCCGTTTCAAAAAAAGTCATTTTAGCCTTTAAAATTTTGTCGCAAAAAAATATCATCCTATACTGTAGGTTTCACTTCATTAATTAGATATGAAGTATTTTATATTAGGCTGTCGCATGTACTTCTTTTTCATGCGCATTTATTAGGATTATTTTTCCCAACCGGTCATCTTTAATCCAACCAAATAGGGTTACATGCTTCATTTGGCTTGGGTAATACTTTCTCAATTTGAATGCTAGAATGACATTATTTTTAGGACGGAGGAAGTATTTGTTTATTTGCTTATCTTTACATAAATAAAAAAATAATTTAATGTTTATCTGTTTCTTTGTCCAATCTCAAAGACATGTCCAATAACTCTAAAACACAAGGCAAAGTAAGTGGATTCAACTCTTAACGCTACATAAGAAACACTAAAAGTTAGAATATAAGTTGAATAAGTAGATAAGTCAAAAAATATAAACTAAGAAGAACATGGCCTTAGCGGAGATGTCTGACATATTTTACTTTTGAGCCACTGTATGCTTGTCTTTTTTTTTAGGAAATATGCTTCGGTTTTTGTTGTGTGTGATGTCTGAAGTATGCTCGATGGTTTTTCGTTATTGTTTGAAGCTGAGACAACTTAATTAACACGTAATATCGCGGAATAGAAGTATAATTGCATGCGTGCCTACGGCGGTCGATCACCACCAATCACCAGCGGAAAAAAATTCCTGCCACCTAGTATGACACACCTCTTTTTACCTCTAACTCTCTCCTCCTCTCTCTATCTCGTCCCTTTCTCTCGCTATATATCTCCCCTCTCCCCTCTTTATCTCACTAGATGCCATGATGACACCGAATGTCATATAATTTCCTTCCATCACCAGCACCAGACGAGACTAGGCGGGCAATAATCCAAAGTATTTTAATCGGCCAAAATCCTCGATGAAAAAAAACGACATTACATGCCTTCGACCGGCTTAATTAGCAGACGAACCTATGTGGTTCATGTTGCAGAACCCCCTGTAGATCTAGAGCTAATATCCTACTCGGTCTATCGATGGGTTCTCCACATTGGACTTAGCCTAGACTCTAAGCAATCTATTAATATAATAGAGGTGGAGACTTAGGCCCGGTTCTTTTCAGCTTAACAGCTTAACAACTTAACAGCTTAACGGCTTATTTACGTTTTGAAAAGACATATACTTTGGGTTTTTTGAGCCCTTTTTTCGCTATTTTGAATGTGGGTCCTAACACTTTAAAAAGCAAGTCAAACGAAATGGATCCGAATCTCAAGACTACCTCGAGAAGTTCTCGAAATTCAGTCATTTCAGCCGTTCAGCTATCCAGCCGTTCAGATCAGCTCAAAAGAATAGGACCTTAATGTATTATAAATCTAAAATCAATAAACTAGAACTCCACCCATATTTCTTGTGTTTTGTCGTCTCTGTGTATCAAGGTTTTATAACATGTTATCAGCACGCTCGCTCTTAAAGAACGATCCACAAGGAGGAGAAGCTAGACGTCGGAACGATCTACAATTGACTCGCCCTCACACCAACTACCACTTGGTTTGTCGAAAATAGTCCTAACTCCTACACAACTGTTGTCCTACGCGACAGTCTACGGAATTGTGGGAGTAGATCGCCGATCGTAAGGTACCCATTGAATTGAAGTGAATTGCATCGCATCTTTGGCTTTTGCAGGCAAAATCGTGGTTTTCGGAATCGATCTAGTAGACCGAATCGATTTTAATCGATATAATCGATCTACTATTTGTGTGCGCCAGTTATTGTCCTATGCACATGCCGGACGTCCACTGTTCGCGCCGCACTAGTACTCTACCTCCCACGCTAGAAGCGTATCCTCTGTCAGTAACATGTGGGCCCATAGCATGTGGAGGCCACATCAATGGCAGTAATTGCACTTTGTCTTACGGCAGAGGATTTGCTACGCCTGCGCACTCTATGTTGCGCCTCGGTACTCGCACTGCACTAGACCCACCGTCCACCGCAGTGTGTGCCGTGGCTGCCACTCCGCAAAACTAGTTGTGCTTGGCGCCGCTGCTCTGTATCTCTGCCTCGCACGGCCACGACGTCCCCTGCACCCTGTCGCCGCCGTTGGAAACACCCAAAGCCACCACCGCCGACATCCCCCCAACCTTGCAACTTGATGCTGTTATTTTTACGGTCGACGCGGTCGAAGTAGTTGCCGCATGCTACCTAGGCCCACTATGTTGGCGCTCGCCCGCTATCGCCATGTGCTGCCCCAGGCGGCCCGCCATCGCGACACTGCTCCACCACAACATGCCAGTACCGCGCCGCGACCAGCCACGGCCGTGCGCCATTCAACCCCACTACCACGCTGTGTGCCGCTGCCTGCACCGCCTGCCGCCCCCGCCGTCATGCCATGGCCGCCGCCACCACCATGACGGTTAGGGTTGAAAACCCTAGACACCTGGACGCTGTGGGGGTGAAAAGGCCATCGTGGACCTTGGGCTCGCAGGCCAAACACATGAAGAAAGAAAGAGAAAAAAAAGGAAATTATGGAAATTTTGAAAATTTTGAAAAAATAAAAAAACTTTTGGAATTTAGATAATTATGAAAAATTATCTAAAAATTGCAAAAATACTAGAAATTCCCTGAAATTATCGAATATTACACGAGTGCTTCGGGTCCTATGAAATTTGCGTTTAAACCTCTAAGAAGCTTGGCAATTGTACGAAGTTTTTTCGATGCATGAAAATGAAAACCCCCTGGAATTTACATAATTCGTCTAAAATTAGATTCTTGGCATTTAGCATCTCGGAAATTTATTTTTGGTACCTGTTTGTTTGTTTATTTGCATTATTTCATCACTATAATTATATCTTGGTAATTACTCTTTAATTTAGTATTATAATTTGAAGTGAAGATTATGAATTTATGAATTAGCAATGGCATGTTTGAATTTCGAATACTAGACTGCATGAGATTTAATATACCTATGAGAATGTCACGCACCACTTTCTTTTGAATTACAAGTAGTAATCTTATGCGATAATTTTCAAATATATTTGTCAGGTTTAATGAAACATGAATTTGATGGACTAGCATTGCATTGCTAGAGCAGCCTCACTTGGGCATTGTACAATAATATTGTACCAGGTAGCATGAAACTCTAGGCCACCATCGGTTTCAAACTCTGAATGGATGAGAAATTTACCAATAAGCGCAACAATTAAGAATAATACTTTCTCAGGCATCATCCCTCATACAAATTTAGCAGTAACATATACATGATCTACGTACCGCATTTTAAAAGCGGTTGAAGCTTTTATATACTATCCTATCTCTTGCATCAGAATTGGACATGCCTGAGACAGTGCAGACTTTAGAAGTATGGACCAATACAATCCTACCTTGCATAGGACTTGTAATAACCTACCTTTTGGTGACAATGAAATAAAAAAGGAGTTGTTTGTGAATACAATCTCCAGCTTTTACCGTAGTGCAACTGTAAGTGTTTGCAACTATTGTTGTTTGGCTAAAAAGAAGCTACCTGAGAAGTAAACCCCTGACCATTGTAGGAAAGGCGTGAATGGGAGAATAAGAATAATTGACCTATAGCAATAATGTCCACGGCACAATAGAAGTAAAGTGAAGGAACAATGATAAGTCACACCATACTTTCCATTTATTAGGGGGAGCAAGAACCCTCAAAGCATAATGTTGACAAATTATCTGACATTTAGGGGCATTGGTGAATGATTTCTCACAATCTAAGCATGCAGTCGTGGTTTATCAAACCGAAGAAAAAAGAAAAGTAACAATAGAGCTCAACTTGCCATGGTAGGCAAGCATGACCTAATACTCTCGTAGAGAATTCTAAAATTTGCATCCCTTGATCTTATGACAACCACACTTGAAGTGAATAAAGGAGAGAAGATCTCGACATATAGCATAGAAATAGAAATGGCTACATTAATATGTCATGCTTACCTGAGCACCATCCTAGCAGTGTCGATGCTCAGTCTCCGTACATGCCTCCTACCATGGAACTAGCACTGCTACCACACCAACCGTGCCATCGCACGGTCGCGCCACCTGGCTGCGCTGGCCTTCCAGCCTTAGACCCACATGAAGTGGGCACACATTATGATTAGCACTTTATATATTTTTCACCTTATAAATTGTGGTTGCTAGTAGACATTGTATGAATTTTAACACGAATTGGCAGTTCCCGGAGAACAAATTTAAATAAAGAAATAAAACTCTAGAAGAGCAAATGTTAATTCTCATGATAGGTTTTGCATTGCCTTTATTCCAGTATAAATGAATTTGCAATCAATTTATGAATTATTTGAATTATGAACCTTGCCATTATCTGCCTACAATCTAGAGTTTGTGTAGCGCCCATGGAGGATATATATATTACTGATATTGAACAACAAACATTATTTTAGTAGAGACCATGTACCACTAGTCAGTTTAGAAGGATGCTGGTAATATTAGAATAATCGCTAGTAGCGATCCATGTATAGCAAGCCCACAAAGAGATATAGGTATAATATTTATGGGTATCAACACTTGAGAAGCATTGTTTACTCTTTAATATACTTGGACTTTCTTAAATATAATGACATCGTGCACATGAATTTCTGGCAGAAACCAATGAATAGAATAGAACTAAATCCTTATGCATTATGAAGAATGTTGGATTCAAGACAAACATATTAGAGATGAAATTCTTCCACCATGAATCTGGGCTAAAACTACACTAGAATTAACGCGCATGTAGTGCCTACTAGTTTAGAAGAATGGTTTGAGAAGCTCTAAACTATCATTTTTTTAGTATTTTATAATGATAAGAGATTGCATAAACAACTCACTAGACTATAGCATTATCATGAATATTTTTTTCGAATCTCAAAGATTTTGTGTGCCTGTATGTGTCATCGGAAATTCATAAAAGAAGAATATATTATAAAGAGGATGATTAAATCCCTATATCTCTGAACCGTATCTAGTGGGATATATTTAAAACCCATCTTAGCCCTTACTAGGGTGGTTAGGTATTTTGGTGCACAGTACCACTTATCATGATTGAGTTTATTCAGACACAGGGAACGATATATTATAAAAAATGATCTTGTAGATCATCGAATTAAGAATATTTTCTCAAATTATTATGTAGAGTCCACTGCAATGGACAACTCTAATGAATTTATTTTAAAGGGCCACCAGAAGAATGGACTACCATATGCATTAATTAAAAGAATTGAATATTAGCCCGGTTAATTTTATAGAGTTGTAACTTATGAAGTATCCATTAGGACATAGAATTCTATTCAAAGCATTCCTCATCATCTTTAGAGAGAACAAGTAGTCCGACAATATCCATCTAGTGCATGAAAAGGATCATTATGAAATTTTCCAAAATTCGAAGCATGCGTACTCATAGTCTCATACCACTTTTGATGAGAATAATTTCTCCATCATTAGAGGAGAATTAGAAACCTAATATGTGAATGCCGAGCAAATACGTACTGCTAACAGAATTTTCGTGCATAATCCTTGCACTAATATAGCAATAGAAAGTATAGAAGGCTAGAAAAAGAAAAAAAACATAGTAAACCTAAGAGAAAGTAGCTAGTTATAATTGCAGGCGATTTACTGGCATCACCGATGCTTCCACCGGTACCGGGAAGAAGACGAGTGGATGGCACCAGCGCCGCCGTGCCTGTAAGCTTGGTTTGACACGATCTTTCTCCGGCGGACGACGTCGTTGCGGCCGGCGGGCGTCCTCCTCTGAACCCGATCGACGGCGAGCATCTCCTGAACCGTCGGGACATTCACGGCGGGCCGGCGAACCATACTAAAGAAATCCCAAGGAGGAATCTGTCGACCCTGGGCTTGCAGCCCAAAGGGAGGAAAACCAATGTCACCGACTCCACCGAGATATGATCGGTAGTTGAATCGGTTACGGTTGGCCAATTCGGCTTCTTCCCGGTGAGCACGTAGCTGTGCTTCCTGCATGATCGCGTACCTCTCCTTCCAGCTGAGGCTCGTCGAGCCGGACAGCTCGCCGCCGGCGATGGCCTCGTACCTGGCCCTCCAGAGCAAGCCGTCCCGGTCGGCGATGGCGTCCCTCATCTGCCGGCAGGTGCACTCCACCCGCGCGAGGTCCTTCCCGTCGTCGAGCTTCGCGAGGATCGCCCCCGTGACGTCGCCGGGGAGGGAGTCGAGGCGGCCGGGCTCCGGCACCGGCACGCCGTTCATGCCGCACATGGAGACGAAGACGTCCCGGCAGACGCCGTCGGAGAGCGCCCCCCAGAGCCACGCCCTCAGCCGGCGGGCGGCGTGGTCGAGGCTGCCGCAGAGCACGGCAGCGACCCGGGCTGCCGGGAGCGTCGCCTCCCGCCGCGCGCTACGCCCGTCGCCATCGCCGGCGTCGGCCATGTCTTTTGTCTTGCTCTTGATTTCGGCGAGGCAATGGAAGAAGTCGCCGCCGTCGCCATCGCGCCAGAGCCTCGCCACGACGACGTCGGCGTCCTTCTGGTTAACCAGATGTGGCAAGGTGTATCGGCGGGGGAGATGCGCTGCCTGTTCGTGGCCCCGGCCGCCGCGCCGCCGCCTGTTGCGGTGGGGCAGGAAGCCGGCGTCGAGGAAGACGGCGTGGGCGACAAGCCTCAGGCGGCCGAAGACGTCCTCGGCAATCCACCTGCCGGCGTCGGTGACACCGTAGAGCGGCGAGGGTAAGGCGGCGACGGCGGATGGGCGCGTCGTCGCGACGTCATCGGCCGCGTCGCTGACCCCCATGATCGCCGCCCTGACGTCGCTAGGGAGGGGCATGAAGGCTGGCGCCCCCGGCGTGACGCACATGTCGAGGAATACGTGGAGGCAGAAATCGCCGGCAAGAGCCGTCCAGAGCGACGCCCCGGCAGCCTCCACCGCCAGCGCGCGGCACGCGTCGTCGAGGCTGCCGCCGAGGACGGCGGCGACCCAGGCCTCGGCGAACGCCCGCTCCCGGCTCGTGCTCCGCTGGCCGCCGGCCATGTCGGCGTCGGCCCAGAGCAGGAACCGCCGCCGATCGCCGTCTCCGTCCGAGGAGAGGCTCACCGTGACGACATCCTCGGCGCCCCGGCGGAACAGCTCCGGCAAGGTGAAGCGGCAAGGGAGAAAGGTTGGCGTCGCCGCCGGCACCGGCGCCGGCTCCAGGTCCGGTGCGCGAACGGTGGCGCTGCAGGGATAGAAGGCTGAGTCGAGGAAGGCGGCGTGGACGACGAGGCTCAGCCGGCGGAAGAGGTCGTCGGCGTCCCACCTGTCGCTTTCCGTGAGGCCGTGGAGGGGCGACGGCGCCGAGGGCTCGACCATGGCGGCGGCGGGTGGAGAAGTGTCGATGCGGTGTTGGTTGCCGCTGATTGTGCTATATAAGTTCGGTGTGCGTGACTCCGAGTTCGTCATGAACTTGATCAGAACTTCAGAAGAAGACCTGGTACGTGTACCATACGGACGTAAGCCCGATCATATTTTATCGCCATGCATTGTGTTGTACCGGAAAGATTGGCTTCAAATCAGGCCTGATCCGATCACAATTAGTTTCTGTTTGTTACAAGATACGATTATACACGCGGTCTACAATAAATTCATATGCTAGAATTAACTAATCATGGACACCAGCAGCAATATCTTAACGGAATTGTCGGGATTCTGATGCACCGCTAGTTCCAATTTCATAATGCTTGTTGTTTTGTATATATTGACACGATCTTTAAAATACAACTTTTACTATCAATTACTAATGAAATTTATTTACAAAATCCAAAAAAATATGATATTGTGAAAATATTTTTCAAGATAAATTTATATATATGATTTTTATGTCGCACAATCCAAGTAGTTTAAAAAACTTTTATAGATAAAGTTTAGCTTAGGACAAACCTAAAACGTCAAGTACTCCCTACGGTTTCATCTAAATCTAAATCTAAATCTAAATCTAAACTACTCTACAATTGAGTAGTTGGCCTAAATCCAACTACAAATCACATCCAACTATTTCCTCAATTCATCATCCAACGGTCATAATTTTTCAGAAGTTTGCTATCAAGTATAGACCACGAACTCTTGATTCGATACGTATAGACCACGGACTTTTGCCCATAACTCGATACGTATAGACCATAGAGACCACAGACTCTTGACTCGATACGTATAGATCACAGACTCTTACGCATAACTCGATACGTATAGACCACGAACTCTTGCCCATATATACATATACGTAGAGACCACGAACTGTTGACTCGATGCGTATAGACCACGGACTCTTGACTCGATACGTACAGACCATAGACTCTTGCCCATAACTCGATACGTATAGACCAAGGACTCTTGCCCTTGCCCATATATACATATACGTAGAGACCACGGACTCTTGACTCGATACGTATAGACCACTGACTCTTGGCTCGATACGTTTAGACCACGGAATTTTGCCCACAACTTGATATGTATAGACCACGGACTCTTGCCCATCTAAATCTAAATCTAAACTACTATATAATTGAGCAGTTGGCCTAGATCCAATTACAAATCACATCCGTCTAATTCCTCAATCCATCATCCAACAGCCATAATTTTCTAGAAGTTTGCTATCAAGTATAGATCATGAACTCTTGACTCGCTACGTATAGACCACAGACTCTTGCCCATATATACGTATACGTAGAGACCACGGACTCTCGACTCGATACGTATATACCACAGACTCTTGATACGTATAGACCACGAACTCTTGCCCATATATACGTATACGTAGAGACCACAGACTCTTGACTCGATACGTATAAACCACGGACTCTTGACTCGATACGTATAGACCACGAACTCTTGTCCACAACTCGAGACGTATAGACCACGTACTCTTGCCCATGCCCATATATACATATATGTAGAGACCACGGACTCTTGATTATAACAATAAAGTTATATTCATACTTATATTAATATATGTTAATATATTAATATAACTATATATTAATTTAAATAATAATAACTTATAGTGACATGCGGGGCCCACGGATCGGCCGGGCCCACATTTCAATGACGCGGGTAGGGGTGGCGTGTCCCCGTTAAATAATAATAACTTATAGTGACATGCGGGGCCCACGGATCGGCTGGGCCCACATTTCAATGACGCGGGTAGGGGTGGCGGGTCCCACGGGGACACGCGGCATGGCATGGCCGCAGAAGGCAGGACCCACATGGGTGCGCGGATCATGCCGGCGACACGAACGGCGAGGTTTGTCGGCAGCCGTGGTGCGTCTAAACTTCGTTGAGCTATACAGGGCGCAGTTTTAGGCCAAAATGGTCGATCCACATATCCAAATTGTTTGTTTTGACAAGATCTACATAGTAAAATCATCTACACTTGGGTTTGGGCACGTGAAAAGGGATCTACCTCAAAAAGGGCGTCAGGAGACTTGGGATCGGTGCCTTGAGGGGGAATGAGGGGTGACGGCGCATAGGGGCAAGTGGGGGTTTTAAAAGGGGATTGGGTTGGAATTATGTCAGGCTAAGCTTTAATTTGGCCCTAAAACATGTCGTGGGCTTTTCTGGCCATAAAATGACAGTGATTTGGCCTAATAAACAGTTTTTAAAAGAATAAAGGTCAAGTACTTTGCTCTTAGCTTAGTTTTTTATTTTTAAAGAAATTGGAACACCTAATAATTTTATTAGGATGCCACAATAACGGTGTTTGTTCCATAAGGTTGGGGGTCTAAGGACAAGTCAGACTCGTCGGGCGGCTTAGCGTAAGCTAAGAAGAATACATGGTGTTCGCGCGGGACAACATCAAGTTTCTGGTGGTGAATTCGTATTCGCCAAGGTGGAGTTTGTTAGAGTTTGTGTCGAATACGTGTACGTAGTTGGTTACATGGACTCTGTGTTGTAATAATCAGTCTCCACTATAAATACGAAGGTACCCCTAGTGTAACCGGTCATGGTGACTTAGGTGTAGCGTAGGACGTATAGGGGTTAGTGGCCGGCTTTTGGCTGCGACTAGCCCTTTAAAATAATTATCTTGGATATGCCACTTAGTTCATGTTTTTTTCTCCATCTTCTTTTGTGCTTAGAAGAGACTGCTACAAGCAATAGGTAAAGAATATATGAGAATATCAGTTGTGAGGATCCTGTGTTGGACAGCCACACAAGCGATAAACTTGTATTTCGGGGGTGCCTAAGGTTTATGTTTGTGAAGAGGGTGTCTACAGTGTAATCTCTAATTTGCTTCTTTAATCTGTAGGCAATTTCCATTGTTGAGTATACACTTGATGGTGGGTTGACAGCATATACCACGAGAATGAAGAAACGAAAGAGGAGGAAGAATCACGGTATGCCTGTCACACCATTTGCCAACACCAGAAGTGGAAATAGCCATCATATTATACGACTCAACATGAAGGAAAGGACTGAAAATCAGGTTGACGTGCTGATTCAAGATAGGGATATCTACTTTGTTACATTTCGAATATCATTAGAGGGACAATGGAGGTCGTGGTTCTATTTTAATGACCAAAATGTTTTTAGATTTTTGAATGCCCAACTAATGGGAATCATGTCTGAGCACATTGAACAGTATGTGTTCCTTACCGTGTAAATATTTTACTTTATGTCCGATCACATTGAGCAGTATGTGTTCCTTACTATAAACTTTATGTGTATTATATGGCGATGTTGATCTTTCTGTTATGCAGGGGTAGAAGTACAATAGGGGTTCTAGATGTTTCATGGATATGCTGCATAGATTTCTTACCTTTGAAGCCAAATGCCAAAAAATAATTATGATTATTTGCATAGAGGCGTGGCTCGCGCTATTGTGATGTTCTGTGAAGGCACCAGATTTCACTTAGGCCTAGAAGCGACAGCAGCTGCTATTGAAACTGATGCAGCGGAGACAAATGTGCTCACTGGCAAAACATGGAAGCCATGACGAAGATGTCATGGATGAGTTGGAGGGGTATCTATTCCTTCGATGAGCTGATGGGGAGGTAAGGCTTATCTTTCGTGAGGAGAAATATTTAATCGACCCAGAGTTTGGCAAGAAACAGCAGCAACAAAAGCATAAGGCAGTGGCGGATCTATAATTTTTAAAGCCCGGACAACCTAATAAATATAACTTAATAAAATCAAAATATCTAACTTAGTTAACTTATTTTAGTAACCATGATATATTTTGACTTTATTAATAATATACATAGAATGCATTAATATTCTACTATTTATTAACAAACTTTTCTATTTTTATAATACTTATTACAGAAATCTCTAATTTATTTCATTATAAGTTTAATAATGAGGTCTAATTCGACATAATGTTGATAGAGTAGTTTTGATAATACAATGTAATGATGATGGAGGGGATTTGATAATACAATAAGCCTCTATTTATATTCTTATTATACCGTTATGTTGTCACCATGTGGCACAATCCAAACCATATAACACTAAATCTAGAATCATCTATGAAAAAACCAATGGTTTTATGTTTGCAAAAATCGACAACAAGGATCGTTGTATCTTATCTTATGCTTTTTTTTTACTTATTGATCAACGATAAGACTACACAAAAAAAAATTAGTTTCTATGTATTTATATATTTCATAGGGTAAATTATAACAATTCTATTATAAAATTTTCACTTTAAAAAAATTTCACTCTTCTGTCTATGACATGTGGGTCCAGAGCACACATTTCATTGTTGCGTAGGATGACATTTTTTGCGAATCGACAACTTTATAATGGCATATGTATAATTTTCATATTTCATATAACGCATTTCTATGTAATATAACTTATAAAAATTATATTTTTACAATATTTTAACATAAGTATGAATATAGACTTTCAATACATATTGCACCACAAATTAATTGTAAAAAATAAAGATTAACTTTAGTTATAAAGTTAATAAATTTATTATAAATTAATAATAAAGTTATGAATTTAACTTTATATTCATAGTTTTTTTTATTTATTTTTATGGTCCTTTTATAGGAGTATATATGGGCGAGACATTAAAGATCTCTTATTTAAGAAACACCACTTTGGAGAGGTCTCTTCTTATGTCCACGTTACTGAATTTCAAAAGAGAGGCCTTCCACATGAGCACTTTTTATTGATCATGAAGAAAGATTTCAAGCTTAACAACCCAGAAAAGTATGACAAAATAATATCGGCCGAGATACCAGACAAAGACAAGTATCCTGAGTTGCATGCTTTGGTACTTAAGCACATGATGCACGGACCATGTGGTAAGTACAGGAAAGATTGCCCTTGCATGGTAAAAGAGAAGTGTAGGTTCAATTATCCTAAAATTTTCTATGAAGCCACGGAGCAGGGAAAGGACTCATATCCTATCTACAGAAGAAGGGCAAATGGGCTAGTGGTTTATGTAAGGCATGCTAAATTGGATAACAGATGGGTCGTACCATACAATCCTGGAATGCTTATGCGCTATAATTGTCATATCAATGTAGAGGCTTGTTCAAGCATTAAGGCGGTCAAATACATATACAAATATGTATACAAGGGCCATGACCGGGCATCATTCTCCATCGAATGTGAGGGCAATGATGAGGTGGTCAACGAGATTCACATGTACATAGATTCAAGGTTCATCTGTCCTCCAGGGGCAATGTGGAGAATATATGGGTTCGATTTGTTTGATATGTTTCATATGCATATGCCAGACATGCATATTGTTTCTTTCAGAGTATCAGATAACTTGGAGGATGTCGTTGGCCGAGATGGTTCTTCATGTACCATTCTGACTGAGTACTTCAAAACAAATCAGACGAATCCTTGGGCACGTAATTTCCTATATAAGGAGTTCCCAGAACATTTTGTATGGCAGAGATGTAAAAAAAATGTTGGGAAGTGCGAAAGCAAAGGACGCAGATAGGGAGAATTGTGGTCGCAAATCCCAATGAGGGTGAGAGGTACTTTCTTAGGTTGCTTCTCAACCATGTGCATGGCTCAACATCATTTGAAGATCTACGTACTTTTGATGGTGTTACATGCAGCACTTTCAGGCTAGCAGCCGAGAAAAGGGGTATACTAGAGTCAGATAAAAGTATCAATGAGTGTTTGAAAGAGACGACAACTTTTCAGATGCCGAGTGCATTGAAAAGGTTGTTTGCAACTATTCTTATTTTTTGTGAAGTAACAGATATTAGTGGGTCGTGGAAAAAAATCTTGATACTATGTCTGAAGATTTTCGGTTGAACTACAACAACAGTCGATTAATCAAACAAATGGTCCTTGTCCATATACGGGATTTGCTGTATTCCATGAAAAAGGATATTAAAGACTATGATTTACCAGATTTGGATGAATCTGTGTCTGCTGATAGCCATGATATAAGGGAGGTTAGTGAAGAGATGTCTATTAATGTGGATGAAGACCATAATGAGTTGTATGCCTCCTTGAACAAAGAGCAAAAGGCTGGTTTTGATGATATCATGGAACATCTAACTCAGAAGGGTAATGTTTTCTTCGTCGATGGTCTAGGTGGCACCGGGAAGACCTTTTTGTATAGGGCATTGCTTGCTGCAGTTAGATCAATGGGCCTTATTGCCATTGCTACGGCAACATCGAGGATAGCAGCATCCATAATGCCTAGAGGTTGCACGGCTCACTCTAGGTTCAAGCTACCAATCAACGTCTCTGACAACAACACTTGCAATTTCACCAAGCAGAGTGGTACCGTTGAGTTGCTTCGAAGTGCAGCGCTGATAATATGTGATGAGGTGGCCATGACAAAACGTCAAACAATTGAGACACTTGATAGGTCACTGCAGGATGCCACAGAGTGTTCATCACCATTTGGAAGGAAGGTTATGGTGTTCGAAGGTGACTTCAGACAGGTTCTACCAGTAATCAAGCGGGGAACAAGAGCTCAAATCACTAATGCCAAATATTAGGAAAATATGTCTGACTCAAAACATGAGGGCTCAATGTGATCCATGGCTTTCTGAATTTCTATTGAGAATTGGCAATGGAACTGAACAAACCATTAGAGATGACTACGTGAGCCTTCCCGATGACATTGTGATTAGATACAATACAAGTGACCAATGCATTGACACATTGATAAATAATGTATTTCCATCACTTGAGTGTAATGCCACATCAACTGCTTACATGAGCAGCCGCACCATTCTCTCAACAAGTAATGACTATGTCGATGAGCTCAACGCTATAATGATTGGACGGTTTCCTGGAGAAGAAATGACCTACTTTAGCTTCGACACGGTTGAGGATGACCAATGTAATCAATATCCAAATGAATTCCTCAACTCTGTAACACCAAACGGACTGCCTCCTCATATTCTTAAGGTCAAGGTAAATTGTCTAGTCATCTTACTACGTAATCTCGATCTGAATAATGGCCTTTGTAATGGAACAAGATTGATGGTAAAACATGCTGGAACTAGGGTGTTCATACCTCGCATCCGGTTATCTCCATCTGAAGATGCTTCTTTCCCTTTTAAGTTCAAAAGAAAACAGTTCCCCATCCGACTAAGTTTTGCTATGACCATCAACAAGCCTCAAGGACAAACAATCCCAAATGTAGAAGTCTACCTAACAGAGCCCGTGTTTGCCCATGGTCAATTATACGTTGCATTGTTCAGGGGTGTTTCTAGGACGACAACAAAAATCTTAGCAAAGCCAATGGATGACATCGGTGCACATGGGAAGCGCACCAAACATATTGTTTACAAGGATGTGTTATTGTGACGCACTCCATTATATGTAAGATTTCCTTTTTACCCAAGTAAACGGATTGAGATGACAATTTAGTTTTCTTTGTTATAACCTTTAATGTTAACGTGGTAGGGATTGCAATTTTTCTCGCATTTTCTTTTTTTTCACTCAAACTTAAGGCAGAAACTTTGCTTCTTATCTTTTTTTTGTTATTTTTTCTACAATGTCAGCGTTGCTCCAACGTGCTTTGCACGTGCACACTTGCTAGTAATACTTGATGTTTTAAGTTTGTCCTAAGTCAAACTTTTAAAAGTTTATCTATAAAAATCCTTTAAAATATTTGGATTGTGTACATAAAAACCATACATATAAATTTGTCTTAAAAAATACTCTCACAATATCATATTTTTGTGGATTTCGTTAATATTTTAAAGACCGTGTCAATGTACAAAATGATAAGTATTATAAAACTTAAGGTATCGTATTATGAAACTGGAGGAAAGGTAACAGCTAATTTTCAAAATCAGTTTTTGAACATGTACGCAGCACGGATACATCTCCTGCCAGCCTCCACGGTAATTGACCCACCCATTTCCCCTGCTCAAATTCAACTGTGATGTGTTGCTTATTGATTCGCTACAGGAAACAAGTGCAGTCTCGAGAGCCGAAACTAGTATCAATGGCCAGATGAAAACCGTCGCCAAAAAGTCAGTACTCTCGACGGCCCTAATAAAGCCGTCGATATTAAGCATGCATGGTTCTTACTCTCGACGGCCACATAACGAACCGTCGAGTCTAATACACCATCTGTCAGGGACAGCGAACGGCGTTATTTGTCACGACGGCCGACTGTTAGCCGTCGATATTTATTTTTTTAGAAATAGAAAAATGAATTAAATGAATTTTTTCACATCAGTATTGAAGTTTTGATTGTTATTTGAAATTGAATTTTTTTAGTTGAAATATTTTGTGTAGTAACTAACGAAACATACGATACCGTATAATAACCTATAACATATCCGAAAAACACCCCATTTAGTAGTGTTCGTTGCCTTACATGCTCAGATTTTTTTTATGTTTTCACTGATGCTATTATTTGATACATAAAAGTTATAGCATTGAATTTGAACAACAACAATTTTTTTTTATATTTTTAAAAAGCAAATTATGTTGGGTTTTGACCGTCGAGTGCTACAAAGGGTAAAACCCTCGAGATAGGAAAGAGTCTTGACAGCTTCAGAGAACACCGTCGAGACTGATCTATTCTCTCGATTGTAGTTAAATGAAACCGTTTAGTGTATATTGTTTCGACGGCTAAGGAATAAATAGCCGTCGATAGAAAGGTGCACCTCTCTCGATAGCATTAAGTTAGCCGTCGAAAGAAGTTTCCCTCCGCAGGGGCCAGACGTTACCATCTATCTCGACGGTTGACCTAGAACCGTTGAGAGCGACACAGTTGTCTCGACGGCGATGTCATGGCTGTCGACAGAGATGCAGTTGTCCTGATGGCTTTGATTTGGCCGTCGAGACATATACTATTTTAACCGTGTATTCCTTGGGACTTAGGCACATTTGTGCCTAAACCCCACGCGCCGAGCCGCCGCCGCCGCATCGTCGCATTCTCGTCTACGCCACATCGCCCGTCGCCGCCTCGTCCGGTTTGCCGTCGGATCGCCCGCGCCGTCGCCACTGCGTCGCTTGATCCGCCGGCCCATATCCCGCGCCTCCGACTTGTCGCCTGCGCCGCCGCCGCGTCGCCCGCTCCGCCGTGTCGCCCGTGCCGACCTGCCCTTGCGTGCGTCGGCCACCGCCACCTACCTTAATCCCCTCCAGGCAGCACCTTGTCTCCATCCCCTCCGCACTGCACCACCACCGCCTCAGCCTCCCCCTCCGCTGCCTAACCCTCCCCTCCCTACTTTTCATATCCGATGCCGTCCCCATCGTTGATCGTCGACGTACGAGGTAATCGAATCCGAATTTTTTTTCGTACTTGTTGTGTAGTGTCGATGGCCATGCATGATTATTCGACACTAATATAGGTTTAGTAAATAAATTAGGCAAATAATAAATAAATAAAATAAATTAGGCAAATAATAAATAAAATAAATAAATTAGAAAATAAATAAATAAATAAATGTATTGTAAATAATTGATTATTTATTGTCTAGTAATTAGTAATTATTTTTTCGATTGATGGTTTATTGTTTATTAATGCATAAATGTTTTTTATTACATTTTTTTGGTTTGGTAGTATATTAGGCTTAATAATATCATGTCCGCATTAGTCTTTTCAATTGTCACCTAGCCATACGTCATCCATTCGGAAACGGCACAACTCGTATGGAACACAACCGGTGATTCGTTGTGTTTTTGTATGAGATGTGATAAGCATTTCCGAATTGTCCAATGGATTGCCATCTATGGGCGTCCCAGTGTACCGCCTACGAATGATCGATCGAGCACAATTCGTCCATTGGGCCAGCCAGGAGTTCCTTGACAGGTCTAAGACGCCCAAGAAGAACCGTGTCTCTAAAGGGAGCAGAACTACCGTCAGGAAGATGTCCTTTGCTCAGCTTAGAAAGAAAGTGGTAATCTTCTTTATTCCCTATTTGCAGCATTGTTTTGGCTCTAAAAAACCGTATTATCTTTACTTGTATGCTGCGGGCCATCACCACCGGGCAGCTACCTCCTTGACTGCAAGTGTTCCGTAGGGGCCACTCTTTGCAAAATAAGAATGGTTCAATGGGGCCCGTGGACCCCGTTGCTACGCAGCGAAAGGTACATACCATGTTGATACAGAGTTTTGACGCAATTTACTATTCAACCATTCATGCTCAATGTACACTTCGATGTAGGCACGCTACAGGGAGGCTTACACCGAGAAGCACGGGCAAGAGAAGAACCCGGAGGATGAGCCGCTTGACCCCGTGCTCATCCACCAAACTATGGTAGGAAAGCTCACGGGAGGCTAGCGATCGGCCAGGACCACCTGAGGTAGGCTTTGGTTATATTTACAAGTCAACTCGATTAAAATTACCTAACTAGTGACAACACTTTGTTACAGGTCCGAGGATTACATGCCCGCTGTGCAGGCTGGCCACACACAAGCCGAGTGCCGACGCGCCTTTGAGTCCAGACTCTAGACGGAGAGGGAGCAAGAGAGGGAAGAGAATAGGTAGATGCTGCACGTGATGCAAGAGAGCCTGAGGACGGTGGAGGAGGCGCGAAAGAGGCAAGAGGAGATGGCTTGACAGCGAGCGGAGTTTTAGGCAAGTTTCGCCTATTTGGAGAGCCTCTCTCGACTAGCTGGGGTATGTACTTAAACTCTAAATATTCTTTCATGTACAACTTACCATTTAATTAACACGTCACATGTCAAATTTGTTTTAGGCCGGCTTGAGCGATACTAATGGTGGTCCGGGGTTCTACGGGGGTCCACCATCGTATCGTAGTGGATTCAGGGCCCACCTCCCTACCAGAGCTACTACGGGGGCCTAC
Organism: Raddia distichophylla; assembly: GCA_005191435.1. Classification (NCBI taxonomy): domain Eukaryota; kingdom Viridiplantae; phylum Streptophyta; class Magnoliopsida; order Poales; family Poaceae; genus Raddia; species Raddia distichophylla. Next base: position 2,682,294 of record SPJY01018096.1, read on the forward strand.
CGCACCAGCCTGCTGCACAGGGTCCCTATGGTTCACCTCCTCCTCACCAAGCTCTCTACAGTGGCCCACCTCCACCAGGAGGTGACTGCGTGGGCCATCTCGCTCACATGGTGGTTTCCCGTACGTTACTGAGGCGGTAAGTCATTCGACCTCAAAACATGTAGTATTACTTTATTTCAACACATAGCATTAACTAATAGGTCTATGTTTGCTTCAAGGGTTCGGGTTCTGCCGCTGCAGCAACAGCTCATGTGCACAAGGGAGGCGAGACATCGGGCAGCCAAGAGGCTGACGTCATCAACAACCTGTTCGATGGCGCTCCGCCGATGTTTACCCAGCCGTCCCTACCCCCCTTCAGGCGATCCTCCATCTAGCGAACATTAGGTGACTAGCTAGCAATGCATATGTTTGGTTGTTATCCTATGTTTGTGGACAATGAATTGCGATGTTATATATGTATGTCGTGCATTTCGATCCTACGTTTGGTTATCGATGTGTGCCGTGGCTTTTAATTATTTGTGTGCAATTGTGATATTGTGGTCGCATTTGTGCGACAATTGGGGATATATAAGCATTATGGGAATTTTGGGTTTGCAGGTGCAGCAGATGCTGCAATTTTTTTTTGCAAAATTAAAACAATTTTATTACTGCACGGTCTTACTCTCGATGGCCGTAACAAAGCCGTCGAGACACGTTAACATTTGAACGTACATACTCTCGATGGCTTCGACGGCATCTGTGGCCAACGAGAGTATGTTACCCGGGCACGGTCGGCCCGTGAGTGGTTTCATGGGGCCCGCATCTCCGGTTTCTTGACAGTTTATGTGGCTGTCGAGAGTACGTTCGTTAGACGGAAACGGCGTCTGTTTCACTAAGTTCGACGATTTTTTAACCGGCCGTCGAGAGAAGTTGTCTCAACGGTTTGACCGTCAAGAACTGGTACCTCTCTCAACGGAGCTCACTCGACGACCATCGTCGAGAGAAGTATGTCCCGACGGCTTATGTTCTGTTGTCGACGGTTTTGGCACTCGACACTGCTAGTGTTTCCAGTAGTGATTCCTTGTGCTTTTTCGGTGCTTTCTATTGGGTGCAGGGGCACATGGTTAGGGTGTTCATATACCTGAGCCAACAACATGTGAAAAAGAGCAAATGAAATTTCACGAAAAAATTGATTAAATAATATACATATAATTGGAAATTGGGAAACTATGCGGCATATTTTATTTATTAGCGATCTAGGCCTGCTTCCGCCACGCCGGGCGTCGGCAGGCTGGCTTCCGCCACGCCGGGCGACGGAAGCTGGCTTCCGCCACGCCAGGCGCCGGAAGCCACGCCGAGCGGCGGAAGCCAGCTCCGGTGGGACACGCGGCGGCTCCGCCCGCGCCTCGGCCCCGCGCGGCGGCTCCTCCCGCGCGCGCCTCGGATTCCCTCGCGGCCCCGCGCTCGCCCGCCCGCCGACCGCGCCTCGGATTCGCTAGCGTTAAAGTGCGTGCCGTGTTGAAGTGCGTGCCAGTGCCAGCAGCTGCATGTGAGAGAACAGAATCAGCGGGTGAGACGTCATTTCATGTCTCCCAATTATATGTTAAACCTGTGTTTAATTTAATTAAAAAGTAATTAGTCATTAATAAATTGCATGCTTATGATGATTTAATCACGTACGCTCGGCTATATAAGCAGGGTGGTCCTCGGTTCTCAGCACATTTTGTGCTGCCCGGTGCTAAGTCCTCCGCAAAGCATTTCTGCTGCCTGGTGCTCAGCTTGCTGCTCGTTGCTCAGCTTCCTGCTGCTCGGTGCTAAGCCTGCTGCTCGGTGCTCATCTTGCTGCGCAATATTTACATTCGTTTGTGCTGGTAGCGTTTTTCTCACTGTCTTCATCAAGGTGATCTTTTTTTACTTTGTATAAGTATGAAGATAATGTAATATATAGATGAAGACATAGTTTGTAAACTTTTATTCATTATTTCATGTGTTTGAATGCGCAGGTGTTGGTACCTCGTGAGCAGACTGTTTATTCGACATATTATTACTAGGTATGCATTTTAATAAACTCTCGTTTGTGGACTTGTATAATACAGATTAATGTAGATTTTATAAACAGTGAAATGTAGCATTATGTCGTAGATGTAATGACTATAGTACTGACTAATTTCTAAAGGTTGTAAGAAAACAATAACGCAGACCGTGCATGTAACAATGTTTAGAATTTTAGGCACTAGCTAAATTAAATGGTAAATGACCAGGCATGTAGAATCTGTATAGATTCATGAGTAATTATGAAATAGTTGTACTAGAGGTAAGAAACTATTAAGATCAAATATGCATGTGATATTAACTCGTAGCAACTCAAAGTATGTTATGCTTTATGTTTAATATAGTTAGTAGTTAGTTAGTGTAAGTAAAAAATAGTTGTTCAGAGACAAGGCATTATTTCATGCGAGTAGAGTTATATAATGTAGTACAAGCAAGTATTGATTAATTAACGTGAATGTTTTATTAACTCGTACAACACATATTATATAACTACAGTTTTAATTTCATGTTAGAAATAAAGATATATTTAGTGAATTAATTTGTTATCATTAATAAATTGTTATGT
>SPJY01018096.1:2690066-2712043 GCA_005191435.1 Raddia distichophylla
CGACGCGATCCGCCTCGCGCACCTACGCCAAGACCCCCGGTAGAGGTTCAGCCTGCCCGGGCGGAATCCCCGCGTGCCCAGACTCCAATCGGGCAAGACGCGGATGCCTCAGGGATCCCAGGACCACTTGAGCAGAGCCGAGAACGGCTCCAAGCCCTGGCGACCGTAATCAGATCCGCTCACCAGGACAACCTAGTCCTTGTGGGCGATGCTGTGGCTTCTCACCTCGAGAAACTGGCCGAGGGCCTTAAGTCTATAGGTGAAGCCTCATCCGGGCAGCGCAACGAGCCTGTCCGCGTGGATTCGGATAGCGAGCGCTCCGATCGATCGCGTGACCGCCTTCACCGTCGAAGGATCACTGTCCATGAGCAAGCTGCCCGTGGTCGCCGTCGCTCGCCAAGTCCCCGAAGTCATCGCGACCACAGGGGCAAGCGTGCACGCGATGATCACGGACGATCCCCTCGCGAGGAGCGCCTATGGCGTTTAGGGGGCATCCGGCATCTGATCCGGATCTAGCACGAGATCATCGCTAAGCACCTTTGTTTTCTCGCATATACTCGCCGAGGCTTGTTCGTCTCGTCGAGTCTCCTCTTGTAATCATCTTTGATATAAGAAAGGCTGGACGTAGGGCTATTATCTCTCCCGAGAGGCCTGAACCAGGATAAAAACCCCTGTCTCCCTGTTCGTTGTTGTTCGTCTTGTTCGGCGTGTCTCCTATCTCTCTCTTGAAGAACCTTAGTTGACTTGGGTCAATATCCCAACCGTCGGCACCCACAGCTTCCAGGAGTGCTGCAGGGCCGGTCTTGGGATCCGGCCGGTGAATTGAAGTAAGTAGGCTGACCGGACTGAGAATTCCTGGTTAGCGGTAAAACGCCAAGGAAAGAGGTCCGGTTCGTCATGGTTAAGTTGCAGGGTAGCCAATCGCGAAAGGAGCATAGCGAGCTCGGGGAACAGCTGAGGTGTAAGGTTATGCCTGAGATCCGCAATCCAGGTGAAGTTGGAAGTTGCATCAAGCACTGATCTGTTCTTCCTGGAGGAAGCTTTGTAGAGGCCGGGAGCTAGCATCTTGGGGGCGAAACCAAAGAGCTAGTGGTCGTCCCAAAAGGAGGTGGAGGTCCCGTTCCCAAGGACGATGCCGGATCCCGCTCGGAGGAGAGCGTTGTCCGGGTTTGGTGCAGGCAACGTCTGGGGCGCCCAGGCGGGCGCAGACTGCTGACGGCTCAACCAGAGCCACCTGAGCAGACCACACTCCGGCTGATCCTGCCCGCCCCGCCTTGGGAGTCCGAGCCCTTCCACAACCAACCTCTACGCAGGGCGTCGATCTTCTTGATGACCGAGTTGGGGGGTCGGATGACCGAGAAGACGAAGGTGGGAAGAGCGGTTAGCACTGTTTTAAGCAGTGTGAGGCGGCCGCCTTTGGTCATGAACGGTCCCCGCCAGCCGGCTAGCCTGGAAGCGACTTTGTCAATGATGGGCTGAAAATGAACATGGCGAATCTTGCGAATGGAAAGAAGCATCCCTAGGTATTTGATGGGGAAGGTAAACCACCCTTTGAACCTGCTTGCAACGATTTCGCAAGTTCGAGTACCTAAATAAGTGGTGTTAATACGTATGAATTTATGTACACATACGGGTCAAGTGTTATGTCCGAACCAGATACCCACAGATAGAAGAGGATTTAGATAGAAATTTTGGATAGAATCAAGAGGATTTGAGAGAGACAAAGAACAGCGGCAGAGGATACGGGAGGGGATTAGGGTTTCTTCGATAGAAGCAGTGAATGTTCAATTACTACTTGCCCCTTGTCGGAAGCCGCATAGTACACTTTAACCCTCGCTCACTCCGCCCCACAACTCGGCCCAAAAAATGCTATGCACTGTGCCCCTCCCATCAATCTGGATTGCATAGAAAAAATTAGGGTCTGTTATATGCTTTTCATTAAACAACGCAAGCACCTGAGTCAAGTCACACTGATCAATCTTTTTCTGTTCCAATGTTTTGACATAGCTAACATCCTTTTTCGTGAATGGCACAGCTGATAATCCCCCCTCTCAGATAGCAAAGGACAGCCAACTGTGGACTACATGGGCCCCGGGTATCCTCTAGAAGGCCCATAAGGAAGCAGATGGCGACGATCCAAGTCGACCGATTAGGGTTGAAGACTACTCGGGTTACACGTGCCTTGCGCCGCAAGAGAAGATCCGAGGATATGGTATATCTCCATGTAATTAGCAGATCAATGCATACATTTCATGTAACAACATAACAGAAATAGTTGCCATATACCCTGCGATGTCCTGTAATCCTATCCCCCCTGCACTATATAAAAGGAGGGGATAGAGGCCGTAGGAGGGAGAGAGATCTTCGGCATCATCATCTTGCATCACGCATCTTGATCCACCATATAATCCCAGAACACAGGAAGTAGGGTATTACCTTCTCCGTTGAGGGCCTGAACCTGTATAACCCTGTCTTGTGTTACCCATCTGGTTTGGTTCTTGATTAGCGTCCCCTCGTACAAATTCATTGCCGGCGGTGACCCCCCAGTTAGTCACCTGTCGACACATTGCTAACATCCTTTTTCGTGAATGGCACAGCTGATAATCCCCCCTCTCAGATAGCAAAGGACAGCCATTGATTTCCTGTTTGGTATCTGAACTGCATTCATCATTTTTAATAGCTTCCTCTCAGCCTCTGTCATGTTCTTATGTGATCTTAAATACTTGGTCTAGAACTTCCCACATATCATCCACTTTCTTGACAACAAGAATCGTAGGGCAGCTGGTCTGAATGTTTATGTTCCCCTTCCTCTGTGGCCCAGCTGCCTCCATTGTATGCATGGCCTGAACTTCCTGCAGTTCATTTCCATCGTCTTTCTTCCCAAATTTGTTGCATCTATATGTCAATCTGGACAGCTCATCTGCTTTCCCCTTCCTTCTGTTACTAGTATGGTAAGTACCAGCTTTAACAACTGAGAAGCCCGCTACAAATGCACTGCATTCTCCTAATCTCCTTAGTCTTGAACCGCATCCCAACATGGGGAATGTGCCGGCTTTCAACTTATATGTCGCCTGTTGTCAGAGCATCGATGCTTTCTTGTTCTGCCAATATATCTTGAATCTCTATATCAACTGCATCATGTGCACCCTGCCCACCCATCAACATGGTTGCGCCTGCTACTTCTACCTTTTGAACATCACTGTTGCTAATCCTGACCTGAACAGATTCTCCCCCCCTGCATCTGGCCATTGCTTGCCTCAAGCGCTCCATTGGTTACTTCATATTGATCAAAGTGGAAGTCATAGCTCGCCGTTGCCGATGACCTCACATCCTCATTTTTCATTTGAATGTAATTATTCAGGTCATCATCTGCCGGAGCCTGAGGCACAATATCTTGATGATTTGTATCCTGCAGTAGCTCCGTGAAGCTCAGCCCCCCATCATGTCCTGGTATCTAAGAAAATGTAATTTCCCCCCAAATTAAAAAACCAGCAGCACGCACAAATGTGTTCTTGCTTCTTCTTTTTTCAATTTTTCTTCAAAAAAAACCTAACCATCTGTTCCTGGCTCCCAAGATAATCCATTTGTTGCAATAGAGCAGTATATGTGCCTTCACTCATCTGGGATAAAGGTATCTGCAGGAAACAAAAGTTCAAGAAGATAAAAGTTCATATTTTACTTAAGTTTCACCTTTTTTTTTACTGTCTCCAAAATTTTTGACTATGTTAATGGATTCTATCTTCAACAAGTTAACAACAAAAGTTCAAGAGGACATTTGTTCAGTAATTTTCTTCTTTTTTTTGGTTCATCTATCTCACCTGTGATTCCTGTCCTCCCATTTCAGCCCCAGCTGGGACCCTGTGTCACAAAAAAAAATTGGTGGGTTTTTTAATCATTTTTTTGCACTTTTGTTTTAGTGCAATTTTCATTTTTCAGCACGTACAATTTTTGAAGTGCCATGTTTTTTCCTTTATTTTTACAAATCCTGCCCTCTACTGCAATGATAATTAAAGGCAGTCATCAAAAGTGAATTTTATAAGTCCACTCAGATTTTTTTTTGCAATATCGAATCAATAGGGCGGCGGCCTATTCGTTCCTCTAAAGTCTAAACAACTAAAGTCTAAAAAAAGCTAAAAAAAACACTCAGATTAACCCAATACGCAACCCTGATTCCATGTATGCCACATCGCCTTTTCGCTCGACTTCGTATCAAACCCTCACTGCCCCCAACAACGACCGCGTTCTGCAGGATCGGGCTCTATCCCCCGCACAAAACCAAAAACCACCTACGCGAACAACAAAAATCTACTCACATCTGCTTGATCACCCCCTCCCCCCATTGTGAAAACTCAGTTCTATCATGCTCAGAACTGAAAAAAACAACAACAACAAACATAGTTTAAATCTCGTGTGGATCTACAAAAACACACGGTAAAATATGCCTTGAAAAAAAAAACAACTCAACGCGAAAACCTAATTTCATGGATGTTCTACCGCCTTTCGCTCGATCAAAGCCGTAGCGTCAAGCTGAGGGCTCATGAGATGCTCATCATCGAGCCCACAGCTACTCCTGTCCCTGAGAAGAACAAGGTCATAGCACTCAAGACAACTGGACACAAGCCAAGTGACAAATCTTCCTCATCCACAAACAATGGAAAAACGTCGCCGGAGAAGCCACGAATTCCCCCAAAGTCATTGTAATGTTTGCCTATCTTCTATTTCGAACAAGGCAAAGAAGAGTAAATGTGATCGGCTACGAAAAGAAAGAATAAAAAAAAATCCCGCAGCCGCCTCTGACGGCTGACCTGGACAAAAGCGCACGAATCTCCGTGTGGAGCATCGAACGGACGGGGAGGTGACTTAGCACGATCGACGGAAACAGTCGACTGTGGTAAAGGAAATCTGAAATTTTTGTTTGCACTATTTGAATCATCTTTTTGCACCTTTTTTTTGTTTAGTGCAATTTTCAGTTATCAGAAAGTGCAATTTTTTTTCTCTCATTTTGGTTCAAAAATTGTTGAATCTATCCAAGCACGAGACAAAAACATCTTGTTCCTAGCTTTTTTTTCCCTGCTTTCAAGGCAATAGAAGAAGAACTGCAGAAGAGAAAGAACGGCAAAAAAACTTTTTTTGGGGGGAGATGCGACGGGAAAAAAAACTAAACTGGATGAATGGTGCCTTAGGTGAGTACCCAGATATCACAGCTGCATCTTGATTTCGCCATTCGAACGTATCTCTCGGCCGATCTACGTGTGTTCTCCTCATATGGATCTCTCTCCTCGCTCACTGTTCTTCCCCCGCGAGTGTTTCTTTTTCTTTTTCTTTTTTTGTTCTACAGTCACGGGTCGCATCCACGTCTGGACTTTTAACTCCACACTTTCAAGGAGCTGCAAGTGGAAGATGTGACGTTGGATGGATGTTTCTGACCAGTCTCGACTAGTCGGCTGGATGCATGGGCTGATGAAATCTGCACTGGTGATCCTTTCGTCGAGCAGGCACGGTGATATGCACACCAAAGCAGGCAGGCTGGTCCTTGTCCAGTCCGTACTTTCTGCCGTCCCAGCTTATACCATGGCCTCTGTCCCACTTCCAAAATGGGACATCAAGAAAATCGACCAGCTTAGAAGAGGCTTTTTGTGGACCGGCAAGCAGAAGGCACACGGGGGCAGATGCTTAGTGAAATGGGTGGCGGTTTGCAGGCCGAAGCATTTGGGGCGTCTTGCCATCCAAGACCTCCACCGTTTTAGCAGAGCCCTTCGTCTTGGCTGGCTTTGGAAGAACTAGCGCTCGTACAACAACCAAGGAAACACTCAAGCCATTGGCTTCTCTCTTCATCTTTCACCAAATAGAGGGTTGGCAATGGTGCCCACATCAGATTTTGGGAAGATGCCTGGCTAGACGGGCCCGCTCCCAAGGACATTGCCCCCGAACTCTTCGCGATCGCGAAAAACAAGAAGGCCTCGCTGGAAGATAACCTTCGGAACATGGAGTGGATTCGCTCGATCGGTCTTGCGCATGAACACCCCAGTGCAGCTACTTGACTACATCTTGCTTTGGGAAAGGGTGGCTCAGGCTACTCCGCTCTCGAACCAACCAGACGAGCTCCTCTGGACGCTCATGATAGCAGGTCCTTCACAACAAAGTTGGCCTACCAACTCCAGTTTGTGGGGGCAACTCGCTCGGCAACGGCCGGCTTGATATGGAAGGCCCATGTGGCACCAAAATGTAAGTTCTTTGCATGGACTCTAAGCAACAAGAGCCTCAACACGGCTGACGTTCTCGCTCGGAAGGGATGGCCCAATCAACAAACGTGTAGTCCCTGCAATAACACGCCAGAAACGCATGAGCACCTTTTCACGGATTGCTCCTATGCTGCGGAGGCATGGAGCATCGCCTTACAGCCTTACTGTAGGACCACGGCATGGGCTTAGAGGGGGTGAATAGGCATGTGAGTTTCAAACTCGATCTCTTTTAATTTTCACAACCCCCTTTAAGGCAAGCCAAGATCTACACCAGTAGTCAACTAGAAGGAATAAGAAAATTTCTCACAAATCAAGGCACAAGGTCAAGATTCAGCATCTCTTCATCTTGTTCCAACCCGAGTAGATAATTGCCATGTCAAACCAAAAGGTAATAGGCACAAGATGAGTCCAGGAGGGACAAGAAGCTCAAGTGCAAGAACTAGGTTCAAACATCGAACAAGAACAAGATCCGAAATCTCTCACAAATCAAGGCACAAGTTCAAGATTTAACCTCTCTTCATCTTGTTCCAACCCGAGCGGGTAATTGCCATGTCAAACCAAAAGGTAATAGGCACAAGATGAGTCCAGGAGGGACAAGAAGCTCAAGTGCAAGAACTAGGTTCAAACATCAAACAAGAACAAGATCCAAATACCACACATAAGCATGTAGAAGGATGGGAGGCGAACATGATACCAACACAAACCTACACGGGTAAGGTGTTGCACCACATCCCTGAGAACTACTTGCAACAAGAATCAAACATGGAACAAGATCAAAAAGGTAGTTCCTCAAGAACACACCATGAACTAGGGATGAACTACGAAGAACACAAGCAAGAACAAGAGCTACATCTTTTTATGGGAATTTTCTTTCTATTTCACTTTGGCTAACTAGCCATACACCATACAACTCACACACTACAAGCCTAGGGGAAGAAGTGAGGAGATAGTCATCTCCTCCCCTTCTTTTATAGCCTCAACCCACCAACCATAGGCAAAGATCAAGCGCAACCCTAACCGCTTAGAGCCACTCATCTTTCCACCCACGGTTGTGATCTAGCCAACCCACTCATCTTTCCCATGAAAAGTTACAAGTTTACCCTTACACAAGTGGATATTCCCTCCTCCACTAATGGATCCCTTCATGAAGGCTCCTTGGATATTCCTTTGGATATTTCCCCTACCATCACTAATGGATTCCTTTGTGAAGCCCATTGGATATTCCTTTGGATATTTCCCCTACCACCACTAATAGATTCCTTCATGAAGGCTCCTTGGATATTCATTTTGATATTCCACCTCCGCTAATGGATTTCTTCTCTTGCAATCTTGACCCGCTAAGCTATAACCGCCACCCGTAACGCTTTGCCGGGTCTGTGCTTGCCGCGAGCCAATTCGAGTTCTTCACGCTCCCTCCACGTGTCCCAAGTTTCCGATTCGTCCATCCAAGCTCCGGTGCCACGATCCCGCGACCGTCACCTTCCTTGGCCATGGCACGACCTCCCGGAACCTTCACACATGTAGAAGCGATCCAAATAAGTGCAATAGCTGAAATTTGGGTTATCGTTAGGGTTAGCAACATTCATAAACATTAATGAACAATAATTATGTGAATGTGCAAAATGAAAGCATCTAAATTATGCAAATAATCCAATTTGTGAATCGTCCGCCCGGACAAAATTTCAGCCCGGGACCCAAACTTGTAAATATCATAACTTTTGCATCCAGAGTCCAAATTAAGTGAATCAAAAGTCCATTTCGATTGCCTCGATGAGCTCTACGTCATGGAGAGATCAAATATATGATATCAGAAATTTTTATTTAATTAATGATTTAGGCAAGTTTTATACCATCATTTAATTGGGGTTTCGCAGCTCAAGCCACTCGGTTTATGGAAGAACTTCCTAACTTGGCTCAACTAACTCAAATGGATAAAATACAAGATCAAATAAGTCAAATAAGCACAAATACATGACAATTACTCATCATCACATGTTATCATCACATGGACTCGCTCCATGGTCCAACACTTACGCTTCGCCCCCACCGCCACTTTGGGAGTGGCATCACATCCTGCGTTTTGCTAATGGTTCAGCACAGAGGAAGGAACTAAAAGGAAAGTGGATCTACGTCCTCTGGAACATATGGAAAGAGCGCAACCGCAGTGTTTTCCACCAGGTCTAGCAGTCGTCCGACACCACGGCGAGTGACACTGTTGCCGAACTAGCGCAATGGCGTTCAACGCCGATAGATCCAGGCTAGTGTAGTTTAGTAGCCAGCTCCTTGTACATATTTTCTTTCGCCCCCCTGTAAGTTTCCTCTTTGTAAATACTCTCACCCTTCTATAATGGATGGCGGAACTCCCGCTCTTTACCCTCAAAAAAAGATATACAGGATTGTTCAGCCGTGTCAGTCACTGAACAAAACAAGAAAAGAGGGAACTTCATGGATTGCTTTTAATATACAATAATCTATTTTCAAATGAAATAAAAATGCTGACAGAGCTATACACGTGTCGAGGTAAGGTGAGTATTTTTTTGGTGCCAATTTGCCATCATCATTACATCAATGTTAGGATTAAGAGCAGGCTCATCCCTGTGGAAAAATGAACACGAGACATGCATCTAGAAAGAAAAATCCTTGTATTACTACTGCTACTACATGTCTTCCTGTTCATGCCGAGTAAACTTAGTGCGTCTTCTTATATATTTTAGAAAAAGTATATGCCATGAAGATCCAACATTTCTGAACTGAGAACATGTCTGTGCTATTGGAACGAATGTCTGTACCATTGGCAACAGCAACAAGAGTTGTTTAGAAATAGTATGGAAGGAATTCAACCTGTTGCAAGAAAATGTTTGAACCCTGAAACTGTGAGTTTGTGTCTGCACCTGAAAACAAGCACAAGTTATCTGCTATCCAAAGCTGCCAAGCAAGAGTATGAAGCTGGAATGGTCTTGCACAGCCTTTTAGGTACCCAAAAAAAAATAGCACACAACTTGGTGTACTTTATATGCCCCATTGGGGTTGTGCTTTAATGAAAAGGATCATCTTCAGTTTTTGTAACTGCCTTTGCCATATCTTAGTTCCTGCTATTCTTGTAACTTGTAAGCACTAAGCATAGGATGTCACAGTAGAAACTTTTTTTTTTAACGGAGCTAGAGTAGAAATTTGAAATGCCAGTAGTTTATGGTTGCTTGCTAAGCTGAAATCACTCCAATCTAATGTGCTTTGTGTATATGTCAAGTAGAATACATTATCTTCCTTAAGCCTTTTGTAATGGATGCTGTCCAAATTTAAATAATGATGGAAAAAAAAGATTTCCATGAACAAGTGTTTTATCCATATATGAACAGCAACAGCAAAACTCACATAACTAGGATATAAATATGACAATATCCATTACTTTTCATGTAATAAACAGCAGCGATGCTATGAATAAAACCAATCTAACTTAAAATCTTTACCATATTGTGAACAGCCGCAAATATCAAAAGAAAGATATTATAAACACAGCAATCTGTACCAAGTAAACTGAATAGAAGACTGCAATTTAATACAGTTCTATTAGCAATTCTTACAAACATAAGACAACCACTAAGCTCAGTTTTATGAATTTGGACATGTCGCTTTCAGATGAGACAAATTGTCGGGTTGCTGAAAATAAGCACAGCCGTCTCACAACAATTTCTGCAATTAGTTCATTGACTAAAAGTGATTAACAATCTACAAATCACATAAACAGAGCACTGCTCATACTTGAAATGCCTTTTTTTAAAGGAGCCTGGGCCTCGATTTCCATTACCACAGGGGGTGACAATGGAAACAAAAGAGTGTGAGTATCGTTACCGACAACAAAAGAGAGAAAAAAAGAAGATAAAGCCCACATCCCAGGCTGAATGTAGGAAGACTGACCAAAAAAGGGTTCCTTTTTGTTGCCCCTAACTTTTTAACAGCGGCTTCTCACAGCTCTCATTATCTCTGGAATGATCAGCAGCATCAGTGTTCACATAGCAGCAACAACATCAGTAGAGAGGAAGGAGGATGAAGGTTATGCTTCGGCACCACCATCTCCATTCTTGTTGCTAGGATTTCCATATTCCTTGCCCTCGACAGCAGAGTTTGTCCGGCTTCCTCCTTGTGCAGACCTGCCCATTAACAAATCAAGGAACATGCACTGTAAAGAATGCAGGTGGGGCTACTGATATGTTTAGCTTCAAACATACTTTATTTCTGTACATCCAAATTGACCAGCAAATAACAGCGCACAGGACGAAATGAAGGCCACCCCCTTGCGGCCAATATTTTTTTGCCAAGGATAAAATTGATCTAGATTGGTAGGGATACGCATCCAAGTTCAGAGCCACTAAGGACCAGATACACAACCGAAAAACAGTTGAACAGCAGTTTCAATGCTATCACAGAAGCAACAGTTTGGGTCCTTAGACCAATTTCAGATATAAGTACAGCGAACAGATTTTCAGTTAGACCAACAAACTGAACACTAACGAGGCTAGCTACAAGATTGATTGGTACAGATCATTTAAACACAATTGTCTAGGTTGAAAGATACAAATTAGAAGGCAAGCCATGGTTTTTTACCTTCGTCGTTGCGGCCGGCCAAATTTCCTCACATTCAATCTCCTTTTGCCGTAGCTGATTTTAGAGATGGCCTCACGCTCCTTAATTGTCGGCTCCGGAATTGTCCCCATCCAATCCAGCTCCCTTGCCCAATATGTTGGCATCCTCAGAACATACCACAAGCCATTTGCAATGAAGGTTTCCTGGGTTTTCACAAGATGCAAAGGTAGAATTGACCTTAACATATCGACAACCTGCTCCATTGTATAGGGCCAAATTGTCCTAGGCTTATCTTCACTGCAACTGCTTAGCACCTTCTTGGAATCTCTATCAAAAGCGTGCTGAGTGGTATGCCTAGGCAGCGCAGCCATTTTTCTCCCCAATATCAGCAGTTCAGCCAAATTGTATTCTGCCTTAGAAGAACCCATTTTGTAGTGTGGTGATGAAGGTGAGCTGTTGCTTCTGTCATATGTTGTTCCACAGCTGTCAATGTGCATCAACAAGGGGTGTGTCGCGATGATGTCTTCTATTGTTGGATGAATATCAGTATATGCCATACCTAAAAACAAATAGGGCACAGCTCGTTTCTCCACGTCTGATGTTGAACACGGCAGAATCTGAAACAAAAGCTGGTATATCACTTGATACAGCCATGCCCTTCCCTCAGGTGGGAGAAGAGACGGATGGAATACAATAAGTCTCTCATCTGAAGTGTTAAACAGCTTGCTGAACAGGTCTTTGGCCTCTACTGAGAGCTTATACATGATACATAGACCGTGACACCCCTCCAACAGGCCCTGCATCAAGGTACCAGCAGCAGCATACGAGGCAGTTCTATCACAGTCATCGGAATCAGTATCAAGAAGGGTCCATCTCACTTCTTTCAATCTGACCTGTTTCAACCTTGGACATACAGAATGTTGTCTTTGTTGAAAGAATGCTGTATACAGTATCCTAGATTGCTGTTTGCCAGAGCCAAAAAGATAAGACATTGAAAGACAAAACGGCCAGACTCTAAGAAATGCATGTGACCCTCATCGCCAAAGTCTGGAACCTCAAGATTGAGCTGATTGGACTTTGAATCCTCCAATGGACTATGTTTCTTGAAAAAATCGGCTGGCTCTAACCACTCCTCATTTGATAGATCAGCATCCTCCAAGTTGAGGTGGGCAAGTGGAGGGTGAGCAAGTGGAGGTCGTCTGTTAGGTCTAGAAGACGCCTCAGTGTAGTGGCCGCGCTTAGGGAGATTGGAGGGGGCGGGAAGCAGGGGCGAAGATAGAACTAAAATAACCGGGGTTCACCACTTCCTCATTAAACATACATATGACTATACCCACCAAATGCATGAAATTTGCTACAGAAAAAAAAGATAACCAAATATAATTTTATGTTTTGGCCAGTGCCTCGCTCTGATGCACATTGCATCGCTCATCTCTTCATTGACTCATATATATATTTATTCATTCATATGTGACAAATACCAATCCAATGAAATTTAAAAGGAGACCATATCAATGGAAAAGAGGAGAATGTAATGTAGAAGCGAGCGGTTTTATGTAATAAAATATTGTAGGTAATTTTAATGGCGTGGATAAAAGTTTTATAAGATGACACGTGGTATTTAATTTTAGTGGTTGTGAGAGGGATTTTACGGGATGTTATACGATAAACAATTTTGGACCTCTTTTTAGGAGTAAAGGTATATACTAAGTTTCTAATTTTTAGAATTAATAAATGTGAACATTGATAAAAAAAAAGCGTCCGACAGTGTGTATTATTTGGGATTTTGGGCTGGTCGGACGCCGTCTGGCTTTTCCAGACGCCGTCCGACAGAGAGGATTTTCGGCTAAAAAGTTAGGGGGAAATTTAGGTGGGGTTCTCTCTCACTCTAGAATTCTCACAAAGGGATATTTGGGTATTTATAGATGTGGTGGACTACGGAAACCGAGTTTTCAAGAATTCGCAAAGATCCGGCATAGTCCGAGATATTCGAACCCCTTTTGAAATCCGACGAAAAACAGAAAATAAACCTAACTACTCCTAATCTATACGTGACCTCATCTCTCGCCCGGTCACGCACTCGAAGCCTTGGAGCAGCTCAGAAAATTGTCGACGGTTCAAATTAGGATTTATAATGAAATCGCCGAGTCTTCGCTAGGGTTCCGAGAAGTCCAAAAACCCCTTAGCACTTAATATTTATTAATTTGACATCAATGCCACTAATAAAAATTAGGGCTCAACGATGCTCACAGGGGCGGCGGCGCGGCGCTCATGGAATGAGCCAATGCGGGCTAACCGGGTTTTATGGGCCTTCACAAATGTCCGTTTCTTCTTCTTTGTTATACTGAGAGCAAGTGCAACACCGAGCCTATTTTGAGTTATGGGAGTTTATTTTAGTGCCTAAATAATGTCTATCACTGTTTAAAAATTCTATTTCTATCATATCCCTTCCTCACTATTGAGTAGTGAATACTGATAGACACAAATTAGGTCTGTTTATTTTTTGAAGTAGAACCCTATAATTCATTACTCAAAAGGAACAACGGCTAAATCGCCAGCCACCCAAACCAGAACAAAGACAGGGATCTTACAAGACACTGACATAGCCCCTATGGGAGCATAGACTGATTGCCCTAGCAACCAAACTATCCCTTCAGTCCTAAAAAACTAGTGATGATAGAACATGTCGAAATTGTTGCCCGAAGTGCTTGCAACGCCCGAAGTTTGCCATCTTTATTCAGTGTTGAAGATGTGCAGTGACCGGACAGACAAAAAAAGCCAAGGCTTCAACGTCGAGCAGGACTCCATCACCCCCAATCTCAGATCTGGGGGAACAAAGACAGCTTGGCACTGAGGAAGTAGGAGCACTTCCCCACTGCCCACACAAACCGATTCCCCGCCGATGAGCCCAAGAGGCCAAACGGAGGGGAAGACAAACTCCGCAGCCACCATCAAGCATCGGCACCGCCGTCACTCGAGGGAAACCTGCAGGAGACCAAGATGCTCCCAAGACATGGTGCCAGCGCCAGATCTCAGCTGCAGACCAAGCCTTTATTGACCCTAACCCTAAATTATTGAATCCCTTCCTCCCGCCACCAATCCCCAGCTAGCCACCATCACCGACACCCAGCCGCCGAGATCTGCAGCCCGTCGCCGCTTAGGGCGAGATGCATGGCATCCAGATCTGGCCACAGAAGCTCGGTATGATGGGATGAAGGGGGAAGGGGGAGAGAGAGGGAGAACACCTGGAGAAGGAGAAAGAAAAACCAAGGTCCCCCCTCTCTCATCTCGGCGAGATGGCCGAAGAGAGAGGGGGGCCTGGCGGTGGCGGTGCTCCGAGGAAGACTCCTGTCGCCAGAGACAGGAGGAAAGCCCTTCAATTTGGGCTCTAGTTTTGCTCATGCTTTGATAGGCGAGAGTCCATTTGCTATTTATTTTTTATTGGGCTAAATTTGCGGATTCGCGGACAACCCGTGCCCATAAGTTCGTAGAAAATACAATCGCTTTACTATCTTGAGCTCGTTTTATGTTGTCTCGAAGATTAGGATCCACCTTCGATACAACGAAAAACCGGATCCAAAATAATAAAGCATTTGCTTTTTCTAGTGAAGTTATGTCGTTAAGCCGAAAATAACACCAACTTAAGCTCTCTTGCTTTCGTCCTTTCTTACTTCCTCTCCTGCACTTCATTCCTCATCAGCAATTCCTTGTCACTTCTACATTCGCTGGAAGAATGCAGCGTAGACTGTTGTTGTTAATTTTTAAATTAGCAGTGTACCATTTCACTTAAATTTATGAATTCCAGCATGGACTATTGTAGTGTGAACTAAGTAATTTCTGTTTAGCATTATTAATGTCTTTGCATAGTTTTTCATTAATTAATTCGAAGATATTAATAGTTTCGGAAATAAATTGAAATAAGTAGCACACGTGTAGGAAGGCATGCTACATCGATTAGAGTTGACAGACGATACAAGGCCTTGTAAACATACACGGCATGGAAATAACGGATACATAAATGAAAGATATAAAGGACTGTCGAAGCACACGACAGTTCCCGTACGTCTACTGAGTGCAGCGAGGGCATTTCCCCTTCTCAAAGGCGCTCGGTGCAGCTTGACAGGCTCTTCTCGCCCTCGCGCGCATCCTCTCGCTCTCGGCCGTGGCCTCCTTAGCTATGCGGTTCTGTTCGGTGTTGGTAAAGCAGAATTTAAAACGTAGGTAAAGCCAGGTTGCGAAATTATTTTAAAATTTTGTGGATGGCAGGCAATGGTACGATGTTGATGGCAGGCATACAGACAACGCGACATGCATGGTACATATGACATGATACAAACTACGATACGCAAGCACGTACGATGCATGAATGCAAAGATACAAGGCACTGTGGAAGCACATCACAGTTCCGGTCTACTGAGTGCAGCGGGGATATTTTCCCTTCTGAAGACGTCCGGTCCAGCTTGGAGGGCTCTCCTGGCCCTCTCGCGCTCTTTCTCTCGCGCTCAGCCTCGGCCTCCTTGGCTTGTCGCTGTTGTTCGGCCTTCCTCTCGGCCTCCCTCTCCACATTGAGTTTCTGCTAGAACTTGTAGCGCTCCTCTTCCTGCTTTATCTCCCTCATTCGTTGGTGAAACATCTCTGGCGTTTGCTCGTTGTCGTGGTATTGCACGAACTCGCACAATGGCTCCTGAAAAATGGTAAGATAGTTTGGTATTAGAAGAAGTATATTTTTGCATGTTACGATGTACGAGCAACAGAGAGGCGTACGTAATATACCAGACGGTTCCGTATCCCAACGGTACAGTTACTTTCGTAGTTGGCACAGCTCCACAACCTCATACCATAGGTGTATGAGAACTCGATGGACCTGCTGAACTTGCAAGGATCCCCACACAGGCACATTGGGGCCTTCAGGCCTCGTGGGGCGGGCGTATCGATCTTCTATTTGGGCTGGGAGCTCAGGAAACTCCATCTTACTCTTGAGGCTAGTTGTGTCACTATGCAATCTTGAGGCTGGACCTTGGCTGCAAGCAAGGGAGGGCAAAGGGGCGCTTAAATAGGGGGAAGGCGGGTGGCGGATTTGAAACTAGGTGAAATCCGAGAGCATCGAATTCATGGGGGTGAGACATGTCATGCATTTGGATAAGCTTTGCAGTTGATAGGGATGGCTCGGGCAACTTTAAGTGGGAAAGGACTGGGTGGGCAGCTTTGCAGGTGATAGGGACAATTAGGGCAGCTTTGCAGTGAAGGGTCATATCGGTTGAACAGAGGCCTTACACAGGGAATCTTGCAGGGAAGGGTCAAATCTCGTGGAGAATTATTGGAGGGATGGGCTGAAAATGAGCCTGCAAGATGAGTCAGTAAGAGCAAAGCTGGTAGAAGCTCTATATGGTGTTGTAAATTTGCAGCACGTATAGAGTGTCTGGTAGGTGAGGGAATCTTTTTAGAGTGTAGTGTAAAGTCTGAAAGGATGTTTGCAGCAAAGCTGTAAATTTGCAGCATAGGTATTTGCAGCAACTTTTAAAGCTGTTGCTGCTTATGCTCTAAGTTGGTCACATAAAATAGGCCATGGAGCAATTTTTTGATTTTTGGTTTCGAAAAACGGGACAGAATCTGAACAAGTGGCAATAACATTTGTTGATGACCGAGTTACCATGTGCTGTCATGTTTTTTTTTCAAAAATTTTCGTGCCCGATAATTCTTCTACATATCTGAATATGTCATTGTTATCACGGTGCACGGGAAAATTGGCCACGGAGCACTTTTGTGAATTTTGTTTACGAAAACTGGGACCGAATCTGGACAAGTGCCTATAACATTTTTTGATGACCTACTTATGATGTGTAGTCATGTAATTTTTCATAATTTTGCATGCCAGTTAGATATTCCTTTTACGTATGTTAATATGGCAAAGTTATCACAATGGCAGGCATGGTAGATGCATTATTAGAGTTCAACAACGATATAATGTTGATGCTAGGCATACAAGCAATGTGATATGCATGTTACAAAGGACATGATACAGGCGACGATATGTAAGCATGTACGATACATGAATGCTTTATGGAAAGTGGCAGAGGCAGTGGCACCATGGGACGGCACAGCATGCAATATTGTCCACGTAGTCAGGATCTTAAATGTAATCTTGAAATTCTTTCTGCAGTCTTCGACTTTTATTACATATATTCGCGTTCGATGGGCATGGGTAGTGACAGTTGCAAACACATGTGAGGTCTTCGCAAGGCAACATCTTTTCGTAGAGGCAATCCTTGTATGCTGATAGTGTTTGCAACTGTCAACGATAACTCTTCAACACGACGACGATAATACTTTACACTATCTTGTAATGAGGCAATCCTTGCTGATAGTGTTTCAATGTAGCTGAAAGCTACCATAGTGAAAGGTTCGTCCGTCTATTGGTTGAATCCACAATTATGGGCATATGCATTCAATGGAGCTATATTTACAAAGAGTGAAATAAGGTTTTACGTGTGTGTTTTATTTTCATGCTAGTCTCACTTACGTCGACGAATGCGCATCTATAGAATCGCCGGCTGGTGAAACCCTCGACAACTTCGTCGAATACTTGGACAATGGTGTGTATTCCGTCAAGTTATTCATTATATAAACTGGCGTGATGTAGCATACTTGGATGGGTGTTGAAGTACGATATAGGCATGATCGGTAAGTCGTCAGATGGCGGATGTGTTTGGACACCTGGGCATGAAGATTCCCACCATGATGGATGGATAAAAGCAAAGCTTGGAGACCTGTGACCTGCCATTGCACCTTAATTCGAAATGTAGTTTAATTAAAAATGTGACGCAACCAAATGTACCAAATATGTCACATATAAATTATTAAGTTTACAAAAATGAAAGTGCAGGTCTATACATACAGCGAAATAATGCATGCGTAGTTAGATGTAGGTAAACCAAGGTTGCGAACAAATTTTAAAGGCACGCTATTGTACCATACAAAGAACGTCACATGAATGGTACAAAAGAAATATGATAAAATATATTTATTCGATTTACAAAATATTACATGAAGCAAACTCATCTCCGACGCAGCGCATCAGACCGCGGGGTGTACAGTTGGCGAGGGCGGGTCACCCGCGTGCTCGCTGCCTGAGATGGACCAAATCTTGTTGGTAAATTCTCCGTTGAAGAAGGTCCATGTGGCACGCCACGCGTGTGGCTCAAACTCCAATTTGCACGGGCATGAGAAGCGGATGGTGATTGCATTGGGGAATTGACGTAACCTCCCGACGTTGCAAGGTCCGAAGGCCAATTCACACCCCAGGAGTAAATGCGCAAAACATGGGTCTAGGCCAAAAAAAACTAGTGTTATCGGTTGCTGTGGTTGACCCGCCTAGTTTGAGCCACCTACTTCATTTGGATTGGGGGCTTGAGGCAAAACTCCTTGCTCTATGAGTTGGCTAAAGGAACCCATGTTAAAATAGCTGGCACATATTTGCTCCATAGACCCCGATGGGTTATGTTCGTGCATCGTCTCTACACCTCGCTTTAACGGTGAGTAGTGGGGAGACTGGTGGTGCGGTGAGTAGTGGGGAGACTGGTGGTGCAGGGTGTAGTCATAATGCGCGAATTTCGGGTTGTATAGAGTCCGGCAGCGAGGAAAGCGAGAATCCATGGTGCGGGGAATGGTGTGTTACGTTTACCTACGTCGAATGCGGAGGGTACTCGTGATGCGGGCTATGTTGCGTGTCTTCATGAAGTGTGCCCTGTGTACCGATGTTCTGCAGGGGAGGCGCTAGTGCTGATGGAGGTGACATGTGAGGCAGTTGTGGTGTTCTGGCACATCGAGAAGGCTGGCTTGTGGAGGTGGACGCACGGCGAGGCTCGCATGGAGCACATGGCGTTGCAGCGAATGTCGAAGCACGAGAGGGTTCATATTCATGTCGTGCTTGTTGTTGTTGCCTGAAACGCCTTCCACCACCGCCGAATGCTCGTATCGCCTGGCTCAACCCAGCCCTTGTTCGTTCGAAGAAGCCTCGCAAATTTGCCAACGAATGCTGTGGTTCTTCTTCGTGTGCTTCTTGTGTGCCGAAGTGTTCAGCCTGTTCTTGTACGTAGTCGGGCTCCTATGTCTGTAATGGACAATAAGATATCAACTATGATGGCTTCACAATGTATGTTTTAATAAAGTAATAAATAGACAGGTCATTAGCAGTCTATGAACATTCGTTGCGAATTGAGCCGCGTAAGGATGTGGCGCGTTGTCGTTACACCTGTCAAGGAGTGTTGTTCGTGTGCGGGCCTGATACCACTGTTTGTAGCGCTCGTCATTTGCTCCCGTGTATGGCATCGTGACAGGCCACATCTCCGTATGTGCATGGTGCCGCCACCGATTGTAGTGTTTTGGGAATCTTTCTGGCCAGTTGAAGTTGTGGCCTGAAGAACTAGACCTGCAGGAATTCATTGTTAGCACTAATCATTTATACATGCATCAAAATTGTAACCAAATGTTAACGTACCCGAGTGCTTCGACGGCATCACGTGGTGGCGGTAATGGGAACACCTGCTCGTAGCCAAACTGTCGCAGCACACGATCTGGAGAGTACACCTCGACTTCATGCATGTATACCAAAAAGCATGCGGTCAACCAATAAGGGCTTCCTGCCTGGCATAGAGGTGATATTTATCCGTGTTCTGCGACCTCCATCATTCTATATTACGAGTAAGGTTCCGAGTCGATCCGCTCGCGTTGTAGGAAGTCAAAGTCTTGGACCATCTGGATGTAGTCGAGACGTTGACAGTATCTGCGTACCTCAACCTTCCATGTAACCACTGAAAACTCATTGTTGATCTATGAAACTGGTCTACAGTTTCGTCAACTGGGACCGGATAATACTGCTCGTAGACTGTTGGGCGACATATCGGGAGATATGTCCAGCTCCAAATTTGGACAAGCAGTGGACAACCCGCGAGTTTGGATGTTGCGGTCTTGCGTTTACATGCATCACACAAGGCACGATACGTGTGCGCAAGAACTGTGGATCCCCAGCTGTACATAAGTGGACTCACCGGATCATGAGCCAGTTGACGTGCAATCCAAATTAACTGTGGCTCCGTGACCCCACCCGTTGTGTTGCTGAACATCACTCCTCCAAATAAGTGCAACAGATACACTTCAAGGTAGAGAATGATTGTGGCCGCATCGACATCTTCTGGGCATTCATTTGCCAGTTCCGTACCTTGGAATAAGGTTAGGGGCAAACCGTAGTTGCGTGTTGATAGACCCATGTCCAGTCCAAACCTGCGAGTAAGATCGATATCACATAACTTGCATCTCAAATTTGGATTTAACAATTCACGGCCTTACCTGTCTTCAACATAATTCATCCAAGTATCCCTGTCGGGTTTGCTCATTCCCAGGATTCTACCATGTAGAGGAAGCCGAGTCAGCATTGACATATCCCGAAGCGTGATGGTCATCTCCGCAAAAGGCAGGTGAAATGTGTGTGTCTCTGGTTGCCACCGATCCACGAGAGCTGAAAGCAGCTCGGGGACTAGTTTCAGGAGTGGCGTACGTCCATGATGCCCGTCCTGGTCTGCACCATCAATCATCAGTGCAAACAACATCAAACCAAGGCATAACAATGCGTACTGGAATCATGGATCGAGAGGCTTCATTTTATGCAGCCATTTAATTTTTATCGCTGGCAGCTGCAAAAGAAGGAAGCATATATATTATAAGGCCCGCGTTTCGGTCGGATACAAAGCATACTTGAGGCCTATCCCTCACGACTTTTTCGTTTAATTCCGATAGGAACCACAACCAGATGTCGTACGTCTCGCCGTCGATAATAGCAAAGGCAAGGGGAATGATATGGTTAATTGTTTGCGTCTGCAGCAAGAGCTGTAAGCAAGACCCCATGATACTTCCTGGTTAGGAAGGTACCATCGACACACATCACTGGGGGACAGTACGTAAAAGCATGGATGGACTGCCCAAACGACCAAAATAGTCTCTTGATGATCCAGTTGTCCTAGCCCATGGTTCCGTCTTGCCTAGTCAGACACTCTTGATCTATGGCCCACTTACTTCCGGGGTTCGTCAAGCTTATTTTTTGGAGAAGTTGTGGTGCAATGTTGTACGACTCCTCGAAAGTTCCAAACAATATTTGTATGGCTTTCCGCGTGCCCACCACGCCGTTCGGTAATCCACTTGCATGCCAGTGCTGCTTTGCACCGCTGAAATGATGGTGCATGGCTTAAGTTTGACATCTTCTTACACCAAATGCATCACCGTTTGTGCGACATACTGTGACATCCTAATAAATATTAGGATGTCCCAAGTTTTCTTTAAAAATAAAAAAACACATTAAAATAATTTCTATTGTTTTTCTATATGAAAATCCTTAAATTTTCAAACAATTATTTATATATAAGAATTTGTTTTATTAATTATCTTTCATTATAATTTACAATTTATAAAATTCCAAAATTTTACAATTTCGGATACAAAAGCTCTCTCCTCGCTTTTATTCGTTTCTCGATCGAAATCCTAACATTCTGTCTCCATTGAAATCCCGGATCAACCATTGACCAAATCTCTAACCTTGATTGACAT
Organism: Raddia distichophylla; assembly: GCA_005191435.1. NCBI lineage: Eukaryota > Viridiplantae > Streptophyta > Magnoliopsida > Poales > Poaceae > Raddia > Raddia distichophylla. Next base: position 2,711,486 of record SPJY01018096.1, read on the forward strand.
TCCTAGTAACCTTGGCCGACCAAACCTAAATACTCGGTCGAGCCCAAAGCTCCTAAACCCTAATTCCGACTATGAAACCTTCTCGATCAAGCCCAAATCCTTCGGAGTCCCTCGCCAGTTGGGACTCCGCCAGTTGTATCTGCAGCAATCACCGAGAGCCCGAGCCCAAATTCTCCAAAACCTAATTCCAATTCTGATCTGCAGAAACCCATCACAAACCCAAGCCCAGTGGGACTCAGGCCCAGAGCCCATCTCCCTGTAATATAAAAGAAAACCTAAACAAGTTTAACCTAAGCCTAATCCCCTCGCAGCCGTCATCACCTCCACGCTGCCCTTCGCCTGCGTCCACCCAAGGCCGCCGCCGTGCTGCCCTTGCCAAGCCTTGTCCCAGGCGCTGGTCGCCACCCCTGTTCCACTTGAGCCGACCGCCGCCCTGGTGCCGTCGCCGCCCCTGTCCCACTGGAGCCGAGCCGCCGTCGCCTGGCCATGGCCAAGCGCCGCCTCGGGATGCCGCCGCGCCGTCCCCATCTCGCTGCGCCACTGCGTCCCTGCGCCCTG
>SPJY01018096.1:2712051-2727131 GCA_005191435.1 Raddia distichophylla
ACCGATAAGTTGAAGGGCCCCCTCTGCGGCGTGTACCGGACGAGCCGGGGAAACCTAAAGAGAGGGCTGGCGAAGTGGTGGGCGTAGTAGGCTGAAAAAGTCTTGTACCGTTTCTCCTAGTGGATGAGACGGGGCTTGTGGGGAAATTTGTACACACTCTGCAGAGTTAAAACTATCATGATAGCCGTGTCCACGGTTATGGACGGTTTGGCAGGTTTGCGCTCGTAGATTCACCTTTCTAATAATTAAACATGACTAGAGTAGGCTGGGATTGGCCTGGTGCGATGATGCACCTTCCTTTGATGTTCGGCCTGGTGTGACGATGCACCTTATCTTGATGTTCGAGATGATCAGATCAATTCATGCATTCAACAAATAAAATTTGGTTTACTAAAATTTGATTAGAGAATAGGTCTATGTGTAAAATAGCCAATGTCCCCTGATCTTTGCCCTTGCATACATTTGTTAAGGATTGCTTGCTGGGTAGCCGCGTACTCATTATATCTATCGCGGATAATTTTATTATTCAGGTTGCAAATCTGATCAGGACCAGGAAGGGTCCGAACTCAGGTGTGCAGGACTAGCTGCGGGTGTCCGGGTCAATTACTTGGATATCGTCGCTGAAGGCTGTTGCTGCTCTGATGTTCTTGTTATTCGTTCTTACTATTTGGTAATATCTATTTTATTGTGATAGCATATGATGTTACCTTGTAATACTCCGTTATTTTGACTAATAATGGAATGCCAGCGATGATAGCCGTTGAATTGTCCATCATGAGTTACTAGTCTGGGCTAGTATCAAATCATGGTGCTGGATTCCCTGTGAAGACGCAGGGGGTCGTGACACATACTTGGCATCGATAACACGGTTGATATTGCGGATGCCTGTCTCCCTATTGGTGTGTGCGGTGTAGCTACTAATAATGAAGTGACGCTCATCTTTTGGCCTGTGCGTCCGTACATAGAAAGGACAGTGACCTTCATACATGCACTGAACCTCATATACTGTAGGTTCGGTTCGTTTGACGTCATGTTCCCGACACATGTTCACTACAAAGGTTCCTATGAAGTGTACAACCTCATCCTTATTACGGAATATCTGCCCTATTTGTATGTTAGTGTGCTCATATCTCCGACTGGAAACCCGCTCGTAGTCAGCAATATTCGAGTTGAGCGTGCCCAACGACCGAAAAAACATAATGGCCAAAGCTGGGTCATCATCATCTTCGACGGCAATGTCGTCCTCCGGATCAGCCATAGCTTCCGCATCTACCTCCTCAGCTAGTGCTTTCGTATCTTCCTCAGCCATTGCTTCCGCATCTACCTCTTCAGCCATTTCTACCACTTCTACCTCCTCTATGGTGTGTTCTTGCCCTATATGGGTATGTTCCATTCCAACTACGACATCATCTAAGTCAAAATCATCCGCCTGCTCGGTCTAGCCTCTTCAGCGGAACTTCTAGACATGGATCGGGCGAACAAACCTAGCTCAAAGTTTTTTCCCTAGCTTTTCGCACGTATGCTCTCCACGCCCCATCATTATGGAGATCACACAACTTGTGCACGCACATACTCTGATCTGCTACTAAGATAGGGCGTACGCCCTCCAACACTACCTCACAACTACTCACGTTCAACTGCCATAAATGCATTATGCATTCCTTCACTTGTTGCAACTGTACTGGCATATCCAAATTGACCGCTGTATAGTGGCAACTGTGCATGCTAATGTAATTCCCACGCAGTGGTACGGGCCTCTCCCCAGAATAAATGTGCAAACGAGTTGCCATCTATCACACGAAACACACTAGTAAATATAGTGATTTACGACGATGAATTACTTCATTCAAAGAACTTACAATTAAAGACTTAAAATGTACCTAGCCTGTTCAAGAACACTTAATTATTTTTTGTCTCTAAGAGACACTAACTTACCGCTGCACTATTTATTTTTTGTCTCTATATTTTATGTTGAAAATCACATTTTTAGTCATTATATTTTCTTTTTTCAAAATTTGTCTAAACTTTTTGCAACTTACATATGATGACAAAATTAATAAACAAAATTTTCATAATCTATCTAAAATCCTAAGCAACGCTTTTAAATACTTTTCTAATTCGTTTTAATTTTTAGGGCCCCCAAATGGTCCGCCAGCGCTATATTGAGCTGACACACACACTTAGCAGTTACAATACGTACAAACTTCATAATTATATATAAATTTCATACGGTTTCCAAAATGCCTGAATTAAATTTCTTATTTCATCTAAAATCGTAAGTCACCAATTTTAAATGCTATTTCTATTTCTTTAAACTTTTTTGACATTTTTCTAGTTAATTAGAGGGGGTATAAAACACTACATTATTATAACCATACATGCGTACTAATCACCATTATAGTCAAACTGTAAACCGATCTACTGTAATTCCATGTGCATTGCCACAACACTTACAATTTAATTTAAATTTTGGTATATTATATACAATACATCACACGTTACCGCGGAATACAAACATTTTTCATACCTTCACGTAGAGGGAGCAGCACCGGCAGTAGCACGTAGACATAGTTCAAGCAACACCACCAGCACCACCAGCACGAGCACGTACAAGAATAACTACAACGGACAATCAACATATGTGACAAAATTAACAAATATGGCAGCTCTATTCAAGATGGACATGCAAAGGAAATTGCACAACACCTGTAAAACAAGATGAAGCTCCTCTTCTCTTTGACCGGTATACACTCAGCAAGCAATGGGGGGAGCAACCACGAACGCGAGAGCTGAGAGCGACGGGGATGCTGCACTCACACAGGCCCGAGCCCCTATTTATACCCGCCAGATTTGATTACAGTTAGCACTAACTGTGTTTATTAGCGCTAATATAACCGTATTTTATGTAATTAATCACATTTATTAGTGCTAATATAATTGCCATCATTACCCGAGCTAGACACTGTGACATCAATTTGACTGACGTGATGTTTTGTTGACACAAAGTGATGACGATTTGAACCGGATTTGACCCAAAGCAAAAGTTTGACACAAAGTGACAAAAAGGGAGGAACGAGAGAATCGCTGCCCCCCTCCACGCGCGCGCGCATGCGCTATCGCTGCCAGCCGCCCCGGTCCCCCGCGACACCGGCGCCCCTGTTCACGTGAACAGGGGCGCCGGTGTCGGTGTAGATTAGCTAGTGATGCTGTAGATTAGCACATTATCTATTTTATTGTTGTATATTTTATGTATAAACCCGTGCGCGGCAGTCGAGTAGTAGGCGCATTTATGTAGGGGGAGTAATTGTCGTATTTGCATAGGTCTCAATTCCATTTTCCTTTTGGTTTCGATGCACAGGGCGTAGGGCATCTCCAATGAGGATGAATCAGCTAGCTATATGTATTTTACCTAAGACTTTTAGCTGAGGTGGAAGAGAGAGGGGTGAGGGAGGAGTAGCGCTAGCGCTGCTGCAAGCGCTAGACGTTAGCACGCAGCACGATGTAGTTTTTGCTGCTGCGCGTGCATGGCCAGTCAGAGCTGCAATGTATTGTTTTCTTTCCTGTTGTCGGCCAATCAAAGGGCTGCCCTGTTTTTTTTGCTGCTGCCGCTAGCTTCGTAGATGATTAATTAATGCTAGTGGGACCCATAAATGATTTTTCTTTTGCTGAGTTGGATGTCCACATGAGCACTGTAGCTAGTGAATAGCTATAACCATTAGAGATGATGTTGATCAAAATTGGATGGAGGAAGTAAACGACAGTTGCTACTGTACAATATTTACCGGGACCGAGGGGAGGACACAAATACATACAAGCATATCATCGGTCCACGTCGCCATGTTACTGTAACAGCCCAGATTTCCAAACATGATTAATTAAGTTAATTGCCCATGCAAATCAGACCCAAATACAAACTCAATTCGAATTCAAATAAAAACCAAATTGGAAAACAGAAAAGAAAAAGAAAAGAGGAAAACTCACCTAGACTCCCCTAGATTTCAGCCCAGTCCAACACCTCACCTCCCTCATCTCCACCTGGCCTGGCCCAGCACCCCTCCTTACCTCCCCTACTCTCTCCTCGCTGAGGCAGAGCAAGGCAGCAGCAGCACCGCGCTGCCTTCCCCTGCATCGCCAGCCTAGCCTACCCCTCCACCGCCTTTCCTCTCGGCCCAACGCAGCCCATCACGCCATTGTCTTCCCTGTTGACCTCCGCCACTGTACTCGGCAAGGATGGGCAACGTCGCCGCCCCTCCAATCAGCATGCGCGCAAGTACACTTGGCCAACCAAAACATGTCAATGAGGCACGCAAGTAGCTCCCGCCATCCCGCAACTTGGTCCTTACCCCTCCCATCCTTGAACCAAGCCAGAACGGTCGCGCCCGACCGTCATGTTAGAGCCCGACTCGGTGAATCGCCGCGTTTCGGCTCACCCGAAGCAAACATGGCCAAGTGTTGGTGATTGTTAAGCTCTTAGAATATTTATCAGTTTTTCGCCAGCATACGGATCACCATTGTAGCATTTTCACCCGGGAGTATTTCAGGGTATCGATTTTATCCTCAGGGAAGCGCGAGTGGACAAAAGATTATTGACGAACCAGAGATAGATCGGTAGAAAGATGTACCGACTAACTTAATAGGGGTAAGGGTCATATAGATATAAGTAATGATAGCAATGACACACAGAGGTTCCGGATAAATAAATGGGCAACCTAGTGAGCTGGGAGGATAGTGAGAAGAGTAAAGATTCATATGATCTAATTCATGAGCTGAGCAAAAGGGTAGACAACCGAAGCTACTAACCATACTAACAAGAATTAACGTGACTCTCATAGAACACTTCGGGACGAAAAGGCCGGTCCACGGAAAGGGATGAGAAGGGAGACACAAATCCAAGTCTGCCGGCCTTACGAGCACTACCTGAACGTGGTGGAATACAGAGACCGGTAGGATGCTGTCACCAAGCACCGGCTACCACAACTATCCGTGGGGTAGGTAGCAAACACAAGCTAACGATAACTCCAGACACCAAGCAAATCCTCTGACTTAAAGTCACTTGACTTTAAGTCACTGACATGTGGGCTCATGTGAGACTGTGGCCCACATGTCAGTGGGTTTCTAAAGTCAAAGGATCTGGATTCAAGGAAGAACCTCCCAAACAGTGAAACGTCGTGATGGATCACTGCCGGCTAGGATGCTGTCACCAAGCACAGTTCTCCGAATAATTGCTAGGCCTACTAGCTTAGTGTACACACACGCGTGCGCGAGGAGAGGTACGGTATGTGTCCGCACTAGAGAGACGTTCGTGTCTCTAAATTAGGTCCTTACGTGTGTAGTGGGCGCGCACGCGTGAGTGTGATGTGAGTCAGTGTGTATCCTTTGTACCCTCGAAAAAAAAAAGAAAGAAATCACCCTGTTAAGTGATCAGTGGCTTCCGCTTAGAATTTTTGTCAGTAAACACATACTGCACTTCACAATTAACACCCCATTCATCTTTATTACATAAATACCATTCGCCAGCTCGCTACGGTGGACCGATCAGCAGCTTGCAAAGAAGCAATTAATTGACCAGCTAATCACACCTTACCATCAGCAACGGGCTCATAAGGTTAGCGTTAACGCCCAAACCACACACGAACGCGACGCGATCGAGAGCACACGGAGCACCCAATCCGAGACACCCAGGCCAGCGCCGGCCGGCGAGTGGCGATCTCGAAACCTAACTCACCACAGTCACCAGCACCTGGCGGGGTCTTGCGGCCCGAACAAGAAGCCGCCGGCGGTGAGCTCGCCTGCAGCCCGCCGGTCGGGAGCGTGACGAACTTGGGCAGCTTTAGCGACGACCCCTTCTGCTTCTGACCGGGCTGGAGTACTGCCACGCTGCACCCGCGCGCGCGCCGGCGACCGCGGCACCGACACCATGCAGTCCTTGCTCGTGAACGACGCCACCTGCAGCTTCGCCGTCTGGATCAGGAAGTAGCCGCGCGCGTCCGTGGCGCCCCAGACCGACGTACAGGTCCCAGTCCTCGCGCCGGCACCGCAGCTGCGCCGTAGCATCTGCATGCATGCGCCGTATCGTACGTACATAGAAGGAGACGTTGATTGCCACACATACACACTACACGTACGGCTGATGATCAAGCAGTTTATGGTGCGTGTGTGCACGTACTCGGGAGGGGCGACGCGTCCATGGACTGGTTGTAGCCGGCGTACCGGCACTTCTTGCACCAGACGACGCCTTCGACGGCGATGGTGAAGTTCATGTTCGGCGGCGGCTTGGGCATGCAGGCCCATCGCCGAGCCGGGGAGAGGCAGGCAGCCCAGGGAGAGGACCACAAGGGAGAGGCCGCAGAGCAGGAGGCATTTCGCAAGCCTGCTGTGGGCCCCGGTCTTAGCAAGCCGGAAACCCCGGTGATTTAACCGTGTTAACCTAGGATAAATGCTTGTTAACACATCACCATCTCAACAGTGCTGATTATCATTGCAACGTGACATCACAGAGATTATTACATCACACTAGGGATACATAAATATGGACCGACATGGTCTAGGATACAGTACCAAAATCTGAACTCTTAGCAGAGTTCAATCAGAGAAATGCGGAAGCAAAGGGGAAACAACAGCGGCCCTCATAGTCATGCCCATCAGACAAGCCACTGAAGGTATGCCTAGCTTCTAGCAACCTATTCCTTGACATCCGGGAGCTCCTTCTCCTCGCAGACATAGTCTGCGTCCTCCATGTCTTCTCCATATCCTAAAAATGATCAACTGCGAGGGGCGAGTCACGACCTTTACCTAATGCAAGATTAATGCATAATGGCTGTATGTGGAGCTTAACGGCTAGCGCTAGCTTGGAAGCTTTCCTACAACTTAGCATGTTTGACTCAAATGCCGGACCACACGGTGATCCGACGCAATTCTAAGTGTTTGAATAATTTTGACTTTACCAACACGCACAGTCGTCACACAAGACCGACGTGCACTATCACCAACACCTTGCCACACAGGCACTCACACGATTGCACACAAGCAACTCGTGCTACTGATGACTATGCGCCACCAAGGCACATACGCAGCGGCATGGAACAGGCAAACCATGGCACCGGCTTTTCTGCAGCCTCACATGGCATACAGGCGATCACGTGTTCGTGCTTGGCAAGAGCACGCGCCCACGATCCCGACTACTTCCGCATACCACACAAGGTATACGCGCGATCACGTGTCCGTACATTGGCCTATGCACGCGTCCACGATCCCGACTACAATGTGGCGGATCAATAGCGTCCTATCGTCCCCAACATTACGGATAGAACAGGTACAGCCACGTAACCTGCCTCGTCCGGTACTAGCGGTAGACTCACTCCATTGCGTGGACGTGATCCCCTTGAGCTCAACACAGGCCATCATCATCATAATCATATTACCTCGTATTCCTCATCGTGGGTAAGATAACCATATAGAGTGATGGTAACTGATTCGTACTAGGGCAAAGAATTCCCGAGCACAGGGCATCTCCCCACTGGCAGTATCGAGAAACCATCCGAGAACCTTGATCTTGCAACACTACAGTTTGCGTACGGAAGTTTCCCCCTAGAGCATCTACACCGCCTTAGTACGAGACTGTAGCGGGACTGCCACTAAGGTTCGTCTTATGATACGCTTCACTTAGTGTTTATGGGATCAGCTCCGGACAGAGTCCGTCAACCTAGCCGAAACAATGCCCAGACCTCTAGACTACGCTGCTAAGCGTTACCACATTAATTGTCTAAGTTCCTAATCTTTATCAAGGAGTATAGGATGACCCAAATATTTCAAGGACAAGGTAGTGCCTAATGACACATCTAGCAAATAGGATTTTAACACTAGACCAGCTCTACCAGCTATTTACCAAATAACCCGCAAGGATAGAACATAGGAACTGAAAAGTAAAGCATGCAGTATAATTTATGGACATAGTGTAAGACAATAGGAAATGAAACATGAACCACAGGGGAAGTGACTCGCCTGGATCCTCGAGGTGCTCGCAGTCGTCCTGCTCACAGAGATCAGCTACGGGATCCGAGTCTAGCGGCAAATAAACGAACAACAAAATAAATAAAAGGAAACATGATGCATGATTTGAGGTTCTTGAATTTATTTAGACGGTCAAGGAGTGGTGGAAGCGGTCCAGGAAGCTAAACAGGGGTTTCGGACAATTTACTCGAATTAAAGATTAATACTAAAAAGCCTATTACAATTTTGAAAAGGGTCAAATTAAGGATTTGGTATATCTAGCAATTTTCATGGGTCCAGTACAGTGTTAGGAGCTTATAGAAATTTTCCTAGTATTTTTAGGGCTCTGGAAGTATTTTTAAAGCTTTAAAAATCTTTCCTATAATTTCTGGCTAAAGGAAAAGTGGTAGGAAAGAGCCTAGAAAACTAAACAGCGAGATTGTTCGTAGATCCCTAGTCATTTTATATTTTTATTATATCCAGGACCCTCTAAAGTATTCTCTAGAATTTTCCCGTGATTTTTACGAGTCAATTACTATTTGTAGAAATTGATTTAACATTTCTGGAATTTTCTAAAAGGTTAAAACCAATAAATTCCGATCTAAACAGTAACGGGCCAAAAGTGCTACCATGCGGACCAACTCGGCGAGATCCGGCCCACCAACAAAGGCGGCCCGTGGAGGGGAAAGCGTTAGGCTGACACGGGGGTCCACAAGCTCGGCTTGGCTCAGTGCACGGCTCGGCTCGGAGCTCGGCTTGGCTTGGTGATTCGCTTGGGCGAAGGAATGGAGAGTGGGCTCACGGCTGCTACGGCTCGGCTCGTTTAAGTGAAAGGGACCCACATGTCATTGACTCGAAACGGAGGAGAAGGCGGCGCACTGTGTAGTTTAAGCGGTGGGGCCGGTTTGTCAGTGATTCAGTCCTTTAAACAGTGATTAAATAGATAATTAGCAACCAAACCGAGCCCATACGTCAGTTACTGATTAGCGCTAATCACAGTGACGTGGCGAGATGACGTGGCTAGGCGCTACTGTTCATCTTCTTCCTCCGGACGCGGCGGTTAAACGACGATTCCGGGCGCGATTCTTGACCAAATCGCGCACGGTTTGATCCTGTGGGCTCGGGATGACGAGGCACGTCGATTGGTCTAGGTATTACGAGCTAAAGCGGAGTGTGGAGATGGAACGACGTGCGACGGCGGTGGCGAGGTTCGGCCGGAAGTGGAGGCGGTGCCGTGGTGGCCGTGGTGCTCGATTGAGCGAGAGGTAAGCACGAGGGGGTCAAGGGGAGGCTCACCGAGGGGGTAATCGCGACGGGGAAGTAGCGGTGCGTGCGGGTGGCGTGGACGTGCTCGGCGCAGACAGGGGTGACGGCGCGGGCCCGTCTGGCTGCTCGTCACGGGCGGGCGCGGCTACTGATGACTTGAGGGTGGCGGCGTGATGCTCCAAGACACGGCGTCGCGGCACGGGGTAGACGGGAGAAAGCGGTGGCTAAGACGGTGGACGGCGGCGCTCGCGGCTCAAAGGAAGGAGCCCGTGGAGGCTCCGACCGTTGAGCTAGCAGGCCGGGGAAGGTGCACGGGAGTGAGGCAAAGCTCGGGGCATCAATGGCTTAAGTAGGCGGGGGCGAGGCAACGGCAATTCGGCGGTATGCGAAAGAGGGGGAATTCTAGGGTTTGAGCTGGCCCGCGTTTCCCGGGAATCGACAGGGCAATCGGCGGCGCAGGGATAAGGACAGGGATAAGGCGGCGCGGCTGGCGCGGTCTTGTCGTCGGGATTCCTGCCGAGGATGCGGGGAGCTCGCCACGACGCCGGGCGCGCTCCAGCGTGGCAGCGGGAGGCAGGGGAGGAAGAAAAACAGTGCGTGGGCCTGGGCTGGGCTTCGGTCGAGGCGAGACAGGCCGAGCGGAGGTGGGTTCGTGCTGGGCCGGTCCAGGTGAGCTCCTTTTCTTCTTCTTTTCCTTTTTCTTTTGATTTTCTTTTGAAAACGGCTCGAATTCGAATTCGAATTCCAAATTCAAAAATTGGGGCGTTACACCTGCGCGGCGCCATTGCCACTTTGCAAGTGATACGCTTGCGTACACTACTGGTCTCAACTCTCAAAGGATCGATCAAATTGTTCGGAGCTGCCGTGCAGTGATGATCATGGCATGGCAGGTCTGGGGACGGAGCACTACGATATATAGGCTAGCCCAGTTGGAGAGATTCCGGTTGCAACATAACAAATGCTCTGGATTTGGTTGCTGGTTGAGCACAAGATGCGTGCATGGCTCTTACCGGGGAAACGGTGCTCAGACGCCGGGGCAAGTAGTGCATGTGGCAAGTAGTGCAGTGCAAGTGAGCCGCTGCATCCGTACATGATCGATGCCGCATCATGTACTCCTCAAGCGGATAATGTTGGGTTAGTTTTGTTTTTTTAACGTTCATCCATATTGGGTAGTTTTTGAACGCTCACCCATTTTGGTCCCAACTTCACTAGCTATGCTTGCATATATAGTTGCATTCTGTGAACCTGGAGTCCAGGACAACACAGACAAAACGTTGCAACTGGTGTGAATCGTTTTTGGCATGCATTGATCAGTGAAATATTACGTTTACGTGCTCAATCTAAATAATTTAAATTTTTTGATACATGAAGTTTTAAAACTTTGACTTAAATGTATCTCAAATAACTACTTTTCATGATGTAGAGGGAGTACCTAACTTTTAGTTATGCGTTTTTATATTCCTGTTGAGTTTATCAGGATACCGACGGATCCAACAATTTATTCCCTCAATTATAAAATCACCGTATGTTGAGATCTAGGTCTTCATTGCTTGGATAGGGATTTGAGACCGGATTGGGATCTCCTGACATTCTGTTACTAACATGCGGACCCGGATTGAGTGGAGCCCACACATTAGTGACACGCTATGTCACCTGACGTAATGATGTCAAGTCCTCAAAGCATTCCACCAACCATGCAAAAGCATGTTCTCTGTTTGTGCCGAGCTGAAGAGGTAAGCTTTTTACTGGCCGTGATTGGAATATATAGTTGCAACCGCTATGCTTAGACTGAACCTAGCAAGCGTCTCAGCCCCATTCCTTAAACACTGTAGCGTGTGGAACCCGCGTGAATAGTGAGGGTGGGGACGTGATGGAAATGAAATCCTGGAATAGTGATAGGGAAAGGGTAGGAATGGATAGGGAAGATATAAGGATGAATAGTGAAAAATAGGTGAGAGATAGACTTATTTTACTGTTAAAACTAGTAATAGGAACACTGTAGCTGCTGGGGATAGTCTTAGTGCTTAACCATATTTTCCCCATAGATAGAAAGCAAGCCGATCCGTTGCTACGGCGCTGTAGCGCTGGACGGTGCATTGAGCTGTTGCCGCTGTTGCCAGCAAAGGGGCGGCGCTGATCAGTGATCATACTTCAGTTTGCATGCAAAGGTACGTACGTCCGTCCGTCCGGATTCTCTTCATCCGTGGCCGACGCCTTGCAGCCGCATATACGCCGCAATCTGCATGCATGCATATATATCCATGGCCCTCTTGCGTTGCGTCGTGTGCGGTATGCATCTCTCTATGCAAATAGCGTGGTGTGCGTGCATTGATATCTATGTGCAAATAGCTTGTTCGCGGAAATGAAAACCACCACTCTGGAATAATGTGTTTGCATCGATACCGGTTAATACACGCGTTAAATGATTGGCTTCCGCCATCGCCCGGACTGACCAGTTGAAAGGCAGCATTGCAGCAACAAAGATTGAAATGGGCGTCTGCATCGGCAGGTTGCGGTGCTAAGAATACGCATGTACTGTAACAGTGTAAGGACGTACTAATATCCGTTTAGAGCATCCATTCAGGCTTCAGCAGCAGATCCAGAATACAAAAGCTAGGAATGCATGCACACTTATATGAAAAATTTTCCAATATCATACATAATAATGTGTCATTATAAATTTTGAACATAAACATGGAAAGTTTAAATCGCATTACTTATATTTATATAAATCCATATATAGTGCAATGGAAATTAGAATAGTACCCTACGATACTACTTTACAAGTGAAAATTAGTAAACCATACTAGTGCCTAGTGAAAGTGCTGCTATAAGCTACGGCTGTCGACTCTGTCCAAATAACAAATGCCCACGAATTAACAATTTACACACGTCTGATCGGACCATGATCCACGCCACACGGTCGTGTAGCACGACCGATCGGACGGGCCAGCTGCAGGCTGCAGCTTGGTCTCTGACACTGGAAGTGAAGCGTCCAGCTCCATGAACCCTAATCTTTTGGACATGGGACACTGAGCACGCGAAAAGATTAGAGTCGTCGTGCTAAATAAGAATCTCAAGTACAATCAATCCAGGCCGGTGTCACCAGTTCACCAATCACCAGTTCTTCGATCGTCTGAAATGGTCCCGAGTTATATTCACTGCTGCGATCGATGCAGACAATATGCACAAGAGCTAAATTAATCATCTTGATAGCGGCATCGGGGTACAGTACAATTTTGCCTTTAGTATGGTACTGGTACAATGCCCGTGCTCTGCCACGGACCATAAAGGGATCAAAGAAAAACATAGTTCGTAAAAAAAATATATAAGTATGAAGGGTGATTTATAGAAAAGACATTATACATGAACTCATTTTGGAATGGTTCAACACAATGAAGACAAGATGAGCATTGAGAACATGATAGTGGAATTTAATTCTCAAGATATGTTTGGAGATACTGTCTAAATCTCCTAGATTACTCTTTGTAATATCAGCATATATTATTCTACAAGAAATATATGTTGTATGTAATAATTGAATAGATTGATGTAATTATGTCTTAATTATCGCTCCAAAGACGAGCATGTAATATGTTACAATGACATATTAATATATGTGGTTATATAGTTCTATTTTTTTGGAATAGAGTCTAATTTAATTTATGCTCTTTAATATAGAACTTCGAGTAGCAATCCAATGGAAGGAGAATTGTGTCTAGTTGACAGTGGCACCACAAATACAATTCTTAGGGAGACAAAATATTTTCAAACTCTATCTAAGAGTAGTGGAAATATTATGACAATTGCTGATAGCAATGTTTAAATTGTTGGTTCTGGACGAGCCATGATTATTCTCCCTATGGGTACTAACTTAGTAATTGAGGATGCTCTTTTATATCCTGATTCTAAGCGTACACTTTTAAGCTTCAAAGATATTCGCAATAATGGTTTCCATGTGGAAACAAGTAACGAGAGCAATGATGAATGTTTGCTCTTAGTGAAAAATATTGGTTGCGAGAAGCAAGTGGTTGAAAAGCTTCCTTCATTTTCATCTGGATTGTACTATACATACATTAAACCCGAACCATATGTTGCGCTAAAGACAATTTATAAAAATCTTGATGTTTTCAAGATTTGGCATGACCGGTTGGGTCATCCTAATTTGGGAATGATGCGAAAAATCATCAAAAATTCTGTTGGTCACAATATTAAAAATATAAGTTTCCCAAGGCCCAATGATTTCTTATGCACGGCATGTGCAAAAGGGAAATTAATTTTGAGACCATCCTATCTCAAAGTTAAAAATGAGTCACTAAATTTCTTGGAAAGAATTCAAGGTGACATTTGTGGACCAATACAACCATTATCTGGACCATTCAGATATTTTATGGTATTACTTGATGCATCTACTAGATGGTCCCATGTTTGCTTATTGTCAACAAGGAACCATGCTTTTGCAAAGCTAATGTCCCAAATAATAAAATTAAAAGCCAATTATCCTGATAATAGGATAAAATCCATTCGTTTGGATAATGCCGCTGAATTTTCTTCACGGGCATTCAATGATTATTGTATGGCTTTGGGCATTACTGTAGAGCATTCTGTACCCTATGTCCATACACAAAATGGACTAGCAGAATCTTTGATTAAAAGGGTAAAGCTCATTGCTAGACCTTTATTGCAAAACTGCAAATTACCAACAAGTTGTTGGGGTCATGCAGTATTACATGCTGCGGCATTAATTCAAATAAGACCAACTGCATATCATGCGGTCTCCCCGTTACAATTAGTACGTGGAAATGAACCAAGCATTTCCCATCTACGAAAATTCGGTTGCGCTGTATACGTACCGATTCCACCACCACAGCGTACACAAATGGGCCCTCATAGGAAAATGGGGGTCTATGTGGGATATAATTCTCCGTCAATTATAAAATACCTTGAGCCATTAACTGGGGATTTATTTACGGCTCGGTACGCTGATTGTATATTCGATGAGGACAATTTTCCGGCATTAGGGGGAGATGTATACCACGAAGAATGCCGAGAAATAAATTGGGATGCCACAGGCATTTTGTCCTTAGATCCACGTACAAAAGAATCTGAACAAGAGGTTCAAAGAATTATAAATTTGCAATATATTGCAAATAATCTGCCAGATGCATTTACTGATCACAAAGGTGTGACAAGATCACATATACCTGCTGTGAATGCACCGCGTAATAACTTCGTATAGCATACATTATACGAAGTTATACGAAGCACATCTCGTATCTTATCAGTCTGACTGAGTCGGACAAGCTAGGCCCGTGAGAGAAGGCAATCAAACTGTTGAGAAATAAACTGTGATAGTTTATTATGGGCAAAATATTAATTATCTAATTAATTAATTAACACTAATTGAGAGTTAATCAAAGGCGCTTAATCTATACGCTGAAGAGAAGGAGGCAACCGTTTTCAACCTCTCTGCCTACTGCGTACGCCAAAAGCATGGGAAAGAAACTGCCATTTATATTCTGTATAAAAGGGAAAGTATTCCCATTGTAACTGGCTGATCAATCATTAATAAAGAAAGTTTACATTCTCTTTACACTGAGCAATTTGGCATCAAACACGTTATCAGCACTGCGCTCGGTACGTTCTTCGCTCACTGTCCCTTTCAATCACAATAGAACAAGGGAAAGGGAAAAAAGGGAGAGTCAGAATGGATGATCTCTGCACTAGAACAAGGATTCGCCAGTCACGCTGCATACATGGCATAATCATCCTTGGTCGGGCTCAACTTGATGCACTATTGACTGAAATTGGTGCATCAAGTGAGA